>VZTN01007940.1:3306-22451 GCA_013400515.1 Erpornis zantholeuca | reverse complement strand
TTCTGCCCTGCCCCTCCCCGTACGCGCGGCCCTGGCCCGGCCTTGCGCTCTGGTCTGTCGGGCTGCCTCGGGGTGGGACTTGAGCCGCTTTTCTGCCTGTCTGTGGTGGGTGAACTGACTTATTGCCCTGGGCTTCAAGAGGCAACGCCCTGTCAGCGCTGGTGTTCTTTCTCAGGACGCCTATTTTTCCCTTGCCATAGGTGAAAGTAAGCTGTTTAGCTCATAGAAGATTATATAGCTGCTTTGACTGAACTGTAACTTTTTGCCCACAGGCTGTTTTTCTGACCATTTATATTTGCACGGAACAGCATGCAGTAGCAGCCCTGAGCTATGCCTAATGCTGCTGGTTTAACTGTAGAACAACACTGGTTGTTTCATAAAGTAGAGTCGGAAGAGAACTTCAATAAAGTAATGCGAAGTTCAAATTTTGTCCCACCTGCTGTGCTTGTACTCCTGCCTGAAAGAGAAGATTGAAGTTAATACCAAGTCCTTTTTTTTGTTTAGAAGCGCAACTTAACATTAAACTATGTACTGTAAGAAACAAAACAACCTTACCAAGACACTGCAGGCTTGTAATTTTAGATTTTTCCTTTCCTGGTAGTTATGCTTAGTCTTAGGCTTCACATCTACTCTTCTGCAGAACAGATTACTTCAGATCTCTCAAGTTTTGTCTTGCTGTGCTAATCAAGCTTATTCATTTTAGTCTGCTTTCATGATGGAGGTCCTGCTAAGCAGCATCTGTGTCTAGTACATGGTAATTCTGTAAAAACAAACAAAAAATTATTTCAAACTGAGGAGAGACCCTGATTGAGAGACCTGTGATGTGTGTGAAGTATGGATCTAAGCTCCTAGGATCTCCTGTTTGAAGGAAACTGGTTACAGCAAAGCAGAAATGCTATTAATTCTTGCAAGAGAGGCTTAAGTGCAAAAAATCTTAGGACCCTTTTGTCTTTTTCAGCTTATGGAAAATTCTGCAGGGTATGGAAGCTCTTTTTGCTGTAAAAAATAGGATCTTTTAATCTACCATGAATTTGCTCTGACGTTTGTCACATTGGTCTTTGTTTTGCCCTTTCCCTTTGCTGTTCTGACACATTTGTATATTGCCATAGCTTCTGCTTGCAATTCCTTAGTGTCCTGTTTTTACCAAAGTATTTTTTATTATAGAACCTTAAACACTGCTGTTTTTAGCTGAGTACTTCTTTTAATCTGAAACGGTAGTCTAAATGGCCAGGTAGTAGTATTTAGACTACCAAAAGTTAGTCTAAATAGCAATATGTACTATTTTGTAATGATTTGTTTCATGTACAATATGAAGAAAGTCTTTCAGTCAGACTTAAGACCACACCTTTCTGTACTGAATAATGATTCAAAATGTGATGGGGTTCTGTTGAATTCAGTCCATTTTTGGCTTCGTTATAGTGATAAAAACACTGGATTTAGTGCTTCTTAAGAAACAATGCATAGGGATTCCCCCTGTCCCCATTGTACTTCTTCCAAGTAAAGTTGAACGAAAGATTGTCAACCAAGTGGTATAGTTCTATGATGTTTGTGTGCCAGCTGAATCACAAGCCGTGGCACTGACTGCACTGATTTGTTTAAAGATAAAACAGATTCTTTTTAGTCAAAATGAAAGATGAATCAGGTTTTAGTTATGCAGCCCTTGCTGGCCCTAAATGAGCCCACTGTACCAAAATGGAATTGAGACTAAGAGTAAATGATTTACAGAAAGCAGCTGAAGAGACAAATGGATCAACATTTTGAGTAAAAAAAAAAAATACACCATGACCTGATCAGGCTAGATCACTAAGTATACCTAATTAAATCTACTTGTGGGGTTTTTTGTGTTGTTTTTTTTTTCTCCCAGTACTCAAGTAAGGATGCCTTAAGACAGGAGCTATGGATAAATATATCAAAGTACGGAAGATTGGAGAAGGATCTTTTGGGAAAGCAATACTTGTCAAAGCTAAAGAAAATGGCCAACAGTATGTTATTAAAGAAATAAACATCTCTAAGGTGAGTGATTATTAATAATTACTCTAAAGTTCCTGATCTATTCTTCTTGTATTTCTGTTCTCACAAATCATTATTTTTCTTCTGGAGATGTCAAATAAAGAGAGAGAAGAATCAAGGAGAGAAGTTGCTGTTTTGGCTAACATGAAACATCCCAATATTGTCCTGTATAGGGAGTCATTTGAAGGTAAGATGATCAAATACAGTAGAACCCGAAGTGAGTGACTCTGTGTGCTACTTACTGCATTTAGTCTAAAAGCCAGGGAGTTTTCTCTCTTTAATTGGTATTTTTCATACCCTTATTACTTACTTCAGTTATTTTCCATTGTATTTTTTTTTTTCAATTCCCATCCAGGTTTAAAATAATAAGAAAAAAGGGCAACAAATAAACAAATATTCATAACTATACCTTACATGCAGCGATTTTGGTTGATGCTTAAATGAAAGATATTCTCTGGTTTCTCCAGAGTATAAGTCTCCTTGAATACTTGTGTATACCCTAGCAACTGGAATGCTTGTGTAGGTTAAATTACAGTCTAAATTTGGATATTGATAACCTAGCAAGAGCAGTTTCATGTCCAAGTCTATTGTCTTAGCATGCAGTCTTCTGTAATTGCAATCACATCATTGCTTTCAGAGCTGGAAAATTAGATGGGACTGATTACTTCATCAGGCTATAAAGGAAGGAGAAATATAATTCTACATTGTCTTCACGGTGAATGTCTTGGGAAGTGGTCAGAACAGAAAAAAGATTCCAAAAACCTAATACAAAAGTTAAAATATTATTAAAAGCCTCCTAAATATTATTTGAAATGCTGTTTAGAGGTTCTGGTCTCTTCTTTCCCTCCTTTCTGCTGACTTTCTTATGTCTTTTGCCTGGGGCTTTTGCTTTTTCTATTCATTAAATTAGATTTTTGTGATATAATCATATTACAGAGCCACACTTCTGGTTTACAAATGCACACTGCTGTCTTCTTTGTGGTAGAGGCCTGTTTTTTCAGACTTGCTTTTTTCTTACGAGGTAGATCCTGTAACCCATAATTCACAAGACTTTGTGTCACATCTTTGCTGCTAGAACACATTGACTTAGAATATATTGAATATAAAGTTTAGAAAAGAAAAATATTTCAGCAATAGATATGCAGGAAATCCAGACTCCTAGAATCATCTTTTAAAATAATACTAATTAAAGATAATAATAATAAAATCATCAAATAGAGAAACAGCTTTAAGCGTTTGATGTTTTGAAAGGCAGATTTCGGAGGCATTCTGTGGGAGTGAAATTTAAGTGACTTAGATGATTCAATTGATTTTAATTCAAAGTTTTTTAAGTGCTCTGACTTTTTCATAAAATAGGAGGTTTTTTCCTTTTGAGCAGCATGTGACTGATTCTCTGCAGTTATTCATCTCTTCTCAAAATCATGCCTAGTATGTGAGTAGTGTAGTTCTGCTTTTGGCAACTTGCAGTTTGCTTCTGCCTAACCTGTTTTTTCATCAGTAACTGGGAAAACCATAACTTTGAATGAAATGTGTTATATTTTTTCATACCTCCTCCTGGAAACTTGCATGGGATTTTTTGAAGTCTCCCCAGATTTCATTCAAAAAAGAGAAAATAAGGGTTTCCATCTATCGTTGTCTGCTGGAAGTTCTCTTACTGTTCTTCAGACTCTGCATATCTAGTATGAAAGCTGATGGTTGTCGTGTTCTGGCAAGTCCAGGTAAAATTCCAAGAAAGAACAAGGCAAATAGAGGCAACTTAAGATCCCTGTTTGTAGGGTGGGAGATGTATAGGATGTTTGAAAGCAGTTTGAATATTGGTTTTGTATTGCGTTCATAAAATGACACCTTTCATTTCATAGTTGTTTTGAATGCCATGTTGGGGCACTGGTTCAATAGGTGTTATTCTTTTCTCTCACTATCAAAATAGGCCAGTGCTACCAAAATGGGAAAATTAGATTGTGAAACTCAAAATGATAAAAATATTTTTGTTGAAGTTTGAAAAAATGAATTATTTCTGAAGAATTATTTCTGAAGCTGCATGTGAAAAAGTAAATGGTTTTTTGCTTTTTCTGTGAATGTTGTCTAAATATCTGAAGATATTTAGAAAGTTAAGTAAAGAAGGGTCTCGTTTTTGTGGTTTTGAAATACTTTGTTATTTACGTTACAGAAAATGGCTGTCTGTACATAGTGATGGATTACTGTGAAGGAGGAGACTTATTTAAAAAGATAAATGCCCAGAAAGGAATCCTATTCTCTGAAGATCAGGTAACAGCAAACTGCTGCTATAGTGTTTTGTTGCAGGATACTTTTTCACAAATTTTAAATTATTTTGGTGTGGTTGCTTAACCTAAAAGGAGATTCTCAAATATCCATTCTTGTTGCCATTGGTCAGTGTAGTATCTTAAAAAAACCAAAACAGAACCTAACAAAAGAGAACCAACTGCACAAAAAAAGACCCAGAAAGAAAATATAGCTGGAAATCCTGGCTATGTTACTTGAGATTTTGTCTGTATGCGTAAGATGATTTTAAAAAAATTGTATCTCTTGTGAAGGAAACCAAATCTGAGACATGAAAAATACTGAAAGACAACATGAATATTCTTCAACCTTTGCAATAATGTTTTTAAAGATGTAATGGCATAGGATTTTGGTATTGTAGTACTGATTTTCATATGTCATAAGTATAAAAAAATATACTTCGTAAGTATAATAATATGAAATATGGAGTTGGCATCATTCAGAAGTTCATTTTGCCATTAATAAAAATTTAATATTCTGCTGATATACTTCCAGTACATTTTCTTTATCCACAAAACTGGTTATGAAGTCATTTATAGTGAAAGAGAAGTGGGAGAGTTTGGAATAAATGAGAGGGCTTTAAGTCCAGATTTTATTAAATTAAGTAAAAATAAGTTATGTAGGATTCAGGGTGGGTTTTTTGTTATCATTGACATGTTTCTTTGTTTATAAATTGTTTCTATGCTCTTGTGTCTGCATACAGTAGGATCTCAATTTACCTGGGATTGAAAGCCTTAGTAGTATATTAGGTCTATTTATAGTATCTAGAAAAGGGGTATTCAGGAAACATTTGGGATATAATTTGTAAAACTTTCAATTTTTCTCATTTAACCTCACTTTTACAAGAAGGACTTCAAGTGGAAAAGCGAAAATTATGCCTTGCATTGTACTATAATTTTGTATTTCTAAGTAGTGAATGTAAAACTGTCATTCACGTGGCAAAGTTCTTGTTATTAGCCACTTCTTAAACTCTGATTTTTGCAAATTTACCAAAAAAGGGCATTGTTGGCTTGTTTATAATCTTGTAGTTAGATATTTGTTGCTTTTCTCATCAAAATCTACTTTTTAATATTTTTCTTTTATAAGATAAGATATACAAAGTTGCTGTATGTAAAATAAGTATTTCTGTTATTATCAGTAGGGCTTTCTAAGACTCTTGATCAATTAAGAAGAGTTGTTGTATTGGTTACAGCAAAAGTACAATCTTTTAATTTGCAAGTTCCACATCTTAGGCATTTTAGCCAATCAAACCCATATTGTGTACTTCTGCTAGGTTTATAATTAATAATGAAAATAGAAGTCTCAAGCTTAGTATCAAATTTGGGTAATAAGGATTTTTCATTAAAAGATTTGCATTATAGTGGCAATACAATTAAGTTTTTAATTATTCTATGGGATAAATGAAGAGGGTAAGGGGGGAGGAAAGTAAAATCCATAGTTATAATTAAAAATCTGATTTGATAATATCTTGTAAGTGGGGAAGTTTTCAGATAAATGATGAAGTTGATGTTGTATTTTCCTTTATGAACAGATCCTGGATTGGTTTGTACAAATCTGTTTAGCACTAAAACACATACATGATAGAAAGATCTTGCATCGGGACATAAAGTCACAGGTATGTAGGAGGCTATTTTTCGACTTGGAAAATCAATCACTTGAATTGTCTTTCCAAGTGACTGCATTCATATCTTGCTAGTTTGTTTATGGAAACATTTCTAATACTGGAAACACTTCTTCAGTCTCCAGGATATTTATGTATTTGTACAAATGAGACTGTTTGATGAAACTACAAGTGTTACTCATGTATTTTTGTGTGGGGACAGAAAAGGTTAAGTTTGACAATGTGTAGTAGTGTTACCTCATTTTAATGAAGCAGGACTTGCATAAATCTGGTAGTCCATAGTAGTTAATAACAAGGACTTCAGGGGGATTAAATGGTAGAAAACTTTCTTCTCAAAACATGTAGAGTACAAAAAGTGTGCAATTGTATAAATATGTTAATTAACAGACTTCTTTACATTTCTATATCAAGAATATATTTTTAACCAAAGATGGAACAATACAGCTGGGAGATTTTGGAATCGCCAGAGTTCTGAACAGGTAACTCCTTTTTAATGCTGTTTTTTGTCTGACTTAATTTGAATTGCTTTGATCAAGGAAAACACAATCTGTGTGCTTCATGTGAGTTAACTAGTTCACATCCATCCTTATTTTTTTCTTAGTACTGCAGAGTTGGCACGCACTTGTATAGGAACACCGTACTATTTGTCGCCTGAAATATGTCAGAACAAGCCTTACAACAATAAAAGGTACTAATAAGGATTTTATTAAACACTTTTGGTAATAAGAAGAAAATTAGCTCTTTCAGGAATCTAAAGCTGTTCTAATCAAATGATGGTGAACATCTGTTAGTTTGTCTCTTGCCCAAGTAGGTACTGAGCTTCACTGTAGAAGTGGGATCTTACTAGGTCTGCAGTAGGAAGCAATGTCATGGAGAGATGACTTAGTTAATGCTCCAAGTTCTAAATCCAGTTGTGTTCTTAATTGTGGCTCTCCTTTTGCTTATCTGCACACTGGTTGTAGTGCCTTCATTTATGTACTACCAGTGTGAAACTCTATTAATGATGAAACACGGTAATTTGCTTATCTAAGCACATGATGTGCACAGATGGGTGGCTCAGATTGCTCCCTATAACAAAGTCTGACAGATACCTCATTTATACCTTTGCTGCCCAGGCAGCTGCCTGTACCTGGTAACAGTGTCCCCAAGGTAATTAACTGGCTGTTAGTAAGTTACCCTTCCGCTGCACTAAGCTGTTGCATCCATTGCTG
Source organism: Erpornis zantholeuca (assembly GCA_013400515.1). Classification (NCBI taxonomy): domain Eukaryota; kingdom Metazoa; phylum Chordata; class Aves; order Passeriformes; family Timaliidae; genus Erpornis; species Erpornis zantholeuca. The sequence goes on along the minus strand of VZTN01007940.1, from coordinate 15,311 downwards.
TGAGTGCCTAACGCTAATTTCAATTGATTTCTTCAAAGATAGAAATTATTACAATTCCTTACCCTTAATTCTTCTACATGGGATTTATTATCCAATGGTGTTCTAATCAAATTCTGTAATGAGCAAGGGTAAGGTTAGTTACTGCTAAATAGAGTAAATTGACTTTGAGAGTTATATATGCTGAATTAGGTGATGAGTTTTTTGTTTGTTTAATTCAAAGACCTCAGGCAAATGTATATATTTAAACAAAAGAAGCCTTTGTCCATATTTTGTCTAATTTCTGTGGCTGAGATGGTTCAGGTGAAAAGTTCTAAATTGGAAGCCCAAATAGCATCATCTGGTTTTCAGGGTGGCCTTATTTTGGTTGATGAGTTGGTTTTGGGGTTTTTTTCCCTTCAGGTTTGCAGGGTCAAAGAAGTCCATACAGGGGAGCTTGTGCACACTCAAAATGCACCCTTTTCCTCTTCAAAACTAGACTTCATAGGTATAAGTTACTTGGCACTGTTAACTTAGAACTAAGTTTTAAAGTACGTTCTCTTTGCTTTAGTGATATCTGGGCCCTTGGTTGTGTTCTCTATGAAATGTGCACACTTAAACATGCGGTGAGTAGAAACTTTGTGTGTCTCTAAAAGAGCAGTGATTTCAAACAGACTTTATTTCTGATTTTACATAGCTGTATTTTATTTATTATTTTGCTTATTTTTTGTGGTTGCTGTTTGAAAAATACCTTCAGCATTTTCATCTGCACTTCCTATGCCAACCAACATTTTTCATTGGTGTTTTGTTTCAACCTCTCAGATATCTTGGCACTTTTGTTTTTAATGGATTGTATTAGCTGAAAAAATGGTTAGGTGTTGTAATAAAGGATACTAGGAATAGTGGGGGATTTGTGTGGGAATTTTTTTTTTGTTTTATTGGTTTGTGATTTTTTTCCCAAAAAAGCTTGAATTCGTTGTAAGCGTCATAGAAAATCTGAGTTTGGATTCAGCTTTTTTGCAGATTAATATATTTCTGTTTAGGACAGGAATAGTGCTTAGAAAAAACTCCCAAGGTGGAAGAGTTGCCTTTTTCCATTTTTTTCTTCCCTGTGTGTACGTGTAGTTTGAAGAGTATGTCTTCGTCAACCATTTTTCGGTTAGGAAGTTTTTTCTGTCCTGTTTTAGATTTTTTTGTGGGTTTTGTTTTGTTTGGGACTTCTTAGTAGCTATTTTTATTAAAAGAAAAAGATTATAACAACATGCAAATGGAAAGAAATATTTTCAAGGATAAGGATTTAATTTCATTTCAAGCTTTTGTAATTTCTTCTTGCTTGGTCTTTTATGTGGTGACAGTGCTGACAAGGTTGAATTTCTGAGAATCGATGGCAACAATTTGTTTTCTGTAAGCTGGGTGATATGAATTGTTTTCTTCTTATTGTACAAAGGAATTGAAATGGTGCCCTCTGTTTCCTGAGCTTAAGCTGAAGTCTGAGCATTCCCTTGGATTTCACCCTGAATTAGTGTGCATACTTTACATTCTTTCTTTTGAAGTGGGGGTTTGCTAAAAAAGGCAGAAGGCATGTGGTGGTTCAAAGTCTTTGGAAGAGGAGATCAAGCAGATAATTACTTTTTTCTTAGTTATAATTCTAGATCTGGAGGGAATTAATTTCTTGTTAGCAACATGTATGTCTCCATGTTATGAAATACTATGTATTGTGATGTATTTTTAATTGGAATTTTAATCGGAATAGTTGGCAATAGATTTTTTTACACTGCTGGTATTGACCCTGAAAATGTATATATTGAGGCAAAGGAAGGTGCACTGTTAGTTTGTTTTCCTCATCCTCTGTATGTTCAGCCTTGCTTGTGGAGAGACAATAAGAAATATGTAATAACTGTTTTCTTCCTTGTGTGATACAGTTTGAAGCCGGTAACATGAAGAACTTGGTCCTGAAGATAATCTCTGGACCCTTTCCTCCTGTTTCTATGCATTACTCCTATGACCTGCGTAATCTGCTGTCACAGTTATTTAAAAGGAATCCTAGGAATAGACCATCGGTAAACTCCATATTGGAGAAAAACTTTATAGCCAAACGGGTTGAAAAATTTCTCACACCAGAGGTATGGAGTTCGTTTTAATTCTAATTTTGCTAAAAACATCATAGGACTTGCCTTTTTCTTTATTCTAGTGTTAATATATCCCATGGAAAACTGGAGTAACAGTATTCCTAGGGCTCTTATAGACAATGTCAGTTGAAGAAAAACTAGTTTTACCATGAACTGTGAACAAAAGTCTTAAATTATTAAGTGTTTGGTAGTTTCCATAAGTAAATCTAAACTAACATTTTCTGAAGTGCATTATTTTGTTTGTTTTTCTATATCATGAGGAATCACAACTGAGATGTTGATTTTTTTAGATATGCATCTTTTCATAAGATGCTGCTATCAATGATTTCACCATTGTTGCTGTATAGAATTTCTTCAGTCTGTTTTTGTTTGTTGTTTGGAATGGCCTGAGAGCCTGTTGTGGAAAATAATATTAAGTAAAATCATCTTTAAATTTCTGGAGGTATCATATGGATATACCCTCAAAGAATTTGCTTCCTACTCCATTTAGAGTCCATTCATATCATCCGATATCTAACAATGTCCTTTTAATATAAATCTAGTCAAAAGAGATCAAGATTAACAAGTGAACAATAGTACTGATAGGAGGTAAATAAATACGAAAGAGAAAGGACATCGAGGAAGTGTAGTATAAAGAATTCTAATGGATTCTAACCCACAACTAAAGAAATGCTATGCAAATGCCATATAGAATTGGAATTTCTGTTGTGTTGAAATAGACTTTCAACTTACTTCAGATTGAAGTTCCAAAGAAAGGTAAAATTCAGAAATCTGTACAGATAAATTTGTTCTAATATTTGCGACAGTAGTAGTTTGATCTGATTTTATTTCCAGTAGCTGGAATGGATATGAAATTTTTGTTTGGAGTTAGTCAGTCAAAGTATAATTAGTAATAGACTGTCTCTATCACCAGATGGTGATACTAATTTGTCCTAGATTGAGTACGAATACTTAGCTGGAGTGTTTGACTTAAAGGTCCTGTCTAATCTTAAAAACAACAAAAAAACCCCACACAGAAAGCACCTTTTACTAAATGTATCAGTCACTGTTACATGGATATTCAGCTGGAGGTGTTCATTCTGTGACACAACTGTAATGTTTATTGTCTTTCAGTATCATCCATGGATAGTGCTGTTGTCTGTTTTCTGTAGTCTAAGCTTAAAAGTTATTTCATAGTTGACATCATCGGGATGTTGCAACTGCTGCTGAAATCCTAGTCTTCCAGTTTTATTAAATTATTTCTTAATCTTCGTAGTTACTAAGTTGCATTGAAGAGTGGATCTGAATTAGTATCAATTTTTAAAAAGACGAGGGGGCTCTTTGAAAGGTACTGAAGAGTCAGGCTTCTTTTCTGTCAATAATGGTGTTATCATGGAAACATCATACTTCAGTTGCTACAGCTTACCACTCAAATAAATGCTTCAAGATCACTGAATTACCATTAGTAGGAAACTGTCCTCATGTGTGACTTCTGGCTTACAGAATCTTTGATGCCAGACTGTACAGATTAAATAGTTGCTCTACCGTCATGTGTAGAGTCCTAGGTTCTACACTTTGGTTCTTATGTGGGTTTTTTTTCAGGTTTAACTTCTCAGCATCCATTGTAACTGTCTGGCAGACTCTTAAACAAATCAAAGGAATCTGGGTAGTTCAAGATTCTGTAAAGACTGTTCCTGAACTGACACTTTTCATTTATCCTTGCTGCTCTTCTTCCTCGAATATTTTAAAACTACACTATGCAGGTTCTGAGATGTTTGAGTCAGAACTACCTACAGTAAGATGATGGCCTATTAATATTTGAATGTTCTTTGTCTAAAATTTTTCAAATTTTCTCTGAAAAGTCTCAAATTTTTCACCCCAGTAAGACTGCTTTCCATATTTTATTAGGCTAATTTGATATGCCTGACAGCACACCATGTATGTTTTTTTCAGATATCCATATGTGTGGCTATCTTCCCATCTTGAAAAGGATAGGAACACTTTAAAACTGCAAACATTTTTAAAGAAGTTTTTTTTTTGACAAAAGCTTTATGTGAAATTGAGGTGAACTTTAGCAACTACTCAGAAACCTAAAATGAATTATGCAAAAAATCTGTGTTGATGCTCACATTACCTTTCTTCTAGATTTTTAGCTAGTTCATAAATGAGATAACATGTGCCACCCAGAAGCCAGACTAAATTGCTTTTTAAAATTATTTGAGTAATTATGCCAAAAATGTTTGAAAATTCTCCAGCTTCATATTGGTGTTAGCAATATTGGATTGAATGTATGAACTTGAGTAGTCATTTAAATTTAATTTACAGTAAATGCTATTAGTTAGATGCTTACTGCTAATGGCACTAAGCCATTTCACTTGTCTGGAAATGAGTTCTTCCTAGCTTTGGTTACAAGTACTGTTGACTAATGCTTCAACTTGTTCAGCTTATTGCAGAAGAATTCAGTCACAAAATTTTCCACAAGTTTGGACCACATGCTTCACCAGGTAAGTTAATGTCTACACTGCTTTTGTTTTTGGCTCTGTCAAGATTGTGTCTGTAGCTTTGTTCTTTTCCTGGGGTCTTTTTTGGTGTGTTCTTATAGCTGAGTGTAGAAGTTTCAGGAAAAAAAGAGAGAAGAAGCAATTTCCTCCCCTCACTTGGGGATCTGGACGTATGTTTGGTACAAATAAGGCAAGTACAAACTATGGGCCTGTAATATATTAAGTGTACTTTCTCCTCTTGTAGTATGCTGCACTTCCAAAATTTAAGGAAATAGTGTAGACTGCAAATAATGGGACTAATTAATATGCTGTGATTGTATGACTTACTTTTACCCCTTAGTAATGACAAACAGCTAATGAGAAGTATGATTTCTTCCAAAAAAAATGTGGGAGGTTTCATTAGAGATTCCAAGATAGAGCCCTGGCTTCAGTCTTAATTCAGTAAAATTTCTGCTAGTGGTAAATAGATTAATTTTATCAAGACGGTTTTACTTCATTTTACTGCATTAGTTTGCCCTTTTTTCCCCTAGATTTCCTTCCCAATTATTTTATTTCCCTGTAATTACTTGATGCTTGGCAAGTGCTTTGGTGTCTTTTGGTAGTGTTGCTGTCCTCCTATTCTGTAGTAAGAGAGCCCTGCTAACACAGAATCAGACCCACAATATTGGTGTATATTCAGAAACTCTACAGGGAAAACAATGTCCCTGAAGGCCCTTGAAGCTCTTCGAGAACTCATCTTCTCCTGACACTAACATTGCAGGTTTCAGTCCAGTGTTGTTAGTGAAGACAGGCCTGTTGCTCCATTCCCACATGTTGGGCATGTCTCAGATCTTTTCCCTGTGTGCATGATCACTGTACAGTAAAGCAAGACAGCTGAAATAAGCATCAGTTACCCAGCTTGAAGGCTTAAGATTTAAAGGCATGGGAATTGTTTTCTTCTATTTCTTATCAAACATGAAATTTAGACAAGCTATTTTGAACAACTGGGTATTATACATCAGCTCATGTGAGTTGAATGTTAGCAGTTTGCTATGGGTTCAAGAGGATGCTCTTGCACAAAAATTTGCAAAGCAAATTTACTTTTCTTACTAGCCATAGGAAATAATACATAGTGACCCCTGGATTCCTGAAAAGCTGCTGGGCAGGAGAAGGCAATGGAGCATAGTGCTCATGCAGGAGGGGCAGGCAGGCATTGCACCTTCAGGGCATTCCCTGGATTGACAGGAATTGTCCTTCTCGCCCCTCCACCCCAGATCCACACCTCACAGCTCCTCCTCAGGAGTAGAATTTTTCCAGTTACGATGTCATCTCACGCCTGGCCATCGCATGAGATGAGGCCACCACAGCTCATGATACCACCTCCATGCTAACAAGAGCTCCATTGTGCATTGTGCCTCTTTCACAGGTTAAATTCCCACCGATTGACCAAGACATTGTTTCTCTTTCAAGGGTCAAGTTCCCATGAATTAAACAGTAAAGTTTTCTTCATTGTCTTGTCGATGTGCACAATTTTGTCCCTGGCACACAGTTCACCCATTTTTCTCCAGTTTTGCTGTTCTAAGTTTGCTGTTTTCTCCAGTTTTGCTTAGCTGTTCTAAGACTTTGGGAAAGGGAAATATGATACACTGGTCAGCCTGGATAGCTCAAACCCAGAGGTTTTTTTATTGTGGGTTTTTTTCTTCTCAGCTAAAAGACCAGTTCAAGAACAAACACTGACTTCAGTTGCACCAGCTCAGAAAATTACCAAACCTGCTGCAAAATACGGAGTGCCTTTAACTATCAGGAAGTCTTGTGGTGGACCTAAAAAGCCTAATGAGAAGAAGCCATTGACTAAAACTAGACAAGTAAGAAGCTAAGTTAGTTAAATTGAACTGGTTTGTTCACACCTTATTTAAATGCTATAAAAATACTATGCCTTCCTTTTAAAAATGTCTTGGTACGTGGACATGCCTCATGCAGCAGCAGAGAATGTAGAATTAGTTTAAATGCGTGGCTTGCTTCATTATTGATTCTTTGTTTAGTTGGTTTTAATATAATTTTTATAAACTCCTTCTTTAGATTTGGGTTTTAATTCTGAGGCTGTTATATTTGTTTGTTTTCATTTGCTTTGTTGGTGTCAACCACTTTTGCAAACATTGGAAGCCTGTGAGGTATACCAAGACCATTGGCACTGGATAGGAACCTTTGCATCTTTTTTCCTTGTACCAAAGTAATTTCAAATTTTCAAAATATGCAAACTTTTTCTAGCCATTTTACAAAGTGTGGTCAGCCAGAGAAACTGTGTAATTGGAAGAGGAGTTTCCCAGATTTAATTCCATGAGCTAATGAGAAAATTTTCTGTATACTTTCATAGAGTGTTTCTGGTCTTTCTTCCTGTTGTCTTCTCTGTATTCCTTATTACATGAAACTTTTATTCTCTCTTTATTCCATTAATTACTGCATGGTCAGGAGTTATTTATGCTACAGCTAGTTTTGAGCTATATGCACGTGCCAAACAACTAGCAACCAAGAGGCTACCCTTTCAGCAAGAGAACTAGTTTAAATTTTTTTCTTTTTTTTTTAATCTTTTTCTTAAATTACTTTTTAATAAGTAATATTGTTGTTGTGGGGTTTGTTTTGTTTTTGTTTTTTTTTCCTTCTCCCATAGCACTTCAGGAAATGTAATACTAAGACCTCAATTCATCTTTCAAAGTTGTAGGTGGATAGAAAATTATCCTTGAGATAGAAATTATCCATGAGGCTCAATAGTTATCAGAGGTTTAGAGAAAAGCTCATTGTTTCACCTTGATGGTTTGTGAAATACAGTTTGAAAAAGCAGTGAGGAAGAGTAGAGACTTCTTGTGTGTCCTTATGAGATCATGAGGTTTATGTGTTTGAAGGCTTGGTTGCACAGCCATCTATTGGTCTTTGTCATTGGTTTCACCAGCCAACACTGATCCAGCTTGCCCAGAGACTGAAGGTGCCAGGGGAGAGACTTAGGAAATATCCTCTACCCGCATGGAAGGAGTCAGTATTGCTGCTATTTTAAGACAATCTTTGTGTGAATTGTACCTAGTGATGAGATACAGGATAGAAACAATGGGTACAATTTAATATAGATTTTCTTCTCTGACTCTGAGCTTGCAGTTCTCAGCTAGCTTTTCAGAGGAGCATGTAACAATAGTCTCTTTTATTTAGTAATATTACATTAACATTATATTATTACAAGTCTCTGAAGGTTTCCAACTTCTGCAATACTTGATTTTAAAGTACCCATTTGACAGGATTGTGTGTTGTCAAAAGTAAATACTATGAAGCTCTGTATGTTCTAGTATGCTCAGAACAAAAAGCTTTAAATGGCTTTTTTTTTAAGAGATTAGCGTAAACTGCACATTTTATTTACCATAGCTGCTCTTTTAGCAGGCATTCAGTGGTGTCTGTGTTGTCATAGGTAACAAGAACCTTAGTTAGAGTTAGAGCCAAGCAAAGAACCAAGCAAAAGACTCTTGGGTAACCTACCAAATATTTTCTCCAAATAAGAGAATCTTAACTCAAAGAGTTACTATAAAGAAAAGATTGCAATGAAGTGTGATACTACCAGAGAAGAAAAATTACGACAAAACAGATTTAAAAGTTTGAGACAGAACTTTTAGTACAGGATGAACAAGTACCCTTAGATCCTAGCAGTACATTTCACTTCAAACCTTGTGAATAATCAAGTATTTTAAACCCCATTTAGTGCACAGTCAGTTGTGACTTTAAGAATGTTTTCTGGTAGAATTTTTCTCTCATTCTGGTGTCATGCTGTCTAATTTGAAGTTTCACCTTTTATGCAGGCATTTCCAACTCCAGTGAAGAAAATTATTCCAGTAGAAGAAAGGAGGAAAATGTTTGAGGTATCATGAAATCCTCTGTTTTCAAACTGAGCAAAAGTCCACAGCAAGAATGAAAAAATACAACCTTCAAACCTTTCCTCCTTATCTTTTTTCCCAAACATTATGTAGCAGTGTTTTGGGTTTTTTTTTATTCTTCATGGACATGCACCAGCAATTGGAGCAATAACCCATCTCGACAGAGACGTGACAGAGTAATGGCTCAGTAATAAATCCCAAATCATATGCTTATTTTTCAGGAACCTTCAAAAAAGAAAAGGTTAGAATTGCCTGAAAAAGAAAAACGCCAAAGAGAGCAGGTAGACAAGATTCTTCAGATTTTTCTTTATTCCACCATAATAATCTTAATGAAATATCTTGTGGTGTGTAAGAGTATGCAGTAGTTCAATTTTCCAGTTCCTTAACATGTTTAATCCTTACACATTGCAGATCAGTTTACCGAAGGCAGATGAAATGAGAAGATTGGAAAAAGAAAGGGTAAAATATGCTTAAAATGTGTTAAGAGTGAAGTTCAATTTTTACTTAGTGGTTCCTTGAATTTTGTTTTCCTGTATTGTTCTCTCCTTCAGATGGAACGAATAAACAGAGCCAGGGAACAAGGATGGAGGAGTGTGCTTGGTTCAGGTGGAAGTGGTGTTAAGGTTGGCAGCAGATGCAGAAATGTGGTGCAGTCTGTTTCCCCCACCCTTGATTATATGGAATGGTCTTCTCTTTTCAGAAAGATCTGCTCTTGGAGGTCAACTCTTGGGCCTGCCTGTTATTAATCTATGGATAATTTGAGAGAAACTGTAACAGATCCTCCCTGGCATTTTGGAGATTATGTGCAATTTTCATTTTTAATGTTTCCTAAATTTCTGAATCTCTTCTCTTTCTGCCAGTAATGGTTTTCATGCACCATTTTCTTATTTCCACACCTGCTTTTGCTACTTTTCTTGTGCTGAGTGTATGCATGAACAGCTTCTTTCATATTCAAGTTTCTTCTTGAATTTTTTTGTTTCCAGGTTTTCATCTTATAGTAATGGACCTCTTTCCCAGTATTAAACACTTGCTTCTAAACATTCCTTGTTATTTGGCAGCATAAGTGTTTCTATATATTGATAAGATGTTCAGAAGAGGGGTAAAAAATTCTGAGTAAATCTAATTTTTTTTTAATGCAGTGTGCTGTCTAGCCATTCATTTTGTGCATAATTTAGTCTGATTCCTATGACAGTTTCTTTTTCCCTCTTTGTGCATGTCATAGTTTCATGGAGACATAGCTGTCCTGGAAAGGAGTCTCATCAAGTTAGTTGAATATAAAGGTCTGGGTACTTTCATCAGACAGAGCCAGTGCAGGAATTCAAGTAGTGCTATGGTGTAAATCTATCTGACAATAGAAAGTAGATTGAAACACAGGGGTTTGTTGTGGTGGTAGTGAGTCTACAAAAATACTGTGCATAAACATGTTTATTAGGGTTTTTGTAAGCAAACTTTGACTGAGCAATAAAGTCAAAATGGATAGAGGTTTTATTGCTGTTCCTTGTACAAAAATGAGGAATACACAAACACTGACCAGCTTTCAGAAGCTGCTTGTTAAGTATTTTATTTCAATACAGATATCATCTTTGGATGTGTGCCACACATCCTATAAGTAAAGCTTAAATATAAATGCAAGCTTAAGCATACCAGACTTTAAAACCTACAGAGTGCTGATTTTATGAAAACAATCAAAAAATATAATTTGCCTCCTATGGTGTCCTCCTCCCTCTCGGGATCAAACTAGCAGGCACCAACATAGGCTTCCATATAACATGATATGCATGCATCCTCACATTTGGATGAGAGCTGCATGTGTTCCTGAACAAGGTGTTTCTGATTAACTTACAGAATTTTACTGTGAACATATGAAGTGTTCTATTATCACTACAGCTGCATTGTTACCTGTATTCTCAGTTATCTAGGGAAACTGAGGTCCAGTGAATGTGTCTGTTTTCACCAAGTGTCACTGGTGTAAAACATCAGGGTAGACATGGAAAAAATCATTGAGATATCTTCTTCAAATTGGATAGCTGAGTACAAATCCTACTGCAGGCTGCTAGTTTACCATCATTCCAGTTTCCATGTACTATGATAGTATTCATGACTTAATTATCTTTTTCCTTTCTCCAGCATGAAAGCAGTATATCCAGTAACTCTGTGACAGTGCTTTTGAATAGCACTGTTCAAGCTTTCCAATAACACAAGCCATACAGCCTCTTACAAAGGCACAACAGGGTCATGCACTGCATGATTCTGTCCTGTTTTCTTTTTGGATTTATTCTGGGACCTGTTTCTGAGGAAAGGTGGAAAAAGAGGTGGCAAGCGTTTGGTTTTGGGCTTATGGTTCTAGCAGGGGTTGTAACTGTTCTCCAGACTGTTGATGAGCACCTGCTTCATATTATTTGCCTAGAGATTGAACATAGTATTTCTTTAGCTTTTGGAAACTGAACTCTAATAATTATAGGTGAAACCTTGAATAGTGTCTAAAGTAAGACTTGTCCTTCTATTTGTAGAAACTGTAGTCTTGTATAGTATAGTTATTTTTATTCAGACCAACAGTATGCCTGCATATATGTTTGAATGGCTGGATTTAGTACTCTCATCTGGCTTATAGGGAGCCATTGATGGGCATTGAACAGCTGAAACTCAGAATGTGAGATAATTCCATTGTCAAAGATAGTCTTTTCAAGAACTTCTAAATAGGCAATCTTAAACCTGTCACGTCTGTACTCACCTGTTTGAATTTATATTAAATACTTCAGACCACTCTGGAAGGAAGATTGACACTTGTTAAAACTAATTCCATAGATTTACTACCATGGGCTATTTGACTGCTTCCCCCAGGCATAAAGAGAACATTTTTATGCATGTGCTGACAACCTTAACCTTGTTTTGCTAGTTTCACATTTCCTGCATCCATCCTTGGCTACTACTTTACACAGCTGCTTGAAACATTTTTTTTTTCATTATTTCCACATGAAAATTCTGCAGGAATTCTAATGCTTTGAGAATGACAGGGATAATTTGCATAAAGCAGTAGCTTGTGATAGGTGTTCCCCTGATCTGAGTTTTATTAGAGAAGCATCTCAATTCTAGTGACGGAAGTCAAGTTATAGGTTGGTGGTGATGGCGGTTCTCAGATTATTCTTCACTTAATGCTATTCAGCAAACTTAGAACTGTGCTCAACTGTTTCCAGCTTCATGAAAAAATGGGTGTTTGGCTACAGGTCACTTATTAGTACTTCAGTTGGGCTTATATCACTTTTTTTGCCAAATCTTTGATGTTTGCCATGTAATATTGTCTTATCTCTGTTTACACTTCAATGGAGTTGTCATCAATGACTTCCACAATGTGTGGCAGGTGGTTCATGTATAACTGGACTATTTTTAGAGGAATCTAAAAATGGTGTTGTATTCTGGACCGCTAACAGAAAAAAACATATTAATTTATCTATCTTGCAATACGATAAAATAGGGGCACGCCAGGGATAAATAGCACCAGTTTAGAATTGTTGCAGAATATATTAATATTA
>VZTN01007939.1:36461-61953 GCA_013400515.1 Erpornis zantholeuca | reverse complement strand
AGCACCCTCTCAGGGTTCAAATATCTTACAACATCAGGCCTTCAAATGGTGGCTTCTATCCCAAATCAAACTGATCATAGATAATCAAAAGGCTAATAGTAAATCACTTTAAAGTCTAGATATTCTAAAAATGAACATACAACTGTCCCATATCCATGTACAATTTTTAAGCATGCAAAGTTGTTGTTCTATTTTTTTTTTAACAAGGGCAATTTTACATAATTTTCATCTGTCAAAAAGGATCTATATTCAACATGCCCTGTGGTTATTATTTCCTAGTCTGTATCCCAGCTAAGACACTAACTTAAGAGTAAGTAGCTCCTTGAAATGCCTAGAAATACTTAAAGGATGAAATAATAGGATGAAAGTTGTTGAGCTGAATTAACTAAAATTTAAAAGGGCAAACTGAAATATACTGCAATATTAATAAGACAGTAAAAAAAATGGCCACATTGTGATGGCAACTTTAAGTACTTTAAAAAAAAAAAAAGAAAAGCCTTTCAACCATTAGTGAAATATATTAAAAAGAGGGAAAGGTTTGAGCCTGATGCATTCAGTACGCACCTAAATTATTTAGAGGAAGATAAAACTGTTGCTTTCATTTCCCTCTCTCCAGGTAACACTAAAGTATTTGGATCAGCCATCATTACAAAATAAAGGGATCAAAGCTGGAGAGATTTAAATGGAAAAAATATATAATGAGTTTACACTTATGTAAGTTCTAAAATAAAGAGAATCCATTTAATAATGGTATTTTATAGGAGACACAATAGAGAATGAGCCAAAACATTACCAGCACAAAGTATGTATCTCATAGAAAAGAAAAATATTGGGACATGCCAAGATGACAAAAAAGACATTTTTACTTTTGGCAAAGGAGCCAAAAGTTGAAGTAAAATTTTCATGAGGCCTTAAGGTGACTATGAAAATACTTCATAAACACCTTAAATGGAATATATAAACCACAGATCAGAAGGGCTATCCAAAAACACCCCCTCATCCCACTTCTAACTTGCTTAAAATCTCTAGCTGCTTATGTTTCCTGGCAAGAATTCTTTTAAAAACCTACAGTTGTATTTTTGTACTGTATTTTTTGCACACACCCAGGATTGGCACCCCATCTCTGTCTTCCACCTGTGGCTGCCTTTGCTACAGAAGCTTGGCTGTTCTGTGGCTCCCTTCACTAAACACCCTCCTGAGACTCTGTACCTAAACTTACACTGTATCCAACTCAAAGCAGACAGGCCATGTAAAACCAGCCCAATTCGGTGGGTACTGACCTAGAAAATGGTCCTACTATAATATAATCCTACTATAAGAAAGAAGAAAGTGCTTTGAATAATAACATTTATATTCAATAAGAATACCTGCAAGTATCAGACTGAGAGCTTTTTTAAGTGCTGAAAAACAAGTGCTTCCCTGCTTCTGAAGGAGAGAGACCTATGCACCCTATGGTTGTAGAATGCTTGAAGAGAAACTGGTGAAGGAAATCTCTCTTAGTTAACAAGAAGGCTAAAGCTTGCATTGTCTGTATTAGATATTGAAGTGTCTCAAAGCCCTAGAAATCCCCAACAGCAGTTCACTGCATTTCAAACTTTGACTAAGCCTTCAGGTCCCTAAATTCAATGGCTGACTTATTGTTTAACGTTTTGAATCAACCTAATTTTAGATTCACATAACTAGATTCAAAAGTGCCTTTTCTGGAAAAATAGGTACTAATCTCTATTTATAGCTCTTCTGCACTCCAGATTTAGGCTTACAACCATCTAAATTCTAAAGACATTAAATGTTTAGATATACTGAGGTCTACAGTCAATATGAAGGCATACTATTGACATAAAGGGAGTCCCCATGACTAGCCAGGAAGTGGAAGATCTGGTGCTAAGAGTCCTACACCTCAGCTGCAGTAGATTTGAACTTAGATGTTTATGGTCCAGGAAACTATATGTGCCCCTGGCAAATAAAGATGATTTTCTCTTGAGATGGAAGTTCCAGAGTTTAATGGGGACAGAAAAACAAGGAAAAATAAATTGGAAAGGAAGAAAGCCATTTCTTCGCCTCCTGTATGTGATATCCGGAAGCTTCCCTTGGCTGGTGTTCAATCTCAGTAACTCTTACATTCCTGGTGTATAGGGCTTCATTTACAGGACTGAAGCAGTTCTGCATTTTCTTCTTTCATTTGGTTAGGTTAAGGTTAAGGTATCAAGTTAGGTTAAGACTGTTGAGGAGAAGTAGAAGGGCATGTCATGTTTTCAGCTAGGAGTCCCTAGGTTTTGGTCCTACTTAATAGTCTGACATTCATACTTAAATGCAGTCTAAGGACCGTTACTGGAGGGCTTTCACTGCTTAATCAAATGCCTTGACACTTAACGTACACAGACAAGTTCAGACAGACCTAGTACTGTTCTGCTCAGACTCTGAGCTGGTCGGAACTAGAAACTGCTTAGCCATGCTGGTCTGGTGCTGTGCCAAAACTAACAAGCTGTGGGCTTACCAGGTCAGGCATAGTGCCACAGAAAATCCTCTGTGTGGCTTATGGGTCAGAATAGTTTCTTGTAGCCAACCTCAGAGCTGACACAGAGAAACTCAAGTCTGCTTCCTCATGTGTGTGGAGATAGGTTCAGGAAGAGTGCTCCTTGCTGAGTCCTTCCTTTTTTGTCTGAAGTCAAGAATTTTCTGCTACAGGACACACAGTGGCCCAACTCCAAAGCAGGGGTGGTGGATGCTTCTTTCCAAGATACTACAGGGGTGAGTTACAGTGCAGTATCCTTCAACTGCTAAGGGCCTGGACCTCTCACAGTTCTCCCACTCCATGGTGGGGTCCCAATGATGCCTCTTATGTAGGAGACAGACCTGTTTAGTCAGGAGACAAAGCTGCCTGAGTCAGCCTTTTAAAGCCGTTTAGGAGACCATGTGTGTTGTGGATTTATATCACATCTTTGATTTTGAATATATTACATTCTTCTGGATTTTGACTTCATGGTGCTTTTTTAAAACAATTTATTAAATAATCTAAACCACTTCTTATTTAGACAGTGTGTTCCACGCTTCTCATTTCATTCTTTCTCCCTTCATTGACAACTGAAGTGAGACAGCTGATGGATCTTACATAGCCGACAGATTTTTGCAAAACTAATTTTACATGATGATAGCACCCTGAAATGATTTACCAGTTTCATCTCTGCTTCAGAGTCAGGGAAGACCAGAAAAGAAAGTACAAGTGACTGCATGCTGGGGGCAGGGTTGTATCACAGCCATGCCTTAGATTGGCCTTAACAATTTGGGAACACTCTAAAAATCACATTTCCATATGAAATTTTAGACATCTAAATTTAATGGCTAAATTATGGAATCAGTTTCTTCAGACTAAGACATAAACAACACAGAAAAGCAGACTCTTTCACACCATTATTCAGAGCAGCAGGCAGATACATAGGCTTTGGATTGTCTTTTGGCAAACCCCAATTCCTTGTGGGGTCTAGGAAATTAAGGCTTCTGATGTAACTACGTAGGTGAAGACTCTAGAACTGGAGGCAGTGAGCATTTGAATGGTCACACTGAATGTCAACTATTGGTTATTAGAAGTGGGTTATACTTAAGGCCTCTTCCATGCAGAAGACATGAATGGCAGATGACTAAAAAGGAAGAGGCCTACTGTTCCAGAATCCCCATGCTGTACATCCATCTTGCTTAATTTCTTTCAAAATCATTGGGTGCAAATTAGAAAAAAAAATCTGAAAAGAAAATACTTCCCCTGGTGAGAAGGAAATAGGAATAGCGAGTCATGTTACTGAGTATACCTATCAACCAGTTAAATTACGTGATAATGACTGTGCTGCCACTGAAGAGCATTTATGCACCTGCATTTTGAATTTGACACTGATGGGCAAAGCAAGGGGGAATATGTATGTATGAGATTGCTTTATGGCCAATCTTCACTACTTCCTTGATTGACTGATTGGATGACTCACTACTGAGATTTGCCTCTTACCACTTAAAAGATTCTCTGCCATAAGACTGTCAGAGGGAAAGAGAATATTTTTCAGCAAAAGCAGTCATTTGCAGCAATCAGAGAAAGAAAAGCAGCCGTAGTAAACAGAGCTAGGGGATATGACCTTAAATATCTTGTTAGTACTCACGATGCCCTGAAACAGAATATCTGCAGCATGGTGGAGAGGGCAGGTCCAGGTCTTCCAGATTTTTAATGGCAGCTGAAAGAGATACCTCTCTATCTTTATTTTATGTGGTTTTTGTGTTCATCCCAGGTTTAGCTGGAAAAATAAATGCTGCTTACAAGAACCTTTCCATGGCCAAATAATTGCAAGTAGACTATCTAGCCACAAATAAAATGTTTTAACTAGAGCCTTTCTTTAATATAAGAAGTTTGCGTAACCCTGTAACCGCTGTGACTGCTGTGGTTACCTCTGTGGAACAGTAAATAATACAAAGCAGGGACTCATCCCTGACTCAGTTCACATCCCCACAGTTAAACTCTGCAACTGCCCAAACCAGAAGGGCTTTATTCAAATGGCCTGTCAGGCGTGGGTTTCAGCCCTTATTAAGCTCCAAACTTAAGTCCATGGATACTGCCTGTGCAAGCACTCATTCACATGAGTCAAAACTATGCCAGGGACTGTCCTAACAGTCTAGAAGTTGTATGTCAGTGCCTTACCTCTTTTTTATAAGCACAATAGCCACAGCCTGTAAATAAGGAACATGCTTGAGAGAAAAAATATGCCCTAACTGGCATAGCCACATATTCCATCTTTTTGGCTATAGCTCTGTTTTTATTTTGTTTAGATGAGGGAGGATATCTGGTGGCAAACAGAAGCAGAGCAGACTCCTGAGCATATCCTATAAACCGTAAGAGTTTGGATTCCCACTAATATATTTATCAACTTAACTTCCATCTCAGTACACTTTGAGGGTATAAGAGAATCGGGATAAATTTGCAGTGGAAAGTGGGTTCACACCTGCATTAAATGAAGGCAGAAATACTGCTTAGACTATGCAGATTGAGAAAACTAGACACACATAAGGGCACTGATTTCTTTCACTGCCTGTATTGGGAAGGAAGAAGGAAATTATCTTCTATAGGTTTTGGCAGCAAGTTTCATTCTAGCAGAGGCTAGCTGTCATGCAGGGACTTTTAATGTGTTAATACCAGTAAGGAATCTAATCCATCCTCCTGAGGGATAACATTGCTATGTGAACAACTTTCATTCTCTGGAGGAAGTTGCTGGGATGTCACATGTCTGCCACTAGGGAATTTTCTAAGCAAAACTTCTGTAAATGCTTATGGAATCTCTTCTGAATTGTAGAATGCCAAACATCAACACCAGACATTTCTGTCTTCGAAAGGAGAGTGCAGATTTGGATACCACTGAGATTCACAGAGACACAGGGCATTCTCCCTTAGCCAGTAGCGGTTTCTGACAGGGTGACACAAGCAACCTGCCAAACCAGACTCTTGAAACCTATATGTTTATGCTCCTACAAGCCACACACTGTTAAAATTTTATGTAGCTGTACTGCTTCTTAGACCTTTGCTGCACCAGTTGAAAAACTGCTAGTTCTTGCAGACAGCTGCTGCTTTTGCTTCTCCTCATTTTGTGCCTTCAGCTCTTATCTTTTCAACACTTTTTTTACTTTCAGATCTCCTTTAATCTTCTTGGTTTAATTGCTTTAATCTTGTTTTAATCCATTTGACAATGGATTTTTCTGTTCGCCTTGCCTTTTCTTATACAGTTATTTTAACACATCTTTCCTTTCTCCTTGTTCTTTTCTTTAGTCTTCTGTTACACAGTTTCTGTTTCTTTTCTGTTTTTCACTTTGCCTGCCCTTCTTTTCCAGATGAACTCCTAGATAAATAGATCATAAATAGATTCTTGTCCCATATTCCTCTGCTAGTGTGAAATATTTATCTGAACCAAAAAAGGTTATCTAAGGACTTCTGAAAACTATCACCTATAAAGGAATAAAAAGCAGGTTTTGGTATTCTGGTGCTTTAGCTTTAACCATATATAGTGGCAAGGTGATAAACTACCTTCGTTAGAGCATGGTGCTAATAATGCCAACAGCACAGTTTTGATCCCTGTACAGGCCATTTACTCAAGAGTTGGACTTGATGGTCCTTGTGGATCCCCTCCATCTCAGAATGTTCTGTGATTCTGAGTCAGTTTTCACAAAATAAGAGTTGATGACATTCTGTCCTGAACTCTTCCTTTTCTTCCTGCAATGCTGTCAGAGACTGAAATATTATAGATTATGACTTAAACTGCCACACCCTGAATACGGCTCTGAGAGGCCCTGGACCTGCTCACTGATGAAGGTAAGATAAAATAACAGCTCAGGGCTGGGGACATTCACAAACCATAACCTTAAGACCTCCAAGGTGGATGCCACTGTCCCAAGGTTATCAGCTACCAGGCTTGCACAGACCCTGGCACCAGAGGGTGAGGGGAGAGAGGCTTTGGGTGTGTGGTCAGAGGCGCAGTGCCCGCCCAGCCTCCCCTGTGCAGAGGAGCGTGGCTGAGGGCCTTCACCCGGGGCAAAGCTGATCTGCAGCAGAGGGGGTGACAAGGCCATCAAAGGGGCCTTCACCCAGGGGAAAAGCTGATCTGCAGCAGAGGGGGTGACACGGCCATCAAAGGGGCCTTCACCCAGGGGAAAAGCTGATCTGCAGCAGAGGGGTGACACGGCCATCAAAGGGGCCTTCACCCAGGGGAAAAGCTGATCCGCAGCAGAAGGGGTGACACGGCCATCAGAGGCCCTCAAAGGGGTGTCCAGGCCCTGCCCAGAGATGGTGCCACACACCCTCAGTGCTGCAAGGGACAGGGTCACACTGGCCCCTGCAAGGGAGACACGTGGGGGTTCCCACCTCCCCAAAGTGTGCATTAATCCATGGAATTCTGTACTCTGCAGCGTGTGGTGGCGTGTCAGGCCTTGTTGGGCTGCATCGGGCCGTGTCGGGCCGTGTCAGGCCTTGTGGCGGCAGCGATGGGGGACCCTCACCAGCAGAGCAGATGGAAGCAAGCAATGACCCCTGAAGGGGTGATGTGCTCCCACCTAACCCCTGTCACTTCTCCCTGTCCCCCCACCCCCCATGCACACTTCTTTCTCTATTTATTTATTTATTTTTCTTTCTTTCTCTCTTTCACTCTCTCTCTCTCTTTCTTTTTCTTTTTCTTTTTCTTTCTCTTTTCTCTTTTTCTTTCTCTTTCTTTCTTTCTTTCTTTCTTTCTTTCTTTCTTTCTTTCTTTCTTTCTTTCTCTTTGCCTCTTTCACTATTAAATAAAATACATCAATTTTTTGGCATCAACATTTAATCTCATTTGGTTTTAATCTCGCCTTTGGGAATATTTTGAACCTTCTAATTTCTCTCCAGTTTATACACAGAGACTTAGTTTTCTTTGCTTTTCTGGGTTTAAACTGGATCACAAAAAATGCTCATTAAGATTTATCTAATTTTGCAAGGCTATGGCAGAATAAGACAGACAGAAAAATTTCCACAGATATGTTTTTGGAAGACTGCAAGTATGATTTTGGTATCAGATTAATTAATTCAGTTAAATAATTGCATTATGATTTATTTATACACATGAAGTTTTAAATTCTGTATGGTATGGATACTTAACCTCTAGTACAAAAGACAATATTTTGACAGTATTTCTTTTCAGGGAAGATTTAATCTTTTTTAAACACCCTTATGAGAACAAAGTCTCAAGAGATAATGACAAGATGGATGCATATGTGATTTGCAAAGACTTGTGGTGGAGTATCAAATCATGGGTTTGATAAGAGGTTAAGGGTTAAAAAGAATCCTGCAGGAAAGGTTTAATTTAAACAATATGTTTCTTTGTGAAAATGATTCAGTACTGTTTTCCACTGTCACTTAAAAATCCCTATAAGATTTGAATAGAGTAAGATACCCTTGTGCAGATGGAGACTAAGTATAGAACCTCTGGGTCTCAGAATCAGAAGATTCTGTTGCTACTGTTTCAGCAGTCACAGTACAGCATGTATATATTCCTCCAAATCTCGCAGCCCTGAATGTGACAAATTATAGGTAAACATAAATTTGTTACTGAAAGCCAAAACCCTACAGTAAGTAGGCACCAAGTAGACTCACCAGGGCTCTTTACCTCTGAGTCAGTTTCCCACTATGACTGAAAATATGAACAGAATGAGTTTGTACCAACTCAAAGTGCAGGTGAGGAAAGCTTATCTTACCTCTCTGTGTGTGTGCGTGTGTAGCACAGGCTTGTACTTGCCCACACCAGACACATTGCAGACCTTTGTTCAGGGCTCAGGTGTTAAAAGTGAATAGAGAGTCCCTAAGAATATATAGGGATTGCAAAAGGAAAAATACAGGACTGAACACACCTGCTAAAGGAAAGGACACCCAGGCACATTATTTATTTTTCAAGGAAAGTGGACACAGATGACATAATTCATTCTTTATCATAAATCCTACTTGTATATTGAGACAAGGTTTTTTGGGCTGTCTTTCAGACATCTGATTTATCACACTGAGCTGAGAAAGCTAAAAAAAAAAAAAATTCTGTCCTATTATTATTTTGCCATACCTATTTATTGATGCAAAATTTGGTTCTAAACCAATAAAGTTCAGACCACTAGCATGATAATTGCAGGATTGCCTAAACAAGATTTCTGAAAACTAGGGAAAATGTGGAATAGTTTGAATCAAGTGATGGTAATGGCTAGTAAACTCCAAAGTGTTCTGAGACAGGCCTGGACTGAAATATTAGAAAACCTTAGGAAATTTTTGTAGATAAAAAACACACCAAGAGAACAATGGAAATGATAACATAGCAAAAATAACAGCAAACATCCACTCAGAACAAGGGAACTTCTTGAAGTTAGAAGGACTGAACTAAATAAAAAGGGAAATTATGAATTTGGATCAAAAAAAGGAGCAGAATTTTTTTTTTCACTAATGGGCTTATGGCAAGATGCAAGTTAGGAACAAATGACCCAACAGTTTCAACATTATTATTTCCAATGTGATTTGCTCAGCTTTTACATAAAAACATGTGCAGAAATAAAGAATGAAAAATGAAACCAAATCTTGCAACTATGCTAATTTAGGATACTTAGAGCTATACTGCCGTTGATGTCAGGGCAAGTTTTCCTGGGGTTAGAGAGGCAGACAAAGCGGTGAAAAAATAACAAAAAGTGAGGGTTTGATCTATTCTGCTTTGGCTTCTACAAGCAGATGAGACAGACCCATGCACTCCAGTCCCTCTGCTTTCTTTTTTTTTTCTATGCTCATAGTTTTGCTATCCTGACAAGTCCTGTGTAAACAGCCTATTTTAACCCACTTAGTGACAAAAGGCTCTTATCCCTGTTGTCCTAAAATCCATAACTGTCTTTTTCAGTCAGGATTTCTGCGATGCAGGAAATGAGTCATATCAGATCTACACTGAAGGGTAGAAGCACTAGGACTGATCCCTGCAGTGCCTCTCATACAATACTGGGCTCAGGCAAGGTAGCAGCACTGGGACATCTCGGAGCCCAAATATCTTCCAGATGGCCCAAGCTGTCAGTGGGTGGCTTTTACCAGGGTAAGTGATATTTATCTAGCACACACCTGGCACAAAAAAAAAAAAAAAAATTTTATAGGACTAACTACCAGTTTTAAGCACAACCTTATTTTTACATTTCATCTTTATCAGGGTTGTGATTTGGATGTTGAAATTTTATGGATGTTGAAAGACAGCTCCTGCAAAAAAAATCACATGTCAAATAGCATGTACCAGACATAAATCCTACGATGTTACACCTATTTAATTGTCATTCTTTCCCATCTTACTCCCTCCCTGTCTTTGGGAAAACAGGGTCTGTTTTCAATCCAGTTAATCAAATGTAAGCTTTGATGTGTTTGATAAGTCCAAGCTTTAGTTGCTATGGTAAAAGGTATCCCACTTGGTTCTGGGTTTTTATTAACCTTAGTTGGAAAAGAGTATTTCACTTAATAATCTGTTTTCTTTCTGAAGAACTAGTGCATTAAAACACGGACAGTTTTTATTAATAAATGGAAACACTGAATTATGTTTGCCTGCTGATGTAAAACACTGTAAGACTTCAGTGGGCAAAAAATGAAAATCAAGCTGGATTTTTCCTGTCTTAAAAGCTTTTGTAGGATTTTGCTGTTCCCTGAATCATTTGGTATCCCTGCTGAATGCAATTTTTTCTACTGCAGGAGAATTACAGGAGTTATTTTCTGTTGAGATACATTATAAAAAGAAATTTAGAAATTGTTTAATCTTGGACTCTTTGTAAGGCAATTAAATTTGAGGGACGTTAATAGTAAAACAAACATTTTAGACATGATTATGAAAATAGCTACATAGCTGAATTGTATTGTTGCATAATTGTCTGCATGCAAAGGGGATACCATAGTTGCTTTGCAAGCTGCTGTAAGAGGAAATCATTGAAAGATAATGAATAAAGAAGATGTGTTCAGTCAAGAGAACAATATTCCTGATGTTACATAGTTTCTAATGTGCTTTTTAACATTGAAAATTAGAATTTCCTTTTTATCATTGAAAAATCACATTATGTGGTGTTTTTCAACCATATAAACAGTATGTGGTGTCTTTCAACCATATAAACATCAGCACCTACAAATTACAAATTACTTTTTCTAATGTTAGTTGATAGTTTTGTAAAAGCAACACTTTTAAAATTTAGAAATGTTACTTACTCCTTCAATCCAGCAGATTTTAACATTTGAAGGAATCTATAACTGAGAAATGATTTTTCAATTGCTGAAATTAATCCTGAAAAAGAGTACTCTAATATATGCTCTTGATTATGTGGGACATTAATATCTTCTCTCAGTCATCTTTCAGGGCATTTGGGCACCTGATAAAACTTGTGTCATCAAATTACCCATAGCTAGCAAAGCTAGTAAGTAGAGGGTAAAATTAGGCAAGCCTGTGGTGTAAACAGCTTTTAAGATCATGTGGTTTCAGGACAGCAAACGTTTGGTCCTGGTGAAAAATATTCTCTCAGTGTCTGTGGACAGAACATGGAGGCCTTCATGCACAATGGCTTCCATTTCCAGACCTGCTCTCATTGTTTTCCAAAATGGTGGAATGGTATTTTTCCAAAGGAAGCTATGTCTTTTCAGAGCTGTGTCTCTACGAAGACTTGTGAGACGCCACCTTTGCTAGAGAAAGCTCAGCAGTGTCCAGAATGACATGCAAACTGGGTACTAAAGACCATTTTTCTAAGTCAACAACATGTGGACAAAGCCTTTTCCTCAAGAAACATCTACAGTTGTGGAAGTGTTTGACTGCCGATTTTATAAAAATAAAGGATTGACAAATTTATCAGGAAAACTTGCCAGTAAGAAGCTCCAGGGATCATGCCTGAGCAGTTCTTCACTGCTTTAGCAGCTATTGAGCTTCTGCTAAATGCTGTGTTGGTCTAGAGATGAATCCTGGCAACTTGGCTGGTACTGCTTGTAAAAAAGATTGCAATCAAACTCTGAATTTTGCATAAAAAAACCAATCATCACACTGCTTAAAGCTTGGAGGTTTCTTTACTGCCCTGTTGAATAATTAATGATAAAGTCTAAAAGGGCAAGATTGACTTGACCAAGTATATTATCTGAAGAACATTTGGAAAATGTTTACTTTACTTTTATCTCAAAAAAGCAAATGCATTTTTGTTCTTCTGATGTTTTTGTTTCCTTTGCCCTTTTCAGCCATTCTTAGATCATAAGTGCACAGCATTTTGCTTTGTTTGAAGAGGTTGCTAATAAAAATATTGATATTTTGTTGAAGTGTATTGAATTTGCTCCTGAGGCAGATCAGGTTGTTTGGTAATTAGAGATGCAGAGTTTAAAGGTACAGTTGGCTTCCCAGTGGTTTGGGGTTTGTTTTGGTTTGTTTTCCATCTTATATAACATTATATTACAGCCTGGAAAAGAAAACAGCATTACAAACTCTTTTCAAACTGGTAAAATTGTATTAAACAGATAAATGTAATATCCTATATTAATGGAATAATTATATTATTCCTTAAATATAGGATATTTTTATATCTTATATTTAGGTGACAGTGAATCTCCTTCTGCTGACTTGTCTATCTCTACAACTGTGAGTCCCCACAAAGAGTTGATCCTGACATTGGAACCTAGTCTGTCATAGTAAACCAAGTTGTTCTTTGAAGGGAAGAGGTGTTTTGTGTATGCCACTGGAGAATGATGGTTTAAATAAGGCTTATTATAATCACCAATTCACAACCAAGCAAAAAACAAGAGAGACTCAAAAAAAACCCAGCACATGTTTAGTATGAAACCACAACATTCCAACACAGTGCTGTCATTGCAGGGACTATAGGAGATGTGTGAGCAATTCAAGTTCATGAAGTCAGAGGTGAGAAAACTTTTATCAAGGAGTGCAGGTGTGAGAGGTAAGGGACAGGGTGTCTCCAGCATGCACGAAAAGGAGGATTGCTCCTGCCCAGCCCCAGGTATATGCTGTAAGGGAGACATGCCCTCCCTCAGCGCAAGGATTTCTTCAGTGCCTTGGAAGACAATACAGTGAAATAGTAATACTATTACTATTACTCTTTTAGTAAGACCAGAAGAGTCTTGATCAAGACTCTTTTAAATAGTATAATGGTTTATTACTCTCAGCCTTGTAATATAGCTGATGTTTAGCATACTCCAAAACAATTTCCAACAGAAGATGAGATTGGTGCCAGATAGAACTAAAATTTTTGCCTAGTTTGTGCTGAAAAACCATATACAGCAGTTCTGGTTACCTAGAACAACCAGGAAAACAACAATTTCATCTTAAAATATGCTTATATGCTTTCCCAGTTGGACTAGATTTCCATGACCTTTCTTTCAGGTACAGTTGTTTTCCTGGTTTTCTTATCTTCCAGATGTTGTTTTGGCAAGTCACTATTTTTTTTCTGACAAATTCTCATCTTAGACAAGTCATTGTAGTGGTATACTGGGCATGCAGGATACAAAATTGCTGACTGTCTTTAGATGTAGTGTAGGCTGCAATTGTAGTGACCTGAAACCCAGTCTAATTGCTGGTTTCTCTAGTGCCATTTCATTTTGCTGCCCCTGCCTATGCATTCCAGTCTCTTCCCTGTGCTGGCTCCAGTGCCTGCCAGACCCTGTGTTCAGCACAGTAAGTCAGCACAAAACAGACCCAACAATAAAGGCGAGTGTTTTCTGATGATTCAGCACTCTGTGTCAGCCTAGCTGGAGCTGGCCCAAGAAGGCCGGATGGAAGGAGAGTGAAACGCTGGCAGGGAGCACTGTGATCAGTTTAGGCTGCCACGGGGCAAACTCTTTTGTGTCTCTCACAGCTGTTCCTCCACAGTAGCTGTACCTATCTCATAAAATATTCCTTTCCATCTGACACCCGTTTGACACTGATAGGTAGTAGCTAGTGTGTCATTCAGCTTTTGCAGCACCCACCTTCACTCACACACTGGAGCCACACCTGAAGGCTGTCACCAATACAAGCATTTCTTTTGCTAGAAGCTGTTTTTATCTGCTTAAGACTATACCACAAGACTCTTAGGATAACAGACCTCCAATCACAGTGTAATAGGAGATTGGAGATATATAATGACCTATACAAGCAGGAATGGGTAGAATGAAAACAAGCCCAGCTAGTTTGTAGTGTTAAAAGTTTTTGTAAAAATGAATATGGGCTATATTACATTACTAACAAAGCCTTTAATGCTTCACTTAGCTATTATCAGCTTCTGAAGAAGGATGCCTCTGTCAGATGGCATGCATTTGTCACTTGCAGAATGACCCCTGCATGTGGGGATAGCAAAAGTCCCAAATTAATGGTTCTAGGTGATTGTTCTAGGTTGTTGTAGGAGAGAAGGTTATGGAACTAGGGAGCTCTAGGATAATTCATTTAGTAGTGAAAAACATCATGGAAAGGTCTGCAAACTGTGTTGGGGATGCATGTCTTGGAATGTTATGGTATGAGATAAAAGGTACTTGATCATTCAAGGATGGATGACAAACAGCACAGAAAATGGGTGATTTAGTACATCTCCCATCTGTTGTGTTTGGATGATTCTATTTTCCACCCTTTGAACTCGCATAAAGGACCACTACCACTGCTGCCTGTTGTAGTTTGAGAATCCCTCAAAGAAGGTAATTAGAATGCTAGCAATTTTCCTGTTCCTCTTTTTTAACTCTCTATCAAACAAAAATTTATTTTTGCTCATCACATATTTCTTTCATTTAAGCAAAAGACACAAAGAGAAAAAACATGTTTTGTTCTTGCAAAATTGCTCTTTGCTGTTGCATAGAAAACTCAACAGCTGGAATATCTAATTAGACACCTTAAAATTTACTGTGAAAGAGGATTAAATTAACCTCTTTTAGTATGCCTGCTTCAGTCCATCCAGATGCCAAGCACTTCATCCATTGGTGTTTTTAATGGATGTCTCAAACTAATATGGTCACAGTGGAGTTTTAAGCAACTCAGGTTTTGGAAGAATCAACAACTTGAAACACTTGGCCCAGCCATCATTAACTTCTGTCAAATGTGTTTAATTGCATCAAGCTTCTCCCAGAAATTGCAACATTCTTTCATTATTTCCTGAAATTCAGTAATTATGGTTGCACTGCTGGTATTTTAAGACACACAACAATAACCAGGCTGAAAATGTTTGATGAGTCAAGTACTCCTCCAAGCTTATTCTTCACCATTGATTTGAAAATAGCATTTTGCTTTAGATATAAAATTGTAAGGATTTATTTCTGTGTGTGTGTTGACCAGTAATTGTAAATTAGAGCATTTTCTGATTACTGTATTCTGGAAGAGTTCTCTAGGTTCCTGGCTTTAGGTTCCTTGATAATTTAATTTGTTTTGATGTGTTTTTTTTCCCTCCTGTGATTTGAATAAAATTTTACCTAGCTTTTCAGTATGGTTTTCATAGCTTCTCAAAACAATGAGAGACACATTTTCTCCATTGTGTTTGCTTCCAAATACATTTGAGTTGTTTCTTTTGTATAATGTTCTTGCAGAAGCAGGTTATTAAACCTCCACTGGGAGTAATACATAAGATGAGTTTCCAGCTTTTCTTTCATGGATTTAGACGTGATCTTTCGGGACTGTATTACCTACAGTTCAGTAATGTGTTCTATTCAATATATATTTGTGGGAAAATACAGTCGCTTGTCTTAGGAACTTTCTATAAAAAAAAAAATCTGGTAAGTTTTCTTCTCACTTATGCTTTTTTTCCTCCTGTATTACTCCCAGTTTACATTAAAGTACGTTTGGAATCAATAATAGTTGTCGATGACTGACAGGCTTACATTTTAGCTAGTAATTGGAAAAATTACTAGCTAAATTAAGTTCATTTTATCAGAAAATAGAGTGGCTGGAGGATTCCTTCAGTCAGAGTTGGATTATAATATAGGGCAGTGGTACTCTCTAAGTTCCTTGTTCACCTCCTATGTTAGACAGTTCTAGCCTAGTGATTCTTAAAACACTATCAATTATTTTAGACATATACTACACAAATTCTATGAGAATTGTATGTAAACTTGCATCAAGTTTGGCCTAAGGGGCTCACATTTAGCAGGCCAATGAGCTGGAAAGTACCAGTCAAAAAGAAATGAGAATGAATGATCTTTTTTCTTTCTTCCACCAGGAATTCAGATTCCAAACTGGAACATTTTATCCGTGGACATGCCTTTGTTATCTTTATGCATTTATTTTATATGGAGCAGAACAGTTTCTTCTGTACTTAAAGAAAAGAGTGCATGTCTTTGTCTATTCCAACAACAACAACAAAAACAACAAAAAAAACCATTGCTTACTTTCACTCTAGCACCTCCTCATTGTGTATTTAAAGATACATAGCAGAATGGCATTTTGATAGCCTTTCTATGCAGAGCTGTTAATGATATACAGACAGTGAAGAAGACCTTTCTCTGTATGGAACAGAAATAGTAGACTAGAGAGAGAAAAACAGATGGAAGAGTAAAATAATGCTTGGATTGCTGTCAGCAAAAGTGTTGTAGTTGGCTCCTTTCCTGTCCCCGAGGAAGTCCTAGTGCTGGGATAGGCTCCTGCTGCCTGGCAGATGACATCAGCGCGATATGTTCCTGTGATGAGCTGTGACTCCTGACTGTCACGCTGAGTCTCTCACGGGACACCAGTACTTTACACAGACACTGATGAACTCTGGACTTAAAATGCAGCTTCAGCCAAACTGTTCTAACTTTTGAGCACAATAATAATTCTTAACAGAAAAAGACAGTCATAATTACCTGAACAATTACCTCAGCAATACCGTGCAGGAATTATTGCTCTTACTCCTCCTCCTGTGAGCAGTAACCTGCTTTCTGTTCCTGCACTTTTCACTGATTATAAGATGGAAGTCATCCTTTCTCAGAATCTCTCTCCCTCACACTCTCTCTCTGAGATGACTGTGACAACTTGCAGTTAAATCCTTCCTAAATCTATTAAGTGGACAATTAAGAGAAAACAGTAAGCTATGTTTTCATCCAAAAAGTTTCAGATAATATACATTTGTTGTAACCTGATCCATTGAATCTCAGTATTAAGAATGAATCACGCATTGGGAGGACAATTACCAGGCTATAAAGATATCTAAATATTTTTGTTTAGGTGAATATGTTGGAGAAGTGAAACAGCCTACACATGTTTTAAATTAGCCGTTATGCCTGAGAACAAACAAAACAGTTTTGTGCCTGAATAGTATGTTTCCATGACACAAATTGATTACTACATAATCTACATTTTAAAAACTGCAATTATTAAAATGATTTAAGAACATAGATTGAAGGTGAATAAAATCCATTTCTGCTTATATTTTAATTTATATTACTTTCAAGCCATAGGCATAATTTAGATTTACATATTTCTAAAACTCAAGGTTAATTGTATCATTAGTCATGCATTTCAGGAAGGTTAAAAACTTGGGTTATTTTTACTTGTTTGGGTTTTTTTCCCCTCGTCCATTCAACATTGCAGTTGGCAACAGAAATTAAAAAATACCTTTTGCTGTGCAAACCTGCAAATTTTAGAAAATGCCTTATATTAATAAGCCTGTGTGTGTTTTATGTGCCATGGTAATGCCAGTGGTCCAGAATTCATCCAAAAACTATTCATGTAATAAATGAACACACTTCCCCAGCAAGACTCAGGAAAAAGTGATCAATGTCAAAATTTTTTCTCCCGTGAAATAAGTCAGGTTTATAAAATAAAGAGATAAATAGGAAGGAAGAGGAGAAAAAAAGTGAAATCAAGAAGATTAATAAGGGAAAAATGCAGTAAACAGAAAGAGAAACAAGTGCCACCATGAAAAAAAACACTTCATTTGCTTAGTGTTCTTTGCTGCTGCTCCAAAGATAAAGAGATGATATTTTAAAAAATATAATAAAGCTCTTGAAGAGGGAAGAAATCCTAGAAAGACTTCCAGCCACACATACACACCCTTTCCATAACCCCAAAATAAAACTTTGTTTGGCATGATTTTAACCACACCATTATCACTTCAGTTTTCCTAAGCAGCCTCTTCTCTTCCTGACATCTGGTACCTGTCAGAGGAGGATATTTAATTGGTTTCAAACAATTTGTCATTGACAAATTCATACAGTTTGATTCCTTGGGTGCATGTGGGTAGTTCCTGTTAATCTAGTCAGCCTTAAATTTTGCGCTGAGGACAAGATGTTAATGAAATACATATCCATGCTGGAAACAAAGTTTATCAAGACCAAGGCTTCACTACTAATATTTCAAGTTACTTTTTTTTTTTTCTAAGTGTCTCATTGAACTTTTACATCTATCTCAAGTAGTGCAATTGGAATCAATTTCCATGCAAATGGAATTAATTTAAACACATCCTTCTTGTCCTAGTCTTTCTGGAAAACACAAAACTTCTTCCTTACCAAATTGGCTTGGCAAAACAAAGAAATGCAAAAAATAGGTGTCCTGTGATGAATTAAAAACTTTGGAGTCATGTAATATATTTACATTAACACAGGCCAAATGGAAAGGTAATATACAGGATGTGCATTTTCATGCAGCATTAATATTGGAGTTGTCAGTCCCGATGAGCTGCTTTTGTAGATGTTATTCGCAGTTGCTGAGATGACTTTGTGTACTTTCACCTTAGTTCATTCCACATCTTTCTACTGTGTGTATGATTGTACACATAATTTAACCCAAAAAAAGCTGAGATTTTTTTAGTTGAGATCACTGCTATTGGAAGTCTTCATAGCTATGGGAAAAATAATGAAGCATTTGGAATTTCCGATGTTAATTCAAATGAGATTATGCTACGCTAGATCTTCTTTTTGCTTCAGAAACAAGAGCCAAGTAAAACAGATTATGCCTTCTGATATGATCTGACACAGATGAGATGTACACAGTCTTTGCACTCTGTAAGGATAAATAAGAAATTAAACTGACTTCATCTATTATACTTCAGGAAAATGAGCATCAATTCCTAAGCACACTAGAGGCTTTTGTTTTAGAGTGCTTCCTGAAGACATAAGAGCCCATTTTTTTTCAATAGATCACTGCAAAACATGCATTTATTAAAACAGACAAAAATCAAGTAAGAGAGTTATTATAAGCACACTAAATTATCAAGCCATGTTCAGGTGATATTGTCTACAGTTTGACAGTCAAGTTTTGAAAATCAATGAGTACTGAAAAATACAGCATGAAAGCTAACACAAGTTTATTTCAATTTACCATAACAGAACCTCTCTATAGCATGAGACTGACCAATTAAAATAATCATACTTGTTTAGACTGAGGGGTTTATTTTGTTTGGTGTTTTAAAAATAAAATTGCACTAACCTTATGATAACAGCCTCATCTCTATATATTTCAAAGGACAGCAATACCTCTTCATTATCTGGTGGGAAAAAAGGGAAGTAGTGAAGAGAATCAGAATATATAAGAATGGTGCAAGATAAGGCTGGATGGTTCAAGATCAAGGCTGGTTAATTAATATAGAGGAAAAAATATTATCTTCCAATATAATGCCTATTTTTGAATGTTTCCCTCTGCCTGCCAATTGACTATTTGTTTAAAAGGCACTTTGAAAGAGGGATATGTCCTGTTGTATGATTCTAATATCCGGTATACTACATTTTTCTAAGGATTTTGTATAATATCCATCAAAGCTATTTACATCACTAAAAATACATCTGCAAAGCCATATATAAAAATCATATTTCAATAAAGAAAAAACCCCAAACCCAAATGCTTCTACTACAATAAATATGACTGCATCCTCACTGTGAAATTACTTCTTCAATTGCACAGTCTTCCTTCTAGTTTTGCCTCCAGCATCACTTAAGAAGACAAACATTCCATGTGTCTGTTATTAAACTATTAGTGTAATTCTTCACTAATAGTTAAATAACCATCAGTAAGGAAATAGTTACATGAAGGAAGGCAGCAAAAGGAAGTAGGAAACTGGACGAAATAGAAAAGGGAAAATGTGATAGCCGAACTGAAGGCGTAACATTTGTGACAACGTTGACTTAACAAAATATTAGGTCTAAAAGTAGGACCTTCAATAAAGGGAAAAATCTGTGGAAAAATCACTGAGAGGATAGGGATAGGAAAAGAGAAGGCATATTACAGTAGCAATCAAGTAATCTATCTGGTAATGGTATAGAGGATTAGCTGTATGTCTATCATGGAACAGTCTTGCTGTCTATGCAAATCAGAGAGGTCAGAGTTGAGAACATAGGAAGTAAATGGATGTCTGTGGGTCACTGACTGCACCTTTTTCTGTCCCCTGAATGTCTGCAAACATTCCCTTGCATTGCTAGTGCCTCAGGAGCAAGTTACTCTCTGCCACACTGGAGTCTCTGTCTCTCAAACCTACCAGTGGAAACCAGAGACATCCCCCTGCTGCCATACCCCAATTTGTGTTAACTAAATATCATATCTAGCATTCAAATACCCCTAGCAGAAAAGCACCCAAGGGGTATAAAGTAAATCTAGGGCATTAAGAAGATAATTTCAGAAAAAAAATTGTGGCGACTTTTCAGCATTAAAAAAATGACCTTTTGATGAAGATTTTCCTAGAATTAGATTATTTAGATGGCTTATCTAGCAAATGTCAAGTAAACATTCCAAAAAGGCATATTCAGAACAAAATAATGTTATATTTAGATGGAACTTTAAATATGTAGTTTAGCCACTAATGAAACAATGAAAAGAGGCCTAACACTAATTAATTCCATGTAAAAAGTATTTAAACTGATCAAATTCCGTTCTTTCAAAATACTGATTTCAAAGTTGGAAATTACATCAGAGGTACTTTAATAAGAAGGAGAGATATTTTATTTCAGTACTTGGAGTACAGAAGAGAGATTGAAGCCTTCTCTAACTTTTTGCAGGAAGTCTGTCACACACCAAAGGACAGTGACTCAGCACACTCGTCTCCATCTGCATGAGAAACTCTCCACCTCCAGGCATTCTCTCACGATAAAGATAGGAAAAAAAAAAAAATCACACTAACTTCAGAAAGTAAATTTTTATCCAGAAAGCAAGAAAGGTATAACGCTTGGGAAATGGATCATTATTTGCAACTGAAATCCACCAGCCAAATACCTTATTAATTCAAAACCCAGAAATCCAAATGGGTGTATTAGGCTTCCACTGTTTTTCTTTAGGGCAAGAGAGCTGAGCTAACTGAAGAATGTGGGGTTTACATCTTGCAATAGAAATTATTGTGATTGTCATTCAAGTAGTCCAGGCAATTTCAGATTTCATAGATTCCTTTTCCTCCGTTTTTAATTCCTTTCTCATTTTACTATTTTCTTGCTTTCTGTGTTGGTCATGTACATCTTTGCTTTACCTTCCACACTTACCAAAGAAATGAATTCTTACCAAAGAAATGAAGGAAGTAGATAATATTTTATTCCTATAACTTCATTGTCTTTTAAAACAGAACTACAAAATCACTAGACGAAATAAAGCACTACATGTGAAATGCTTTAGAAAATCTCTTGATGATGAAGTGAATAATGAAATTATACCTGAAAAATGAATTCAAATCACTTTTGGTACATATAGTACCAAATATAGAAGAAAAGTTAAATGAATTATTTGAACTAGTAACCACTGCAGAGAAGCTGAACGAGTGTCGTTGTTCTATGGTAAAGTAAGAGTTCTTTGTCAAAACAAAATGAAAGATAAGTTCACTGTTTATAAATGTAAACAACCACATGGAAAAGTGAAAAAATAACCCTCCACAAAGTGACAAAATGATGGTTTTTCAGATGAACTCTTATATGTCAAGGTATCTTAAATTTTTTTGCAGACAAATGTACCAGTCCACAGACTGCAAAAAATGATCTGAATGCTCACAGCTATCACAGAGTCAAAATGAATATTGGAAAGTACACAGAGAATTAAGAAACATCCCTCTAGGGACTATTTAAACCCATGCTGTCCCTGTACCTTCAATTGTATGTGCAGCTACCAATTTCATCTGAAAAGGAATTGGATGGGGTGACCAGAGTTATGGAAAAACTTTCTTACAAGAAAAAATAGGTGAGTTTACAACCTGGAAGAAACCCCAAAAAAATAACTGAGGGGAGTTATGGCTCATGTGTAGAAACCATGAATGGTACAGAAAACGTCATCAGTGAAAGTCTGTTCACTGTTTCTAACAATAAGAAATTCAGAAACATAAATGAAGGGCTCAAATTCTGGAAGAATTATTGTCACAAGCAATATCCAGTACTGGTACTTGCACAATACCAAACCATTTTACTGTGATGTTTAATGCAGAAGAAGTCTGTTAAACTCATAAAAGTAATGTCTGTCAATCTCTGATATGGGAACTCACTGAACCATATATTGCTTCAAGCATGAAGCCAGAGCAGCAGAAGGTAGAGGAAAGGGGATATATTTGGTAAATCATATTGAATTTTTTCCTCTTTTTGACTACTGTCAGAAGTAGGTATTAGTATAGATACTCTCTTACCATAGTTCAAAATGCTTTTTATCTCTTTGGCATGTTTCTTTTTTCCTTTCTGCCTTTTATTTTTTTCCTCTTTTTACTATATTTTTTTCCTCTGTCAATGAGCCAGCCTCACTTCCTCCTGAATGCAAGCCCAACTAATTTTGCTATACAGGAGTTCTGCTATAATAAAAAACATTTTGCATCTATGAAGGAAGTAGATAATATTTTATTCCTATAACTTCATTGTCTTTTAAAACAGAACTACAAAATCACTAGACAAAATAAAGCACTACATGTGAAATGCTTTAGAAAATCTCTTGATGATGAAGTGAATAATGAAATTATACCTGAAAAATGAATTCAAATCACTTTTGGTACATTAGAAACATTGTTATATTGATTAAAAGATGAGTAGAATATAAACAAAGTGCAATGTTAAAGACTGAAGTATTGAGTTAGGAAGAAATGTCTCACCTTAGATTAAGTCTTTCTTAGTTTCTTTTTTAATGATAAGAAAAAAGGGAATAAACAGCTTGTTGGTGATATTCAAACACTGGAATAAAAGTTAAAAGTACAGAAAGGACAGAGGAAGGAAACAGAATAACAGCCAGGAAACAAGGAAATCTATTTTAGAAGCAGACAACTCAGAGTGTTTGTAATGATTGTAGAAGACAGATTGTGAAGCACTTGGAGAGAGGTCAGTACTAATCCCCCAAAACTATATAAAAATAGTCTATGGATTAATCAGGACACTGAATTTTGTTCAACATTCAGTAATTTTGGAGAAGAAGATTGTATTTTACTCTGGGCAATTACTCCAGAAGCATGAAGAATCACCCATGTTAATTTGAGTGACAGTGAAGAGAATGACAAATGCCAGGTAGAGATGTAAACAGGTTCTCCCACACTTGCAACATGTGTCCTTATGACAAATCAGACATGCTGGTGAGAGTTTCTCTTGCCCCATGGGTGAGATAGAGGTCATACTCCTCTCTGCAGAGTGGGTGTTTCTTTGTTAACCTTAGCTCCAAGGCAGACACAGGTGTTTTGAAGCTCATGCAATACATACTCACTTGGGTGTGTTTCTTCAAGGGGCAACCTGACAATCAGTAACAATAATAGAATCAGACAAAAGTAGATAGCTGTCTGATAATGTCCCATTGAAGCAAAGGCTTCTGGCTACTCATAGAGACTTGTGTCATGCATGAAACCCAATAAGATTTGCATTTTTTGAGGTGAGAATAAATGGAAAAAGTGCTATTCCGCTCTACATGGATGATTACAACAGAAATTGTGTATTATGTACACTTAAGGAACTCTGCAGGCAGGGGAACGGTTAAGATGAACACTGAAAGAGAACACCATCTCTTATCAGCGCAGAACTGTAAAGTACAGACTTGACAGGTCAGTGATCCTGGACGGTGAATTCTCCAGAGAGACTTTCTTCAGGATACAGAACATTCTGTTGTCGCAACAAGAAAATTTTACTTCAGAGAACCATGTAGCATAGCAAGTAACTAAACTTAATTTAATTGAATAGTGGATTACATGATCATACAAATGGTTGCACCATTATGCCATATTTCAGTTACCTCATCCTCAGCTTTGCATCCTCTCTTGCCCTCCATATCTCATTTTTTATCACTGTTGGCCTTTTTGGTTTTTGTCTGCTCCTTTGCCTTTCCTCATTTTTCCACTTTTGGTTGTGCAGTATATATTTGTTCATTTTCCACCTTTCTTTCACACTTACCAAAGTAGGCAAGGGAAAAAAATATTTTAAAAAGGAGGGGATGGGGAAACCCCCTGGTATCTGACAGCCAGTACTTGTCCTTTTAGCCTGATAAGCTTAAAAAACCTGGAGAGGAAACTACAACATTTATCATTTGTCCTTAACTTCTTGCCTTCCAGGAGATAACTTCTGAATCCCTCCTGAGAATGCCACACAGTTAGAGATGCTTTCCCTTCATGATATCATCCTAAACCTTAAACATTTTTTCATCTCTTTGGAACACTCTGTATAACATCCCTTGAGAAATCCAATGATTGAAGTGGTATAACTAAAACCAGGATTTATTAATAAATTTAATCAGATTCAAATAAGAGAAAATTTGCATAATATAGCATGTCTACACATGAGAAATTTAAACCAGAAAATATCAGACATGTTATATCATCATGTGATTTTAGACTCCTTTTCATCTCTTTGACACTTTTGTCTAGCCAGTCAGTCAGAGAAATAATCTTCTTGCTTTCAAATACATGGAATACAATTTTTCTCTCCTTTAAATCAAATCTTGTAAGACCTTCGTGTTAGCAAGCTCATTTTTAAACACAAACAACCTGTTCTGTTCAAACGAGGGCTAAGTATTACCCATTACACCTCTCCAATTGCTTGTATTTACCCTGCAAATCTGTGCTAAAAAATAAAAAAAAAATTAATTGTCCATTTTCTCGTTTCACCTTCATATTTTAACATTGCAAGCAAGAATCCCTCTCTCCAATAGCATCTGCCCTTGGTGCTGGCCTTAATGACCATGATTTTGCATGTTAATTGTCTTGGCAGGAGGTTGCCACATTTTGCATGTTAATTGTCTTGGCTTTTAAGTATGCAGAGTTTATGTAATTATTATAATTTATTCTTGGATTTAATTCTTGTCTGTCACATATGACTCACGAATGGATTAACTCTTCTGTCATACTTCTTCCTTTCCTGTCAGAGAGAGACACAGAGAAGGAAAGACTTTAGAAGACATAAGCTAGGAAACAGAGTATATTTGATAAATTCTGACCCCCTGCAAGAAGGACAGTTCCATTAAACTACTTAACTCATCAGCTTTTATCCTGCACTATTGCTGAATTAGACTACCAAATTAATTTTTTAATAGTAATGGCAATGTTGGTGACATCTGATCATGCAAGGACATTTTCCTTTAAAATTTTTAAGTAAAATAGAGAACTTTATTGGCATATAAGTGCATTTAGCATTTTATTTCCAGTACTCAAACTAATGTAAAAATGCAGTACGTTTTTGTGATCTTGCTGATCAAATAATAGCATTTATTTCCTGTAATTTTTCCCAAATAATATTCATAATCTAAAAGTATTAATCATTAGAAAGTTTGGTATGGAAAGGCAGAAAGTAAATGTCCACAGATGAAAGTTGAGGTTTAATAGGTGTCTGTAATTGTTGTGATGTGAACAGTGTAGAAGATTAGAAGAAATGCAGTTATCACATCTTCAGTGAGTAATTCTCCATTGTATAAAAATGTACCTGCTGGAGTCACTGCAGTAGCCATGTCAGAGGCCTCCAGCCACACACACCTTCTGATGGCAGATGTAGCTCTTCAGGTCTGTTAAGATCTGATTATTGAAGTTCTTAGAAATGACTGTCTGAATTAAGGTGCAAACAAGACCATATGCCATTGACAATAGTATGGGTTTTATTTGATAGTAAATATGAAAGACAGAGAGAGAAGGAAAGGAGAAACTAGGA
>VZTN01007939.1:2455-36007 GCA_013400515.1 Erpornis zantholeuca | reverse complement strand
TCTGCCCCCACCCCAAACCTGGCTTCTGTGAGCTGTGCTCTCCTGTACCCCAAACCTGGCTTCTGTGAGCTGTGCTCTGCCCCCACTCCAATCCTGGCTTCTGTGAGCTGTGCTCTGCCCCCACCCCAAACTCAGCAGAGGATGATCCTGAGCACAGCTGGTGGCTTTGGCCAAACCTGATTTCCTTTTATGACAGGGTAACCTACCCAGTTGATCAAGGGAAGTTAGTTGATACAATCTTCTTGATTTTCAGGAAAGCTTTTGATACTCTCTCACAAAATCCTTCTGGATAAAATGTCCAGCACACAGCTGGATAAACACCTCATGGATGGGTGCATGATGGCTCACTGGCCAGCAATTGGCTCAGAGGTTGCACACATAAGGTTACAGTGAATGGGGTGACATCAGGCTGGTGAACTGTCACTGGTGGGGTTGATGGGGCTCCATCTTAGGCCCTGTGCTCTTCAAAATCTTCATGAATGACTTGGATGCAGGACTCAACTAGATACTATGTAAGTCTGATGCCATTATAATTTTTTTCTTTTTCTTTTATACCCATTTTACATACCCTCTTATATAGCTTTTATGTATTCCTAGTGCTTTTAGCCCATATACCTGTAACTCCTTAAGACTGATAACTTAGTTTAGACCTAATATTTTGTTAAGCCAGGAAACCAAACATCCTGGGGGCTTTGCAGTTAGAGGCCAGAAAGCCTTGGAAACCAAAGGTCCCTTCTAGGGAAAGGGACCAAACTAGTAAACTAAGTACACTAAGATAGGTCAATCCAGGAGAGAATTCCTTAGGATGCAAGGGACCATTCAAGCCTCTCACTGGGGAGTCTTTGATAGATATGCTAATTTGTAAGGCCTATGAATTGTATACATAATTTGTCATGCGTGTGCATTTCAGTGTGCATTTTGATGCATTCCACCTGGGTGAAGTGGTGCACCTAAGGAGGCTTAAATAAATTCCGAGGTAAAAACCCCTTTTCCCCTTAATCATATCTGGCTTTTAATTTTTAGACCAGGAAGACGAGGGAAAGGCAACAAGTCTGCCAGCTGGGAGGAGCTGTTGACTCCCTTGAAGGTAGGGAGGCCCTGCTGAGAGACCTTGACAAATCAGAGGACTGAGCAATCACCAACCATGTGAAGTTCAACAAGGAAAAGTGCTGGATTCTGCACCTGGGATGGGGCAACCCTGCATGTACAGACAGACTGGGCAGTGAGATGATAGAAAGAAGTGCCAGGGAAAGGGACCTGGGGGTCCTGGTTGATGGAAAATTGAATGCCCTGGCAGCCAGGAGGGTCAACCCTGTCCTGGGGGGCATCAGGCACAGCATCGCCAAGGGCAAGGGAGGGGATTGTCCTGCTCTGCACTGGGGTGGCCTCACCTTGCACCCAGTGCAAAACTCCCATGGGCAGTTTTGGGGGCCATAATATAAAAAATATAAAGCAATTAAAGGGGACCACAGGAGGGCAACAAAGAGGGTGAAGGGACTTGAGGGGAAGCTGAATGAGAAGTGGCTGCAGTCACTTGGTCTGTTCAGCCTGTGGGAGACTAAGAGGAGACCTCATGGCAGTCTGCAATTTCCTCATGAGGGGAAAAGGAGAGGTAGACACTGATCTCCTCTGAGGGGTGACAAGAGACAGGACCCAAGGGAATGGCATCAAACTATGTCAGGGGAGGTTTAGATTGGATATTAGGAAAAGGATTTACACCCAGAACATGGCTGGGCTCTGGAATGGGCTCCCCAGGGAAGTGGTCACAGCACCAAGCCTGAAAGAGCTCAGTAAGTGTTTGGACAGCACTATGAGGCACATGGTGTGACTGTTGGTTCTGTTCTGTCCAGGGCCAGGAGCTGGACTTGTATGATGCTTGTGGGTCCTTTCTAGTTCAGGATATTCTATCATTCCGTGATTCTATGAATTTGCAACAAATAGAGACAAGACAGACTGTAGAAAGAAAAATCAATATAGATCTTTTGTCTCAATTGTTGCTAACTGAAGAGAAATACATATTCAGACAACAGTGTTGTCTCTCTCTCTCATTGCCACCTGAAAGACGAGAAACCCAAGATTCAGTGACCAGCTCCTTGTCCAA
Source organism: Erpornis zantholeuca (assembly GCA_013400515.1). Classification (NCBI taxonomy): domain Eukaryota; kingdom Metazoa; phylum Chordata; class Aves; order Passeriformes; family Timaliidae; genus Erpornis; species Erpornis zantholeuca. The sequence continues at coordinate 33,906 of VZTN01007939.1, read as the reverse complement.
TACAGCCATGCTTCAATTTCCACCAAATCTTCATGAATTTCCACATCATTATTGGAAATTGAAACAATCAGGCTTATATGTTAAAACATTCAAGACTATATTTTTGAGAATTTATTTGTAGAGGTTCTCAGCCAGAATGTTAGGAAAATACATTAATTACTTTTAAAAATCAATAGCCTTAAGTGAATGCATATTGCAAATTGTGCAGTACATATTGTACTCTGTAGTATAATTATTACCTCAGTGGAATATTTCTTTATGAGGACGCTATTTATCACAGATCTAGGTCCTATTAAAAAAAAACCAAAACACAACCCAGCGACAAATATATGAGAGAAATGCGGATTGATTTATGTGCATGCATGTGGAAAAACATAACTTTTATCAAACTTCAAAGCTAGCATTGGCATTTATTCTTCTCAATTACATGTACATGGCATTGAGTTTATAAAACACATTCCAAATTTACTAACCCAGCAGTCAAATTGGACACATGCTTCTCCATATTTTAGATGCCTTTGAAAAACAGCCAAACTGAAGATAATGCCTAGGACAGAGTAGCTGTAGACAAGGTTACAAACAAATCAAGACAGGCATTTTTATCAATACATAAATAACTAAAAATTATAAAGAATAAAAAAAAACAAATAAGTAAATGAAATCTATACTCATTGGTGTACAATAATTAGATTTAATAAATATGTCTGTCATGGTGGTATATCAAGAGAGAGTGGGAAAGAATTTTAACCTGTTTTTCTGAGCATGGCATGTGTTGCAAACAAATTCTGAAAGGTAGTGCATGTTCCTCTACCGAATTCATACTGCTCTTATGTGTTTGAGTATTACCTAATCAAGATCCCAAAGGAGATTTAATTTCCAGTTTGTTCATCACAGATAATTGCAGCTACACAGTTAAACTCCTACGCTCACACATAGAAACAGAATGGACTCATTACAAACCTGGAACAAAAAACCCACCACAGATATGGTGTCTGGTCTGATTCCACTCCCACTGACAACGCAGAAAAACTATAATTGTTAGTAAGGAAAACAGGATTTGGTTCGCAGTGCTGTTCCTTTGCAATTTCACTAAAATTCCTCAAGAGAAATGCTTCTTAGCTAAAATTCACCAGTCTGAACTCATCTTTTATAAAGAATAGGTATTATTTAAACCAAGATTACAAAGTTTATTTAGTCTTCTCTGTATTGAAACAGTTTGTTCCTTCTGCTTATTAAAAAACATCTTCTGATTTACTTAGTCTAGATCCTGATTTATTTATGTACATTATCGCTTACTTTCCCCAGATTTTAATCTGTGCAAATATGACCACAGAGTAGACTTGTCTATACTTACCAAAACATCTGTGTCAGGTCAGACTCTGAGATTATTTATTTCTACCACATGCATGAGGGATTAGATAACTAAGGTTTAATAACTTGAACCTAGGTTAAAAAATAATGAGCACAGTAAGACCTGACTAGATATTGCTGAACATGAAGCTTGAAGAGAATGCCATAGGTTCTAACAAAAATAGGACTGTCATCTGGCCAGGAGACTTAACTATTACTGCTTAATGTATCTGGTGCAACATACAGTACAGAATTATACTGCTGACAAAAAACCCCTAAATTTTTATTTAAAATTGAATACTTCTATAAATACATTCTTCAATACCATGTTGCATAGTTAATAAAAAGTCAAATATTTATGCAGAATCTCACAATTGCCTTCTCTTGCAGAAGGATTTCATCCAGTGCTCTGATATTCCAAAAAAATTACTGAATTTATCAATGCTTTTGTTTTTCTCGTTTTGTTTAAAGATAGAAATATCTTTCTCTCTCCTCTTTATTTAATACGTATACAAATCTTTTCACTTTGTTTATTTACTCTTTTCCTTCTATTTTCTTGTGGGTTCATTCTACATCTATTCTTTCCCCTCTAATACATTTTCTCTACTGCATATTTTCCGGTACATCTTTATCGCTTCTTTGTTTTTATTATTTCACACTTTTCCTGTTTTATAGTTTTGAAAATGGCCATTAATGAATATTAACAAGTACAGCAGAGCAGAACAGCCACATCAATTATTAATTTCTTGACGATGCCCTCAGTTCTGCAAAAATTTCTGTAGCATAGTTAATTAAGAGCCTATTGACTGCTGCCTGAAAAGAATAAGAAATGATCAGAGATTAATTGTACCTACAAGAGCAATAAAGACAGTAGGATTTTAGAGGGGAATTTCACTGGTTTTGCTTGTTGAGTTGTTTACATTTAGGGGTGTGTTTATCCTTTCCTCTCTTTTTTTTTTTCCACAGTGGCTGATATTTTTCTTTGCATAAGTAGTTAAAACTGGAACAAGTACCTCAAAGCAGAGACAAGTTCAAAAGTAGCTAGGAGGGACGGTTACTAAAGTTAATGTAATGAGAGAAAGGAGCTGAAGGCCTAAGATTTGGAATGGACAACAACATAATTTTAAGCTGAAGACAGATAGCTACAAAACACAAATTAAAAGAGCAAGATGGAGAGAAATGAGAAAGACAAAGATCACCTGAAGCACTGAAATGTCTATTCGCGTAAGGGATTGCATTTCCCAAATGGCTTGGCCTGAGATTTTCTTCTTCAGTTTTAAGCACTATACCATTAATCAGTCTTTTAATATCAATCTAAACTCCAGATGGTCTTTCGCCTTTCATAGCCCACATTTCTTATTTTTTGAGAGAACTATGCCTCAAGTTCTCTAAGAGCAGTTAATTTAAACCTAAAATTATAGAAGAGAAAGCTCAAGGAGAAGGCATTCTATCTAGTAAGACCTTTCAGAGTGGTCATCACAAGCTTTCATCTTTCAAACTGCAGCCTCATATTCTGGTTCTATTTTTGGGAAGAAACACATCACCCTTTCTGTAGATTCATTTTATGGCAATAGCCAACTCAAAGCTCAGTGACAATGAAAATAAGCCTACAATTCAAGACCCAGGGGTAACCCTTCTCAAGTTAGATACAAGTGAGCAGGCCTGTTCACATAACAGATGGGAAGCAAGATAGCTGTCCTTACTTGGTTGCATCACTTTCAGTTCAATGCATCTGACGTTTCTGTTACAGGAGGACATTCACTTCCAGGACTGTTGATCTGGCAGATTTTATCAGCTTTAGTTTTGCTATTAGGATTGTAAAGGATTTCCTCAGTACTGGGAAATTTTCAAGTTTCTTTTAGTCTTTTGGCTTTGTTTCCATACTGATAGGTATCTACGTTTTTAATCAAGCACATTGTAAGTCTTGCTTCTGAATATTATATCTCTTAGTGAAAAAAAAACCAACAAACCCAGGAAACTCCAAGTTTCTTTCTCTACACATCCTTTTAATTTCCTTACTTATGAGCTGTTGTGGTGTCCCAGCCAGGAGCTGGGGGGGTCGAGGGGAGTGAGCTTCCTGAACCACAGCCTGCCCATCAAGGAGCTTTCGTATGAGTTCTGTATGATCTTTCTATGTTATCCGAATTGCAGTGTTAAAGAGTCTATATACTGCTTGGAGCAGCCGAAAAGCATATCCGTTGTCCACAGTATTGCAAAAAATTTGAAGCATTTATCAGCACACAAGTTATACGTATAAAGAGAGAAAATATATCAGAATCAAAGAACAGAGAGGAGATAAAAAAAACCCCAAAACCAAACAATTCCATCATAGACTGTGAAGTACCAGTAAACTGCAGGAAGAATCATAAACCATTTCAATACATTTTAATAGATCTTAACTACACATGAAGTACCAGTTTTCGGGTAGTCGTCTTTGAATTAATTAGTCCTCTGCTTTTGTTTCAAAATATTTTTGAAGAGAGAAACTACAATAGAACTAATCCCAATTTCATGGGTGCTGACTCTTCAAGGTTCATTTTCATTTGCCTGATTGATATTTCCACTGTGATATCCAACAAAAAAGAAAATTAAGTCAGAAAACTCAGTATTTTGAAAATGGAGTGATGGAAGTAAGTGAAAGTGTATCTTGACCATGCATGGGTCTTCAGCAATAACAGAGCTGACTTCTCAGGCATTACTTTCAAACTCCATAAGGGGTTTTAGCGTCTATCTACCTTCTCAAACATCTTCAATAGCTTGTCTGTTAATTATTTTCTTATCCTGAACAGAATTACTGTGTGACTAAGAAAATAGGAGTACATATAAAAGAGATTCTGATTCCGTTATGATTCTTTATGTGAAATTAATTTTTTTTGCAAGATTTATAAGCATTTTTGCCAACATCTGCTCACAGAATGTCACCTGTGACATTGAGGCATTGGCAATGGGGTCCACAAGTGGATTCTTTTAGTAATAAAAAGTTATCAAACCACTGTTCATCTGGATCTATTATTTACTGAGATACAATTTTTATACTAATATCGAAGAAATGAAATGGAAGTGTCAGATGATCACTAATAAAGTGTGTTTTAATTGCTAAGCAGAAAAAGATATGAGAAAAGAGACATTCCAAATCAGTCATGTCTTTGAGGAGAAAACTGAAACTCTTAGCTACACAAAGACCAAAAAGATTTTAAATTCAAAGGGAAGGTCTAAATAAAATTTAAATAAGAAAATGTAAATCATAACATTAATCTGTAACATAGCAACTGAGTAAAACACAATGGAAACACAAATTCAAGAAGCAGTTCTAGTAACAACTGCTTATCTTCCTGATTAATACTATTGTTATTTGGTCCTTTCATTCTAGTCACACATATATCTACATGCATCCTTACTCCTGTGAACACAGCATCCTCATCACTAAGAAGGGACCTGCACCCTCAGATCATGACTGTATTTGCTTCTTGAGATCCTTGAATGGTTTTTCAGCTTCTGCTGTTCCTGCTCTTTCCTTGCAGTGACCTCTAATCTTTATTCTACAGTCATCTAAACATCTCTGCTCAGTCAGCTAGGTTGTCCCCAAATTGCTCATCCATGAGTATGGACACACATGAATCAGTTACTGCTTTTTTACAGGAAAAGAACATGATAATAAATTGCAAGCAGACAGTAGAATCCTCTAAATGATCAGATATTATCATCATGACCTCAACAGAACAGTAAACTTGGCTTAAAGAGGTTGTATCTATTCAGGAATAACTACCAAGGCTGTGCCCCCTATGTCTGGTTAGGCTGGATGTTGTCTATTGCATTTTTTTTTTTTCAAATTGTAGTTTGCTTTCCTTTTCATAAGCAAGAGAGATGAATTTTGTATATCTTCTGTTTAAAAAGTAATTTTACTCACTTTATTTGTTTTCTGTTTTCAGTATTCCTCAATGCTGAGGGTGATGGGGTCTGTAGAATCTGTACCCTAAGGTCTGCCCTTCCTACAATTGCAATTAATGGAATGCCAGCTGTGATCGGACACTGATGAATAAGGTCAATATAAGGTTTTTAATCATCTTCATTTTTTAAGGTCCTTGTTATACAAGAATATTTTAGTCTCATCCAAGTATTCATATTATGAAGTTCACCAGCCCATGAGAATCTTTACTAGCATTTTTTTCCTGTTTTGATATTAAAATTTGCTTCATTTGCTGAGTTCACTATTTTAAAAAATGTTACAGATCTCCCCAGACACACTTTTTTAATAAGTCCAAATTCTGGCTCCAGGCCTCTGTATTTACCCCAATTTTTATTTTTGCTAGAGTAAACAGGACCTATTTTCTCAGGATCTTTTTACATTGAAAAGTCCACCTAACAAACCTACCTTTGTCCTTTATTCTGTTAGGTTTTTTTATAAAAGACAGCAAATCATCTTTCTACTGTATGGCTCTCATACAATAATGAACTGAAATGTGAAAGAAATAGCATGCTGTTAAGTTATCCATGTGTAATGAATTTCATTTTATCTTAGTTCTGAAATCTCCTTTTGGAGATATTTGAAGACTTCTTCTTTATGGCAACTTATGTAATGAAAATTAGCAGAACCCTTGTGGCCGCAAGTTTCATGGACCTTTTTTAATACCTGCGTTTGTATGATATCTGCTGTAAGTCATGGACTACTAATAGATGATGATATTGATTAAAAAATTTGAAAAAAATAATGGGATTAAGAAAGCTTTGTGGTGTCTTTATTACACTCTCTTGATTGCAATCATCAGTTGTTCAGCGTTGGTAATGACAGCAGTGAGCAGATGATAGCAACGCAAGCAGGTTGTTGGCTGTGTAAAACCGAGTAGCTCAACCCACCTGAGCTTTGCAGCAGTTTTCCCTCTCCCATATGTGGATAAAAGCCATCTTTGTTTCCTAGCCTGTTCTATTTCTCTCAGCTGTACAGTGTTAGCAAGAGGCCCCCCACACCATTTACCTTTGGGTTGAACTCAATTTTGACGGCACGTGGCATGTTGGCCACCAAATGACTCCTAACCAATGATTAATTTCTTTCATCATCTGATATGACACATATCTTTCACAGAGCTCATTGGAAAGTGAACTGATATCAGAGAGCGAGCAATATTATCTGCAGAAACTACATGCTTTATTGTACCAGAAGTTCTTTATTTTCAATCAGTAGTATTTCCAGTGACATTTATGAATGCATTATACATTCATAGCTATGCAAAGAAACCATGCAAAGCATATTGAACAGGCTTCCCAAGGAAGACAAAGGAATTTAGATGCTAAACTCACAAAATTTACTGAATGAAAAAACCTAATTAATTTACACTTTTTAAAAAAATCAGATCAAATAAGGCATTTCAGATACGAATGTTAACTGACTGGAATTGCTCTGCTTTAAATTGATTTTTTTGACAAATAAAAATTTTGAAAAAGTTGTGATAAATGAACAATGTATGAACCAAAATTAAATAGAATGGGGTTGTAGATAGATTCCTCCATATTTAAGATTTATTTAAAACTAATATTTTTCATTAAAAATTATACATATGGAGATGTGGTACAAGAAGTTTTGGGTTGTATTTACTGCTAAGTAATATGAATCCTATTCACAGAATATTCTGAGTCGGAAGGGACAGGTAAGGATCAGCAAGTCCAGCTCTTAACTGAATGGCCCACATGGAGACTGAGGCCATGAAGCCCTGGCATTATTAGCACCATGCCTTAACCAACTGAGCTAATCTCAAAGAATTCACAATAATTTTAGATTAAAGTAATGAAGCAACTTCTGTGCCTATTGTGACTTTTAATACACACATCTTACATATCAAACTCTTCAGAAAAAAGAAGTCTGGTGAAAGACTTAATTTATCATTATTCTAATCCCTCTTCTTTATTAGTTACTTGAAGCGTATGCAGTGCATTTTAAAAAAGTCCAGGGACAATTCTCTTGCCTGGGTTTTCCAGTTGCCCCACATAAAACTCCGGTGCACATTACTGTATAGAAAGGTCATTTTAATATCATCTGTGCAAAACAAAAGCATCAAGAAAACTCATGCAAAACTCACCTCATAAGTTTAGGGATTTAGCGATCAATAATACCAGCTCTTAGGTCTTGTATGCTACTTCATTAAACTAAGATTTTTATGGCCTAATTACATTTTCTTTTCCAGTTTGTACTTGTTGGATTAACAGATCCCTGTGTCTGAAGTACATTTGCACAAATCAATGAATTCATTGAAAGCATATAAAACTTTGGAGAAGGTAGTAAAACCACTTTGATTTTAAAAATGTTAAAACATTTGAATATTCACAAAAGTAGTTTTCACTAATTTCAATCTTTATAAAGCAAATTAATTGGTGGTAGTTAAGAACTACTTGAATGGTATTTCTGTCTACAGACTGGCTATAAACAAGGCCTACTAGACCTTGCCATGGTGCTAAGACAGATATGGTGAGTACAGGAGCGAACTGGGAGCATAATAACTGACTGTCAGATGTTAAGATATGAAAAACACCATCTATACTCCTTGAAGTCTACTTCAACTAGAAAATGTCTTTATGTAAAAAATGTATATGTTAAAAGAAAAAAGGTGTCTTTTCAAAATTTTTCAGCATTCCCAATATACAACCCTTCAGAATCTCTTCTGCCTGTGATTTGGCTTATTTTACCAATCCTTATATTCCTTCTTAGCACCTTCCTCCCATCCTTTGCCAATAATGCCAACACTGAGCGGGCTTGATTTTTGCATTGACTACATTATTAGGGAAAATAGTAATTGCTACAAAAATGTCGCTTTAGTTACTACAAGGTTCAAGTTTTTATGTTTTTAGAGACTTCGAGTCTCTAAATAATAATGTAATGTGAATAATAATGTAGAAATTTTCTTGAGCACATATGCAAATATTTAAAGCAAAACACTAACAGACCAAGATATAAAGTAGAATGTTTATTCAGGATCCAGTAAAGGCAAAAAGAAATACAAACTAAATACTAAAGCTGAAATTTAAAAAATACATATCAACAAAAGTAAGATACTTCTTGAAGTCTCTCCCTCTTTCCTTCCATCATGGTGGTTTATGTTAATGAGATTTATTTCTCAGCTGTCACTCTGTATATGGACTTACTAGAGCTCAGTTACTAGATGGTAGTAACTCACAACAGCAGTAAACTGACTGCTGTTAATAATTTGTCTGGAATTCCTGCATTTCCATTCTCCCAGATACTTTGATCGTATGGGCCTGATCCATCATTTTCATCGTTAACTACTAGACAAAAGACACTAGAACTGGAGACACTGTAGTAAAGGAGTATTTCAGTCTTGAAGTTTTCTCCATTTGGCTGACTTTAGCTAGGATTTAGATTTAGAACCCAAACTGTGGGTTGTTTTCTGTGTGATCCAATATTCTGTTGACAATTCTGTAACAGCTGCAGTTCTGATCCTCAAACAGTAAAAGTAAAAAGCAAAGATAAAATGCTGGTATGAGCTTGCTCAGTGCCTTATCTCACTGGAAAGAGGAATCACTTTAGTCTTTTCTACTCCTCCAGAGCTCTTAAAGATACACATCAATCCTCCACGATGGATGCTAGGTCAAGTAGCAACTTCACAGCAAATCCTTTATTACAGAGCTGAAGGAGACAGTCGGGGGGAAAAAGTAAATAATGAGAATGTTCTGGTTTAATATCAGCTGGAAATGGAACACCACACAGCCACTCACTCGCTCCCCCCAAACCCAGCAGGATGGGGGAAGAGGATTGGAAGGGTAAATACAAGACAACCCATGGGTCAAGATAAGAACAATTTAATAACTGAATTATAATATAATTCATACTAATGAATATGAAAAGGAAAATTAATTTTAAAAGGTGAGAAAAAAACCCAGGACAAACAATTGCTCACCACCAACCAATGCGCAGCCGGTCTCTGAGCAGCGGCCCCATGCCAACCTTCCCTCTAGTTTGTACTCTGAGCATTGACTCCATTTGGTGTGGAATATCCATCCCTTTGGCCACTTGGGGTCAGCTGTCCCAGCTGTGTCCCCACACAACTCCTTGTGCACCCCCAGCCGATTCATTGGCAAAGAGTGTGAGGAGCAGAAGAGATCTTGACTCTGTAAGTAAGCACCACTAAGCCACAGCCAAAGCATTGGTGTGCTGTCAACACTGCTTTTATCACAAATCCAAAACATAACCCCATACCAGCTTCTAGGAAGAAAATTAACTCTGCCCCAGCCAAAATCAGCAGAGAGGACAAGATCTCAAAACAAGTTTACTCCTGTATTAATAAGAAACTTCTGTGAGTTTCTCAGTCAGAAACACGGCCATTATGTTACCAAATGTTTTACCTATTTTGAATGAACATCTCTTCTTTGTAGAATGTTTATTGATATAATAATATGCCTGGCAGGTACTGCTCAGGATCTTTAAACAACCTCACGTAACGATATTTCACTCTGTCTTTCTTCTCAGGCAACAGAGGTGGAAGTCCTAACAGAAAAAGAAAATGATTTGCCTCTATTCTACAAAATATTCTGAAAATTTTGGGAGGAGCTTGGGAAAAGTTAGACATTGTTAAAAATTACTCTGAAATACAGAAGTCAGTTGGTTTATACTTAGCTTTATTCACACTCCTTTACTCCATATGCTAGGAGAGATTTTTTTTCCTTTATAAGATTTTTTTTTTGCTATATGTCTTTTCAGAAATTATGAATATAATTCCACTTGAACTGTGTAAAGAGAGTGTAATTCTGGTTTCTGGTTTTATAGTTATAAAGCAAAGAAAATAGTAAGAACAGAGGTTCAGACTCATGTACAACTATATTTGCTTTGAATGGAGGGATCATTTCTAAAATTTCTGCTTGACAGTAAATTTGTTAACGACAGTCAATCCTGAATGAGGCATTCAGACACCATCAGCATTTTTGTGGGTGTTAAGCTTCTAGTGTTTTGGTTTGTATGAAAGAAGTTAAATTTTTAATGGCTGTGAACAAATATACATATTAAAACTTCGTATTTTCCTCTAAAAAGGATTTGCAGGATGTTAATATTCCTTTGATCAAATATAGTGCCAAACCACTCAGTTTGAGTGTTCAGCACAGAAAGTATGCTGAACAGCTGATTTTTCAAGACTGTCCCTAAAAGAGAGAGCTGAGTCAATATTAGAAATAGACATATCTCTCCAGCCTTTTCACTCTGCTCAGTGTGATTGTAATTATTTTCACAAAATTACATTGTTGAAACACAGACCTGATTGCAACAACGGCAGAATTTTAAAGATTTCAACGTCTAGGGTCAGCTAAGCTTTTAAACTTATCCATGCTTTTTCAGCCATTTCAAGCTGAAAACTTCCCAAAAATGTTAGAGGGAAAAAAAAAAATGGTTTCATGCTATTTCAGTCACTTTCTTATTTGTGCCTAGCTGTATATTTTGCATAATGAGATTACTTACTTGTTTTTTTCTATTTTATCTCAGTGTTCTTTCATTGATTTCACTAGGAATACAGACAGGCACAAATTAAACAAGACCAGAGGTTTTATGCTTCTTTCTCTAAAACAATTTACTGCTGTTCAACATAATGTGCATGTCAGGGATTTTCTTTCTTTAGAATCTACTTCCAAATTAAACTAAGGCAGAAAATTCAAATACTTGGAGCCACCTTGCTGTTATTACAATATTGCAAACTCTAAACCTTGAAGTATTATATAAGTCCATTGCAGGGGGGAGGAGGAGGGGGCAAATTTAAAATCATTATTTATAGTAATTTTTCCTAAGTATGTGATTTTAAAACTTTTTGGCCATGTTTTTAAGGTTCTATCTATAAACCTGAGACACATTTCTATACATTTCTTACAACAGTGCTGAAGAACAACAATGTTGAAGCATCTGTGAGACATTCATGAAGATTTGTACCTCAGCTATTGTATTCTTCAGCAAAAAATTATTTCTTCTCAAATTTATAGTTTTTCATAGGTAGTTTGTAAGCTCTGACTTCTGAGTTGTCAGGTGGTCTCTGCTCAGTGGATTTAGCAAAAAGTCCCTGCTCAGGGGCAACTAAGGGATTTTGTGGGAATCAGGGAGAGGGAGGATCAAAGGATGTCCTGCTAGACACATTATTGCCTTCTCACCCACTGTTTCTCTTGTGCAATAGCATCTATCTGCGTTAGCAGAAGAAGACCAGGCTACTATAACTCTGGGAAGCAGCTGTGGAGCCTTAAGGCTTGTTCACACAATCCCCTCTGACTGCAGCTGTGCAGGCGAAAAAATACTGTTTTGTTCCAGCCTGCCTCCAGTCGCCAACATTTTAACCTTCGCAACCTTATTTGAACTGAAGCTCAGCAGGAAGGTTGAGATGAGTGGTCAGTTTCCAGGGGCTGTAACCTGTGTGGAAAGGGACAGTGACAAAGAGCTGGTAAGGGAGTGAGAACAGAAATTTCTGCAGGCAGAGTAAAACGATGTGTCAACAGCCTTGCTAAACAGGGATTTCTCCACCTCTTTGAAGTTTGCTTCGCTGCTAAGGCTAAGAGCTTGTCTCTTATTACTTCATTTATGTCTTGTGATTCACCGCGGGTAAATTAGCGCAGGAAAAAAAAGGTAGTATTTTCAAATGTTTTTGATTAAAGAATTGCCAAACAAGTATTTAAGTCTGTGCTTTTGAGTGCTAATAAGACAATATCTGTATCTGATAATATCCTATGGAAGTTTTCTTCTACTTTCATGGGAACTTTTTTTGGATGGATATTAGTGGACTTAACTTGTTCCTATCAAATATTCTGTAAGTATTCAGTATTTAAATACTTTGAAAACATGAGCCTCTTAAATTTTTTGAGATTGAAGATTGAAAGAAAAATTTGTTATCTGAAGGCTAAAATCCACGACTATAAATACTTAAAAATATCTTCATTTCAAAATGAAGGGAAGGAATGAATTTTGGAATTAAGTACCAGAAATACAATAAACCCAGGCTTTCAAAACCTGGAATAATCCACTCAGAACCAATGATTCATTAAAGTGGAATGGGTGTGAAAATAATTAGTATCTGCCAGAATCATCTGTGAATTCACTTCTTTAATGCTTGTACCCTTTGATTTGAATTGAGTTCAACGGTGAAGAAGCCTTGTTATTCATGGATAGCAGATTAGTACTATGCTTTGCCCTTTCCTTCTAAAAACCCCATAATCTATCACAACTCTGTTTAGGGATGTATAAAGGATTTATTCTGACTGTTTTATGAGACAGTTGCCTCCAACTAATTTGTACAGACATAGGATTCTCTCACAGGACCAATGCACAGACAATCAATAATTGACTTTGTCAGGTGGCTAGCAGCCATAACCAATTATGTTTCAATGCGGACCTCTTCAGCCTCTTATAAATAAAAAGGAAAGATGCTATAATAATGGAAAGCTGAAAAAGTAAATAGAAGAATTCTTTACTAACATGATAAATAACCTATTCCCTATTCAACTAACTTTGGTGTTCAGCAGATTTTGTCTTGCTTATTGCAAATAGTCAGTACTCCAGAGCAATATAAATGGGAATGAAATGCCTACAGTCTGTCTGATCTGCTTTTCTGTAACACTGGTTTTGCCATTAATTCCTTCCCTACCCCCAGCTTCTCTTCATCCTTCACCACCTTTGCATGCCTCAGAAGTGATACACTCATTCTCTCTGATGTTAAGGTTAAAATTGCCCATAACCAGCAAAATAACATTAATTACTTTTGGCTACACAGTCTAACCCTGCCCATGTCACTAATCACTCTGCTACAGACAAAAACCCAAAGGTCAGTAGGGCTCATTACAGAGTCTCTATTGCAATTAAAATCATCTGAGTACCAGAGACATAGTCTTGCCTGCCTGACTCATATGGTATGACTGTCATCTGAGCTGTCATGTGGGTATGAGCTTCCACAGCTCAAGTAAATAAGACTTCATCCTGTAGCTACTTTGGTGATTCTCCTACTGGCTGAGGAGTTCTTTGCTGAAGATATTAACAGATGAACTCACATGTAGTGTAGCAGCCGTACTTCTGTGAACGATGATGGACACGTGAGAGATGCAATTAATGTACAGCCCCAGTTAATCAGTTATGTAACAAAGCTGATACAGCTGGACCTGGAGGACCATATTAGCAGAGAGGTGGCTTCTGCTGCAGCAGGGCACTTGTGTGTGTGTTTGTGTGTGTGTGTTTTGCTGCTTAGCGCAAATGCCAAGAACCACAACCGTGCTACAGCTGCTACTTGTGTGCCTGTGTTTTCTCTCGAGAGGAATCGCTCCCCATCCTCACAGAGCTGGCATGATCTGGCTCATTGCAGACAAATATGGTTAGACTGAGCTTGTTTGCTTATATTTTCTCCTTGTTGATGTGTCCTTTGATATTTAAGCCTCATATTATCACCATGCTTGTAAATTATAAATATTTACCCTCTTGCCACAGTATTTTATCCTAAGAAGTGAAGTGCTTCTGTTGCTAAGGGATGAAATACAAAACTTTAACTTGAGACTAAACCAGACTGTGTATACCATACTTTTTGCTTGACTGACAGTTGGTCAACAAGAGGTTTCTTCAGTTCCCAGGTTTGATAGATGCTCTTCATTTTCAAAAATATAGTACTTTCCACAGAATCAACCCTAAAGCTACAGGGCTTCCAATTCAAATGGGTTCCACAGGGTAGAAAAACCATCATTATTTCACAGTGTTCCTTGAAAGGAACATAGAGTCATCTGAGGAGTATGGAATTCACCCACACATTAACATAAAAGGTTCATGGTGAACGTATTGAATTTTGCTGATTTCTCCCATAGCAGTCTTCATAGTGGCGACCTTGGCATCTCTAGCTAGAAAGCTGTTGACACATGACTGTTTTGCCTACTGCTGCTCCCATGCAGCATCCAGGCATCCCAACAACGTCCCTCCAATGTCCCCCCAACACCAGTAGGATGAGGGTGGGCAAGAATTTGGGAGGGGGACACGCCCAGGACCACTGACCCAAATTGACAAAAGGGATATTTCATACTATAGGAGATCTCACCAGCAAAGAAAACTAAGAGAAGTTGTGGGGCACTGGAGGAGGGAGAGGATGTGTTTGTTCTTTGTTATTATGACATTTGTCTTCCAGAGTAATTGCTGCATGTTCTTAAGCTCTAGTTCCTGCAAAACGGCTGGACGTTGTCTGCTGAGTGAAAATAGAGAATAATTCTGCTTTCCTTTGCTTTTGTGTGCAGTTTTTGCATTTTGTTTATTAAACTCCCTTTTTCTTGACCCCTGAGTTTCTTCCATCTTTTTTACTTCCCGCTCTCTTGCTGATGGGAGGATGATAAAATATCTTGGTGGGCACCTGGCATCCAGCCAAGGCCCTCCCACTACAATGTACAATCTGAGAAGTTTAAAGGAAAATCAAATCAAACATCCATTACAACCTTATAATTTCATTCCAACTCTGCTTTTGTCTCTGCTTTTGTCTTCCCTCTTTGTTTAGTGTATCAGGATGTAAAACTGTCATATTTTGTTTTCTGCAATGCACATCTGATTATGTTTTCAGACCTCTCATTAGGTCTTTTTATCTTTTAAAGGCAACAGGCTAGATTATCCATGGAATACATGGACCTTGTAAGACCAAAGTGCATTTGCTACTCTACCCAAGGGACTGTCTTACTGAATCCCAGTTTTGGAACCATTGTTTCAGGTGGGCTTGGTAAATTCAGTTATGAATTATAGTTTTGCAGAAGATACAAGTGATGTTTTATATCTGTTAAGGAATAGTAATTCTAGATTTTAATTTTAGAGATTTTTATGTGATCACTGTCCAGAGTCATGGATGCTCAGGATGCTTCCAGTTTTTTAACTTAACCTTTTTATTATTTTCTTCCCTGCTATTGCCTTCTGAGAATAGTCCATATATTCTGATTTTCAGGTGAGCATGAATTCATCATAGTCTGTGTGTTTACTCCGTTTCATTTGTCTTTCAAAGTGGTTTAGGCTGTTCTAGTTGTAGGCTGATTAATATTAATCTTGTCATCTGCTGCATTATCATATGGTCAAATGATAGCAATATTCATTCTGACTTAATGTTTTGGATATAAACATTCATTATTTCACATGTTTGTCCTCCTTATCCTCTCCATGTATTAGAGGTCAAACATATATTTGTAATAACAAAAAAAAAAAGGGAAAAAGAATATCTGATGATGATGCAAATATCAAAAGCAGTAATGAGGAAAATTTGTCTAAATTTGGCAACACAAAAAAATTAAAATTGAAACAACATAGATTTAGACAATCCAGAGACTTTAGATAACAAATAACATCAGGACTCAATGGGTCACAATGGAAATATAAAGAGACATGAGCATAGAGAGATTCAAATTCATAGCAAAAAAAAAGTTCACAGTGCTGAAACTACTATCCAATGCAGTTTTAAACAAGGTTGTCCATGCCTGTATTAGTATGTGCTTCTACCAAACCTGAGAAACTGTGTCCTATATGATGGGGAGAGATGAATACCCAGCGTTTGGTATAAACTTTGGTGTGGACTTTGGTGTAGACTTCACCAAAGCCTTCAGTTGCACCTTGGACTTCACAGAATTCCAAAGCCAAGCACCAGGAAGGGAATTGGCTTTTTCAGCACTGTGAGCAGAGTCAATACACCACTTTGACTCCCAGGGGCTGACACAGCTCTGCTCTCGTGGGAAGGCAGCCCTGGCTGCACTACTGTGGGTAAATACAGTGCTATACCATTTCATGTGAGACTGTCACCCTGTGCATATGCTCAAACAAGAGGAGTTGTGGCATGAGCTGTGGGATCCTGGAGGCTCTCTCTGTTTCCCCAGTGGTTCCTCTGGTTTGGGAACCTCCCCACACCACACTAGAGTGCTCTGCTGTGAATTGTGCCAGCATCAGAGCTGCTCACCTCGGAGACTGACTTCCTCTGATCCCTAGGAAGCAATGGACCATTGCAGTGTTTCAAGCATTACTATGTTCATGGCCTTTAGATCCTACAACACTAATTAACTCAATAATAAGGAAAAAACAGAACAAAGAAAAAGCAGACAAGCAATATTATCATATCCTGTGAGCGGATGAGTGACTCATCCTGAGGTAAGTCTGTTTTCCTCATCCAGATGTGAAGTAAGGTTGTGAAAGACTTCAGGAATAACAAACATTCTCAGCCCAGATATTCAAATGCTTAGGTAGCTGGGGCACTGCATGAGCCCTCATAAATGTAAAGAATTACTGCCAGATCAGGAAGAATAAATCCAGCAGCTCTCACTGAAAATCTTACTGTATATTCCAGGTTAAGAATGTGTGCAATAGTATGTTTTAATGGTCAAATAAATAACAAAATTGCTTATATAGACTTGAGAGCTATTTAGATGCACTTGTAGACACTCATAATGTACTCTTGCCATAGGTCTGTTCTAAAATGAGCTTCTAATTGACATACAGTCTTTTTCATGTTAGGCAAATCTATTTTTTTAGCTATGTGTTGAAAAATAATTCTCAGTGCTTGATACTGCCCTAAAAGAAGGTGAAACACTATTCTGTAGTTTGTTTTTGAGGAAACCTAAAAACAAAACAAAATAAAACAAAAGGCCACCAAAAAAACCCAAACTGAAAAGAACCCTAATCAATATGGAGTCATGGAACTAGACTGCAGAAAACATATGTTCATAGTACCTTTGAGACATTTCTCTTTTATATGCCTTCTTATCTGTTTCACTGTCCCAGTAAAAATTTAAGCCCTGTCCAAGAAATGTGGCAAGATGTAATGACATGAAGCCTTCACACTTCTGCTGAAGGAAATGATGAGAATAAATCTTTTCTGGCATAGTAACATTATTAGTGACGTGACAGGAAAGTCAAAGGACTTTTGCTGTGTCGTTTATAGCCAAACTGATTTCAGCTGTATAGGGCCAGGCTCCTCCTTTAAATTTTGTGAATGTATTTATGATAGGCAATTCATAGATAGATTATTTGGAGGTTCTTTTTGTGCCTAATATTGACCTTTACCACAATGTCAAAAAGAAGATACGAAGTGTACATGGCACTCACTGAGTTAAGTGTAATGGAAGAGAGAAGTTACTCCCCACTTTTATGAATCACAGTCACAACTGTGTATTTCCAATTTTTAGGTACATTAGTTGTAAGAAAATTAGATTTCCTATTTCAACTAATGGTTTAGCTATATAATGTGCTCAATTTTAAGTAGCTCTGGTTCCAGTACATCAATTCCTCCCATCTTATTAATATTTAAATTCAATAACTGTTTTAATACTATTGATTTGTGAACTTTTTGTATTTTAAATTGACTCTCTTGTGAAGATTTAAATTACATCCTTTCTCTTCTCCATTTTCATTCCAGACTAATGCTTCCATGGGAACATATGAGAGAGGAAACAGAAGCATCTCGAAAAGCAGAGAGATATCTGTTGATGGAATTTCTCTCCAGCACATGGAAAAAATACAAAATAATTTCCTCTAATTATTTTTATGTATTATTATCATAATATAGTTATTTTTGCAGCTTCCCTAGTAGGTCAAATTTGGTTCAACTGTTTAGGTATATTAAAGTAAATTGAATAAAAAAAATAACAATCCTGTGAAAAACCTGGTAGCAGAACAGGGACTCTAGTATTTCAACTACTTATATCTAAGTCCACCATCATTCTTAAAAGACATATTATTCAAGTATGTATTATGGAATATGATTAACCATAAAAATTTCATGTGTTTTCACTATTTATTAGAGGTTTTAAATCTCTGAGATCTATTCATCCATTCTACAATTTTATAAAATTAGATTTAGTAGCAGGGAAAACAAATTGGATTAAATAAATACCAATGAAGCTTTTATGTCACACTTACACCAAACTCTTTTGAAGATAAAAAATAAGTCATCTTTCTTTCTAAATTTTTTGTTTCACACACTTAATAACTTAAGCAGACCACCTCAAATGATTGTTTTTTGCTGCAGAACAGGCTTAATTTAAGAACAAAGTACTTTTATTTTGATTTTTATATAATGCTGGACCAAGAAAGCATTAATCACATAGATTACAAATATAAAGTGGTTGTCATGACAAATTTGTTTACATAGCTTACAGAAAATAATATGACATAGTAATATTTTCTGTGTTGTAAGCAAAAGAATATTACTAAAGTTGCAAAAATCAAGAAGCCCAAGGTTAGAAAATGCAACCTTACTCTTTCCCGTTGGTGCAGTCAACTTGTACTGGAAGCTCTAATTCTATATTTGCATAGTCCTTTTGTCTTGACTCATCCAGTGCACCAGCATGGCTGTAGCTATAACTGACAAGCACAAACAATCATCATTCCAGCACCTCCTGTCTGTGCCTTAGTACCATCATATTCCAGCACCTTAGATCTCAAGTTGAAATAGATCTGCATGCATAGATCTCCGTTAGAAGTGTGAAAAGGGAATCACACATGTGAGCAAAAGTTCATGTCTCCTCCTGCAGAGGATTGCTCAGAAGGTGCAGAGCTTTCCGCGGCTGCATGCAGGAAGCTTTCCTGCACTTTCCGGTGAGATCCCTGCCACTGCCTGCTTTTGAAGAGTTAGTGATAGCACACACAGAACATGGGAGAGCTCAGAACTCCTCTAACTTGCTCAGGGAGATGACCCAAAGTGGACTGCAAGAAGCCAGTCCACTAAAATGATCTGGTTTGTGACTGATACCTAATAAAAGCCAGGCCTGCACAAGGGCAGACACAGCATCTGATGTCCAGCAGCTATACAAACAAGGAAGATTTCCTTTTCCCTCAAATATTTTGTTAGGCCCTCGGGAAGGTTAAAGGTGTGGAGCTGACCTGAGTCTAAAAGCCCAATTTGTGCAAGTTTTCATGCTCTCTCAACTGCTGCTTGAAAGAGTGAGGTTACTTTTTTCTTCAATGGCACAGTCACTTTCATCCTAATCGGAGGCAGTGTGAGCGTTGGGTAAATTAAGAAGGCCTGTGCTGTTTAGACAGACTGCTCCAAGCACTTCAGTGAGACTGTGCTGAATTAGTTTTGGCTGGCTGTGGTTCTAAAAGAACATTCAGAGACAGAATAACTTTTTTAGCTCGGAGCTACAACATATAATTTATGCTTTTAATTTCAAATTCTAAAATGTGGCAGAAGAGGTGGGGGAAGTTGAAGCAAAGAGTTGGTGGGGTATGTGGGGGGGGGAAATTATTTGTCAAAAGATCTAAAGCCAGGATATTGATCTGGCATTAATTGTGACCTTTTATTTTATATTTTGAAGATGTAAATGTTTGTAAAATGTCAGTTTTTCCTTCAGGTTAAGAGCAAGAGATAATTCAGATCAGATTCTGCTTGTGTCTCAGTTTGCTACTGAAGGATGAGTGAAAAAAGCATTTTTTCACAAAATACTACACATCCATATATTAAAACCACATAAGTGACATTCCGTCCAAAGTCTTATTTTCAGCAGTGAATTAGAATTACACACTAAGTTGAAATCCTAACCTCATTGGAGTCAAATGCAAAGCTCTCAGTGGAAGATGACTGTTTCCATGTGAAGGGGAAGAGCTTTTAAAGAGAAGAATTCTCAACCTAGAGTACCTGTGAGTCCTAGATGTTTGAAAGTCTATCAGATAAAGGTAATGCTCCCTGAAAGGAGATTCAGCCCCCATTTGTACACAATGTGTGTGATCTAATCTCTCAAATTTCACGGAAAGTCACTAAAGCCTAGGAAATAGAGACAAATATGCTGCATTCTTACCTTGCATTTAATGGATGGATGCACAAGGAAAGGAGCCATTTGTGATGTGTTTATTTTTCATATTATTAATTATTATTTTTCTAATACATTCACTTACGTATTTTGCAATAGTTAAGAAGCAGGTGAAACCATCCACCATTATAATCTCTCAAAATATAAATTAGGTTAAGTATATGAGAATGTCTACATGCACTCAACACAGCTCATGTACATTCCACATTCCTTCTTTGGCAGTCTGAATCCTAGATGATTAGAAAAATAACACATATTTTAGCTCCTAATCTTATACGTGTTATATATTGAAATTTAGAAGCATTGGAGTACACAGAATTTACAGCTGGGAAGACTGAGGGGCAGAATTAGATAAAAAAAGTCTCAAAACATTGACAGCAATACCTGGATGAGCACAGAAGTTCTTGGGTTTCATTCGGTTAGATCATACCTCATTGTGTCTCCTGTTCATGAATATTTCTTCTCCATCCTCTAGGAGGAATTACAAGTATAAATTTTCTATGCACTGGTGAGAGAAGCCTTTCTTTCATCTTAGTGAATACACATCTGCTACCTTGTATTCAAACAGATTGATTCTTACTTTAAAGACTCATTATGTTGCATTATACAAGAAAGTGTTGTATGCCTTGAGTTATATTTATGTGTGCTAGAGCATGTAACAAATAGTATAAGGATATGAAAGATTAATAACAAGAAAGTTATGACACCTCTTCCTTTTCGTAAAAGCATTTTTCAATTTTTCTCTTGACTTGTTTATCTCTTAAAAATTCAGAATGAGTCATTTCATGGCAGAGAGGTATAATTCTATGGCACAGGGACAGTAGCTCATATCCTCTTTTGTTAATTATATTAAATATCTGATCTGATTGGTCCTAGTTTCAACACCAGCTGTATTTATACTAAAGTCTAACTATTTTTAATAGAATAGTAAATATTTATAAACTTCACAGAGCCAAATATATGGCAAAATATTTAAACCTGAAAACCATTTTCCCAAATTCTTAGATTTTTTTTTCTCTCTCTGTAGTTCTCATTAATTTTTTTTTTTTTAATTTTCTGTATAATGTTTTTGAAAGCTGTCCTACATTCCTTGGCCATTTTATTGGCCCATAGCTGGACAAGAAATAGAAGAGTTGCTCCATAAGAATTCAACTTCAAAGTATAAACTTCCATCAAATTCTCTTGGCCTGAGATCAGACATTAGAACCATGTTTTCAAGCTGAATACAGAGAAGCAGAAGCCCAAGTTGCTGGTGCACTCCCGAAAGTCAGTTGGGTGCCCAGATGAAATAACTTGCAAAATTCTTAGTGCCTGGTTTGGTTCAGTGGACACAACCTAACAAGATGCTCAGACATGCTTTATTGCATTTAAAAATGCTTCGGTGGCTACCCGTGTACTTAAAATTGTGCCTCCATGCATGCCCACGTACACTCCTAGAACAAGGTCTATCTTTAGCAAGGTAATGACTGCTTCTACATTAGTTGTTCAATTTCCCTTGAGTCTCCATTGGAAAGGAAAAAAAGGGCTTAGCCAAAGTGAGACTTAAATCATACACATCAAGATCCTAATTTATCTGACTCTGAAGAAGCATTTCTCTGTTCCTCTGTGGAGTATGCATAGGAAGACTCAATGGACTACCATACTAACTTTGATACCTAAGTACATATCTTTTGCCAGTGTTCAATGGGAAGATTCCTGTTTTAGCAATCTGGCTGAAAATCCGTGTGGGAGTGGAGAACAAGAAATGGCGTCATAGGCACTCTGAGTGCTACAGCTATGTGTGACTGTCTCCAGCTGTGGCTCAATTAGATAATTTTCAGAGATCATGCAACACTTGCCCAGTGTGTGTGTGGCCTTCATAATTCAAGAAAAATTCTGTTCCTTTTTTGCTTACACACAGAAAAATGGTTAATTTTTTCCGAAGCGATGTGTTCTTAATATAGTTGTCATTATTTTAAATGCTTTCATAATAATACTGCATTGTGTGGCAGGAAACAGAAAGGAGGCCAGAAAAGAACACTGGATGAAAAGCAGATGAATGAAAGCCTCAGTGCTGCTTTTCAAAAGACGGAACAAAGTTTCTTTTTCTCAAAAAATTAAACCAGCATCTCAATTAATTCTAGTATAGATTCAGAAAAGAAAAGTCAAAACAAGCACTGAAAACCCCCACCTGCTCTACTTTTTAAGGCACCTTATGATGGTTAAATGAGTGTGTACAGGAAGGAAATAGTACTGCATTGCTGGGAAGCAAGAATCCCTGTCCTGAGTGTGTGTATAGCACAGTGAGTCTGCACTGCTGGGCTGTTTGTTTCCTGCCACATCCCTCTCCCTGGGGCGGAGTAACCATTCCATGATATGTTTCCCTACAGAATAAAAGCTGTACAAAGACAGTTTCTTCTCTTTCCCTGTTGCTCGTGTCTGGCCCCTCTGCTGTAATTGACTGATTTCAGTTGCACTGATGCAACTGTCTCTTTTCGGTTGTGCCATGATCCAAATGAGGAATATGACTTGGAAAGCCACTTCCAAACTACTTGTTTGGTTCAGGATATTTCACTGATCTGATTTAGAGTCCATCCTGAAAGCAGCCAGCTGAAAAACAGAGGTGTAAGTGCTCAGCCTCCTCAATGAGAAGGACGGTGTGGGCAGGAACCTCAGCCAGCTTCACTCTTGGGGAAAACAGTGCACAGCTACAGACTTGATGAAAAAGACAATCAGTTTCCCTTAAATAGTCCCTGCTTTGTGCTGCAAGTATGTGTCTACTGTTGGACTAGATGATCATTGTAAGTCCCTTCCAACCAAAAGGGAATATCCTGTTTTCTTCTGTAGTAAGTCAGTGTCTGCAGAAATAGTACTCTTACTATTTCTTTGACAGTAGCCCATCAAAAAATACAGCCTTTAGGTTATCATATGTGATTAGCTCCGTAGATTTATTTCCTTTTTCATATTCATTTCTCTATGTCTCTAAACCCGTATTAAGAAGAATTTAACATACTGGAGTCAACCACAGCCATAAAATCAGATTCTTATGTGGTTTGCACAGTCAGAATTTTGAAGTTTTCTAAGAGATACAATATTAGAAAAAACCTGGCATTAAGCAGTTTCTTTCCCATATTCCATTCTAGATGCATTAATGTCATTTTTTGCATTGAAAAAACAAACATGAGTGCTACAGAAATTAATAAAATATTTGTACCATTCTTCTGATATATAAGTTATAAATTATATAATGAACTTAAGTGTTAGTTCAAATAATCAAGGGCACAACCATGCTAAAAATAAGTTAATTTAGATTTACCGAGGAAGTATGAAAGCTACAATACAAAGCTGAATATACTATTCAAGCACATTTGCATTATTAGATGTGTCAAATGGATAACTTCGTGAAGGAAAGAGATAGCAAAGAGATAATAAAAGTGTCTATCTACATATTTATCATATTTTATTTCCCTAAAAGTGCCTTGTATGATTCATTTGTATTTTATCAAGGTTCAAAATGAAAAACAATATGAGTTCTTAGAAAGATGATGGTGAAGGTTAAAATAATGTGTTGGAGAGTGAATTTTGGCACAATAGTTATTGAATTAAGTTGCAGTCAATTAGAGGGCAGTACCCAAAAATTGCTTCTTAGAAGAAGAGTCAGAGTGCACAGTTATGCTTGAGGTAAGCCCTCAACTTTGATAACTGAGGGATGTGACCAGTGGAAAAACCCTATATAACAGCTAAAACCAGACTTACTCTATATGTATACCCTACTCTGCATTCATTTTTTTTTCTCCATTTTTAATCTTTGTTTTCATATAATCATAGAAAGAATTGTGTTGGAAGGTACTTTATCTGCTGAGACGAGATATTCCAAAATGAACTGAGTAATGCTCTATTACCTTCATCTCCTGAGAAAAATCAGTTTGATATGCATCAGTTAGCAGGCATCGTTTTTAGGCTCTGCCACCCAAAATTTGTCTTGACTTTTGCTTTCTTCCTCAGTCAGCCAGCTTGGATAGTAAGGATGCTGTTATCAGCTGGTCCCTCAATGAGGAAGAAGCTCCTGTGACAGGTGCAAATGGACATTTTATGGAGGAGAAAGAAATGCTAAGGAGCCAGCCTCCGGTGCAGGCATGGGTCAGCTGCAGCCATGGGGCAGCTGAGAGGGTGCAGGCACTCACAGGATCTCAATACAGTAACCATACTTTCTCACCCTGGGGGCTGCACAAAGCACTACCATCTATCTGCACACCAGGCTGCTGTCAGAAGCAAAGCCCAGCTTAATTTTAAGTTCTTGTAATCTCTTGGGGGTTTCTGTTGTTCTCCTTATAATTACAAAAATCTAATTGTTTAGTCATGCAGTGACCTCTTCCTTGGAAAATGTAAGCACTTTATAAATAGGTTATTGTTTGTTGGGGGCTTTTTTGTTAGTGTGATGTGGCATGCATGTATATTATGTACTGAATCTTGTTGGGTTTTGAGCTTAATGAATAGTTTCACTGTTTTTAAATGTGTTTACAGTTCGCCAGTAGTTGTCATCTTTATTCTCACAGAAAGTGACCACAGTAAAAAACTCCAATCTAGATTTTACCAAGTATTTTTCATTATTCAATATAATAAAATTAATAAATTGGCCACCTATGCCAGTGAATGAAATGTATACACCTGGAACTTTCACAGCATAGAGTCCAGTTCCATAATCTTCAGCCCGCCAGTACCTGAAGGAATCCTATGAGAAAGATGGAGAGAGTTCTTTCACAACAGCATGTAGTGACAGAACAAGGGAGAATGGGCTTAAACTGAAAGACAGAAGGTTTATAATAGATATTAGGAAAAATATCTTTACCGTGAGGGTGGTGAGTCACTGCAACAATTTGCCCAGAGAAGTTGTGGATGCCTCGTCTCTTGACATGCTGAAGGCTGGGTTAGAAGAGGCTTTGAGCAACCTCTCCTAGTGGCAAGTGTCACTGGCCTTGGCAGAGGGGTTGGAACTAGATGGATTATAAGGTCCCTTCCAATACAAGCCATTCTATGATTCTATGATTCTATGATTCTATCATTCTATCATTCTATCATTCTATCATTCTGCTAGTCTATGAGTCTATGAGTCTATGATTTGTTTTCATCAAATTTAAATAATTTGTAAATATTTGTTTCTCCAGATGCTAGGTGGGAAGGTTAGAAACTTTTTATTGACTATTGTCAGAATGGTCACCAGAATGGCAGTAGGCATTTATCATAAGAACATGGGGCAAATTGGTGTATTACTGTGTTGGCACGGTCTTTAAAAAGATGTGGTGCCCAGGGTAAACTTCACTTCACTTACAGATATTGACTGGTAATACAGACAATTACTGCTGCATGCACCTGGAATACAAGTCAGGCAGGTATCCACCAGGCCAAGGGGCGAGTGTAAGATTGTAGTCCTATCCTCTGGATGCATGGATGCTGAGAAAGGACCATCAGGTGGCCCGCCCTCATTTAGCACCCTCCTGGTACTCCATTCTACCTCAAAACCCTGCTCAAATTAATCATAGTTCTTCTCTGGGAATTTTCTACAGTAAGTTCAGAAACACTGGCTCTCTGTTTTCTTTTAAAAATCTGTTTCTTGGCTGACAGAACACCTGAATATACTTTCAGGCAGGAGGTGTATGTGTATACTTCTTACTGAATAGCTTTTTTCAGCTGATTTCACCTCTCTGTTTATAAGCCCTCTGTGAACAGATTGTGAAAGTCTCAACAGCACTTTTTCCATTTAAGTAATGTAGCATTCCTTTTCAGGATAATTTCCATGGCTTACTGATAATGCCACAGCACTTTCTGCCTTGTCAGAACCTGTCACTATCCCTGCACCCAGCACTCTAAACATCAAAATGATTTGCAACCAATTTACTGAAAAGCTCAAAATGTCTTCTAAAGTAATCTTCACCACTGGAAAAATGCCATTTTTGTAAGAGGCAGCTTCATATTTATCAAGCTTTATAACACTCATATATAATATACTGGGCATAAGACTCCAATAGCTCATGCTCTTAAAGATCAGGTGAGAAACCTAGAATGGAGTAAACGATTAAAGCGTCAATGAAATCTGCATGAATTGAAAGGTGTAGGTGCTGCTTTTAACTCAGTTGAACAGAGCCCCAAATAGTTAATGAGATTAAGACGCTTCAGTTAAAACATAGGTGTGTAGTCTGTGTGGTGTTACATAGTTGCTTCCATTACTTGTTCCTGTGGTAATATGGCATCAGTATGTAATTACAGATCCAGCTATTAAAAGATCTATACCATTTCCTGAGTAGCTGGCACTATTTTTTTCTACTCAAGGCTGTGAAAGACAACAATTATGTGTAATGGAATATAATCTCTATCGACATTCATATGAATTCAAGGAAGAATTTTCACTATAGTAAGGATGTAAGAACTATACTGGGTGGGACTGATGACCAGTCTAGCTGTGTCCTGCTTGTGGCAACAGGCAATAGTGAATGCTTAGAAATAGGATGAGAGTAAGACAAAGGTCAAAAATGCAAGAGATGTTTTTCCTCATGTCTTTTAAATCTTAGCAATCTACTGAGAGCTACTGTGCAGAAGGTTACAGCTCCTCTCTTCATGTCATGCTAATTTGACACCCTGCAAAAGATAAGCTGTTTGAAGCACTGGTAAAATTGCAGAAATTGTTGCAAAAAAGAAACTTCATAGCCAAACTCTCTTTCAAAGTTTCCAGGTATGAAATAGCTGACTTACTGAGGTGTTAGATGCTAGCTAAATTTGCTGTCATAGAAGCCAATAGCTCTCAACTGAGTTAGTGTAGCTTCTAGTTTCAGTCATTAAACCTTTTTTTAGTGAATTGAGGCACCGTATCATCAATTTTGGATCGGATTGCTGGTACATTTAGATTGTGACTGAATCACTGCAATTTTTGCCTTATAATTACTCAAGGCTTGTTCTTCAGCTTTCTTACTATAAGGCTTTTATTTTATTCTTTCTAGCATTTGATTGGACTCTCTATAGGGTTAACCTATCCTTGAAATGTGGACATCAGGACTGGAAACAGAATTTAAGGAAGCATCACACCAGTGCCAAGTGTTGCTCCTATAAGCTCATTGTTACTACCTTTTATTGTTATCTACATCTTAAATGATTAATTAGCCTTATTAACATTAATAAGAAGACTGCCACACCTACAACCTCAGTGCTTCTAACCACTGACCTAAAAAAAAAAACAAACCAAAAAAACGCAGCATCTTCTCAGCATCTATATTCTCCAAATGTGGTTTCAGTTGTTCCAAAATCAATTATTTGTTCTTGGCCTTTTTAAATGCATCTCATTCTGGACTTATAAAGAGGCCCAAGCAATTTGTATTAGTGATCTGTGGTCTGCACAATGCCATACTACTCAATAACTATATATTTCAGCAGCAACAATTTCATTTTTCTACTTTGCCAGAGTCTGAGATGTTATGACATGATATTTATTTAAAAATTTTTACTGAGAGAGTGGTCAGGCATTGGAATAAGTTGCCCAGGGAGGTGGTGGAGTCACTGTCTCTGGACGTGTTTAAGAGGTGCCTGGATGTGGCACTCAGGGATATGGTTTAGGGGTGATTATTCTGGTGCTGGGTTGGTGGTCGGACAGATGGTCTTGAAGGTCTCTTCCAACCTTCAATCTTCTCTTCCTTGAAGATTCTGTGATTCTGTGATTCTTTAATGTCTGATAGCCCTTCTGAAACTCTTAGATCCAGACTACCAGTTCCCAATCATTTTAAAGGTATTCATCTCCTGTAGGAGTTTTTAAGAATTTTATTGGATTAGAAAGGTCATGATTAACATTTACCAAAAATACTATATCTGGCATTTTTTTGTTAATGATATATTTATTATACATTCACTCAACATTACTGATACTGTTGTTTTAATACTTCTAATAATTCTACCCTTTTTCTAATGACAAATATACTAGCACCTGTTAGAGGCTTCTTTTTTCTTTGTGCTGTGTCATGGTTTAGGAATGGTATTCCCCAGTTTAGTACTTCCACTAGAAAGAAAACCACAAAACATTCCCCTTTCCCCCCTCCAGTGGGGAACAAAAAAAGGCAGAGATCGTGGATTGAGATAAGAACAATTTGCTGGAAACAGAAATATGATGATAGAGCAAGCAATAACTGCACCAGTATTAATAACAAAATTGTACAAAGACAGTGTGATTTACATGCAAAATGCTCAGCAATCCCGGGACAATGAAAAACAGTGGTGGACAGACCCTTTGCCCACCACATTTTCCTCTGACAGGAAAAGGAACATCCTTTCTTTGCAGAAGGGACAGAGTCCCTTTCTCCTGGCCCCTGGCAATGATGTAAGGTGGTACTGAATAACATTAGGTTCTTGGCCACACTCACTCCTGCTGATCTGGACTGGAATGGTTAAAATATCCTTTCAGGTTGTCCTTAAATTTCAATGGACATGTGTCTTCTGTCCATTTGCTTTCTGTCTCAGTTTTCTATGGTTTATATTCAGTTTTGGTTTAGTCACCCACATCAGCTTCTTTTGTGTTTGTCATTGCCCTTTAGAAATTAAGAAACCTCATCAACTTAGGGGTTGTTTTCATTCATCATTACCGTATCAATTCTTTACTGTGTGATTATTGTTTTGGCACACTTAGTGAAACATTCCTTAAATTCTCAGTTATCATTCGCATGTTTTCAATTTATTCTTTCCCAGATGATTTCTTATGTAACTATTCAGTTTTTTAGAGCTATCCTCCCTGATAACTTGGGAGATGCTTGTGTCAAAGTATAACCTGTAAGTTATAAAAATTATTTCTTTTTACAAAAAAGGCATTCCTAAAAAGCACAAGTTATTTGATAATTTTCCCTTCTGTATCAATATGAGTCTAATAAAAGTTGTTCTTAGATATATTCTTATTATATGAAAATAATTTTTTTTTTATTTTTGCAGTGAAAGGACGAGAGCTTTATCATGTATTACTCAGTTTAAAAAAAAGCAACAAATGAAGTCTATTTGTTTCCTGCCCCCCACCCTATTCCTAGGGCCCCACATTCTTGTTAATAATTTTTTTTAATCTCCAAACAGGGCAACCAAATACAAGCTGCCTATTTGGAATTGTCCCTGTCCAATGTTAACACCCATAATGCGCCAGAGAATTGTTTGGAAAAGTTCTGGTTCATGAAGGCCAAAAGCATGCCAGGGAATTTTCTTAGCTTTTAGCATCATGGACAATGAAGTCCCAACATGAAATAAAGTTTCCCAGTGCTGTTGGATTTATTAATATAGACATATCCAGAAGGTACCGTTTTTAACACATTGTGCCACCATCCTCCCTCGATACTTTGGAACAAGTGATTTCATGTCTCTAACCTTTCAGGAAAATGTCAATGATATTACGTTAATAAAAATTACTCAAGAGTTGACTAATAATGTAATATTCTTTATTGTTGCCAAAATTCTTTATGCTAGTATACACAGTCCAGGATTTCTTTATTTAATTTCCTAGAGTGTTTCAATTAGTTTTCTTCTCGATGTCTTGATGCTAAGGAATTTTTATATTTTACCTCCTTTCCATACTCTCCCCTTGCAAATAAGTTAGGACTGTCCTGATCAGGCTGGGGAGACCTTTCAGATTTCACAGCTGCTTCTTCTTGTTGGAAGTGGTCCAAAAATGCTAGTCTTTCTTTTTATCCAGAAGTTCATTTCTAGAATCATCTTATTCCTGTTTTCTGTTATTCAGAAGATAGGAAGAATCTTGAAATTTCCTCTCCGTTCTTTCTTCTTCACAATCCTTCAGAACTATCTGATTCCCAGAAAGTCAAAGAACATTTCTGCTGCCTATTTATTATTAAAGAACCTTTGTTTTCTCACAGAACTGTCTCTTCTTTCTTTCAACTGTTTAGATGATCTCTGTCAGCTTGTGTAATAGTAATGGATTTGGCTACAAGTAGATCTTCAGTTGACCACCAAGATTTGAAAGATAGATTTTGAAGTTTTCCTTTAGAAACTTCATTGATATTTAGGTATTTTTAGACCTTGATTCCAAAATCAATGTTTTTTAAAGGTAAAGAAAATTTTAAAAAATGAAACCATGTCCCTGCAGTCAGTATAAACTGTTTGAGCTCTGAACAAAACAGCATTTTGACCTGAGCATAGTTTACATTATTAAATGTGTGGACTTCTGAATTTTAATTGACTGATGAGATTAGGCATTATTGCATAAAGGCTCCCTCTTTCCTCATAGAAAACATGAACACTGTGTCATTTTTTTAATAATATTTAAAATTTTCTGGAGTTCATATATGTTCCCTACAGACAGTAATCAGCATTCCAAGGAATTTAGAGGAACCTACCCCATAGCAAAATTGTTACATGATCCTTCCTGAAGCAAGAACAATTGTACACGAAGAGAAATAAGAGAACTTAGAAACAACCCTCAGCCTTTTTATATAAAGGAAATCCACTTCAAGACATTTATGGAATGTGTGAGTTGGGTTTGAAGCTACGAAATTTGGCGTTTTGAGATGCAGTATGGAAATCAGTTCTGGTGGTGAAATATACTCAAGAAACTGGATAAATTCTTGGGTGGTTGATCCATGTTGAGTTTGTTTCTTCCTCTGCTTGCAGTGTTTTAAAACTGCAAACTGTTGATGCAGCAGAGGGTGGATGCCTGGAACCCAGAGCCCCACAGACACAGCTGGTCCATGCCCAGTTACAGTATTACAGGCATAAATAAGAACTTCCATTGAACTTTTAGCAGCCTCTCCAGTTGTAATCAGTATCCAATCTAATCTGTCTAAAAGCTTTTCTGATTAGGGGGCATATTCATATAAGAGGCCATCATTAAAAAGAGCAACAGGGGGAACTCTTATTGTCTGGCATATGAGATCCCTTGTGGATAGCAAGACCATTAGCAAAACAATTTGGGTGCTTTTAGCTAAACACTGAGTGCTGTCACACCAATGCTTTTCACTAGCAGTCTACCTACAATTTCATCAGCAATAATATTATTGTCTAGTTCTTTCTTCTGCTCTTTTAAAAGTATGTAAATTATGCAATGCACAATTTTTGCTTGTATTTAAACAAGACCCTTTTATGTTAACAATGAATTGAGTATGCACATTATAACAACCTAACCAAAATACCAACAAAAATGAAATAGTAAAATAGTAATGAGAGATTTCACCAGCAAATGAGTGTGTAAAAAATAAGGAAAAGTATAACAGGAAGAATTCTGCAGAAGAGACAGGAAGAGATAAAAGGACAGGCCACATCAGATATATCTGGCAACCACAACTCATCATTAAAAGTCAACTTTTATTTTTAAATACCATTTGGAGTCATGTGAGAATGAGTAG
>VZTN01007937.1:1626-14979 GCA_013400515.1 Erpornis zantholeuca | reverse complement strand
AAATTAGCATAGGATTCAAAAGGAGGGATGCACTTGTATTAACCTTGCTTTGGTAGATTGTTTTTTCAGACTCACATGATCAAAAACCCTTCCCAAGTACTCTGAACTTTTAAATTATCCATATAGGTGGCTCCTTAGATGGAACACTAATTTTTATTATATTATATTTATAAATATAAATAAATAAAGAAATAAATATATATATATAAATAAACTGATATTTAAATATATGCATCAATTCAAAAGATTGTAATTTTGCCTTCTGTTGTCCTTAGTGGGCATTTTTCTTAAATTTACTAATATTGACCTGGAAATATATTATTTACTAAATACATGTCTTGAAATATGTCTTGAAATAGGGAAAAAGCAAATACTATACATTAGGAAAACCATTTCTGTTCTTTTACAGGACCTCCAAATTAGTACGTGGTTGATATGGCACAACCATCATATTTTTAAAATAGAAAATATCCTATTTATTTCATTTTCTGCCTGTAATACCTGCAATTTCTGTCTTTGTAGAGGCAGTCTGATTTTAATTTCAGTAACAAGTTGCAAGTACTGACAGCAAAAATGGAAATAGGACTTGATGTTGCACAGAGAATGCAGCATTAATTTTTTCCTGTTTTGATGGGCTGTGTGTCATCCTGGATCATTCTGCTGTATAAATTAAAGAGCTGAAGGAAAAGATTTCTTTCTGAAAAAAAACAAACACTTCTATACTGTACCAGAGCTCTGTAAAGTGACACAATTCCTCTTTAACCTCTCTAATATGATGCATCTAAAGAATACCTGCAGCTGAATTTATTAGGTGAAATATTGAGTTAAAGGGAGGGTTTTTTTCAATAAATGTCTTATGGCTTGTCTTTCACAAAGTGACATAATATCTGTAAATTCAGGTGTGTGTGTTTCTCTTTATCCAGAGAGAGGTGCTAAAGTATGACCAGGAATAGAAGTTAACTTCAAAACACTCTAACCTTGATACAAATGTGAAATTGCCAATGCAGTATCTAATCACAGTCTATCATAGCATATCATGCCATTCATAAATTAGCTTAAGAAAATGAAGGCCCTACATACAGAGAATATATTGAACCACAATATAAATGAATAATCATTAGGAACATATCCAAAAGAGCAAATAAAAGCCTAAGTCACAACTTTGGGATATGAGGCATGTAAGTCTGAAATTGTGATCTCATACCTTCACAGTCCTTAACCCATCCACACTTTGATTGAAACGTTTCTGTGTAAGGCTGGGTTTCTGCTTTTTACCTACCAAAGCTCCAGTGAAATCAGAAGTCAAATATTCACCTCTCTATAGTCCTGACTGGTAGTCATCTGTGTCTTATATTGAGCCTTGTTTTGGCTTTTAATATGTAGATTTTTATCTGATTAATAAAAGCATTTTCCATCTTAATCTAGAGTTTGCAGCCAGACAAACTGAAGCATTGGAAGGGAAAAATATGGTCCAGGTCACTCAGAAAAACAACAGCAGAATATGATGTACAACACTTGTTGTTTGCTATATAGGAACATTTCTATCCCTTGAACATGAATCAGGTACAATAATTTGACTGTTCCTACCACAGACTGTGTAGTAGAATATATTTCTGAGATGAGTGCGACAAGTACAGTTCTGAAATTCCAAATTGTAGTTAAGTAAGACTTTATTTTCCTTTGCATATAACTTGTTTAAAGGTAGATTTTTAAAGTGCCCGTGTCTGATGGGAAAAGTCTATATTTGAACCAGATCTCAAAATAATTTGTTCAAAAGGTATTCAGCTGATATATTGGGACAAATGTGATTTAATANTTTTTGGGGTTTTTTTTTTTTCTAATGTTCTAAGAAATGTTGTTTTCTAGTGTTCTAAGAAAACTGATGGTCAATATGATGATTTGATCTCAGTGATGGGAAGGGAATGAAGAAAGGCAGACTGTAGAAAATGGAAAACACATTGCCATTTTTCTGTCTGCTCCTTTTCTGAGCAAGCTTTGCTTTCTCTGCCTTGTGGAAGAACCCAAAAGCTGAACACAGCTCCAGATCTTTGCTGGTAGTTTTTCCACATGTGCA
Organism: Erpornis zantholeuca; assembly: GCA_013400515.1. NCBI lineage: Eukaryota > Metazoa > Chordata > Aves > Passeriformes > Timaliidae > Erpornis > Erpornis zantholeuca. The sequence goes on along the minus strand of VZTN01007937.1, from coordinate 12,905 downwards.
GTAATAGATAACAAAGTGAGTGGGTTGCTGAAGCAGATTTTGAGGTGTCCACTTGAATGAACACAGTTTGATGAAGTATTTTGCTAGACTGAAGAGTAAGGAGGAATGAGGACTGGGTACTACAAAAACAAAATTCTGCTGGAGATGGAACAGCCTGTGGGCTCTCCCAAACCTCCTGGAAAGGAAAATGGCTTGATACACTAAAAAATTTAAAAAGTGATTACAGACAGTGGAAAACCAGTGGAAATTAGCCCCAACAGAGACAAGGGAAGAGGTTTTATCTCAAAATCAGTGGAGGGTGACTACTGGCACACAGCCTGCAGCCATTTCTCATCCCATTTGATTTTGCTGCTCTGTCCTGGAGGTCTTGTTTCACCTTCTCTCATTTGGCTTTCTCATTTTCCCAATTCATTCAGCTTTTGTGGTGCTTAGCTATTTACACAGCATGGATGAAAATGACTGGAAACTAGTGTGGGAGCACAACACAAAATCCATGACAGAGCAATTAGGAGGCCACATTTTGGCATTTCTTTGTGCAGGTACACTCAAATGTCAGCTAAACCCACAGTCTGGGAGATTTGCTACACTCTGGATGCCAGCACAAAAGGCCTGCAAATCCAATCTGAAGAATGAAAATGTTACTTCTACTTTTTGGTAATTGTCCAGCAAATAGCTGTGCTTTTACATATATTTTAGCTTTTCCTGAGTGCTTATCGAGAATTTAATTTTTTTCTCAATTGCAGGCTTTTAACTTGAATCATGCTCTTCAATCAGGAACAGTTTTGGTTCAATTTTTCCCTTTGTGGATCGCTCAGTGCTACTCACAGTCTCCACCCTTGGTCTTCCTCCGCTCAACTTCCCCTAATTACTACACCAGCAAGAGCAAACACATTTCTGTTTCTGGTTGCAAGATCTGCGTGTGGATGTCTTCCATGGGCATGCATGTGAGCTCAGCCAAGCTACAAAAACGGCTGATAAATTAACCATTTATTTGATACAGTAATAATCAGATTTATCAGAGGCCTGTGCCTTGGCTGCACTACTGATGTATTAATCAGAAAGCTGGGGCTGAGCTTCCTCAAGGTGACCACTCATGAGGTCCTTCCTAAGAGCCTATTTTCCTCTGGGCCAGGTATAATACTTGGATAATTGCAATCTCTAGTGGTCAACTTTTAAGCCACCTTGAAAAGACTTTATATATGCCTCAGAATTGTTTTTTGGTTTTTTTGGGTTTTTTTTTTCAGGCACCACTCAGGCACTCTTTAGGCTTTTTACAGCTGAGTGTTTTTCTGGGCATGGATGAAACTTTCCGAGTGCCCTTGTCAGCATTTGGCCTCCTAACCTGCCATTTTTAAAAACAAAATTAGCATAGGATTCAAAAGGAGGGATGCACTTGTATTAACCTTGCTTTGGTAGATTGTTTTTTCAGACTCACATGATCAAAAACCCTTCCCAAGTACTCTGAACTTTTAAATTATCCATATAGGTGGCTCCTTAGATGGAACACTAATTTTTATTATATTATATTTATAAATATAAATAAATAAAGAAATAAATATATATATATAAATAAACTGATATTTAAATATATGNAGGCAAGGATGGAATTTGCCCAAGCTTGCCCCCCTGTCCCCAAGATTGTGGTTTGCAGTTGTTGGGCCTAGGAGGGTCTGGGTGTCCTTGGAGAGCTGGAGAGGCTTTGTTGTGTGTGTGTGAGCATGAGAGAACAGCACTGAACGAGCTCCAGGGAACTGCAGAGTGACACTGGGCAGGGCAGGGCTGGGAACATAGAAAAGTTAAATCCTAAGGCATCAGGTGGAAAAGCTGGGAAAGCTGGGATGGCTGAGCCTGGAGAGAAGAACTTTGGGCTGTGGCCTTGCAGGGCCTGAAGGAGACACAGGAAACATGGAGAGAGACAATTGCCAAGGGCTGGAGGGACAGGACACAGGGAATGGCTTCCCAGTGCCAGAGGGCAGGGCTGGATGGGATCTTGGGAAGGAATTGTTCCCTGGGAGGGTGGGCAGGCCCTGGCACAGGGTGCCCAGAGCAGCTGTGGCTGCCCCTGGATCCCTGGCAGTGCCCAAGGCCAGGCTGGACATTGGGGCTGGGAGCAGCCTGGGACAGTGGGAGGGGTCCCTGCCATGGCAGGGGTGGCACTGGATGGGCTATAAAGTCCCTTCCAACCCAACGTTCTGTGATTTTATGATATAGGATCATGGGTGAGTGTGAAATGTCTCCTCAGTATTCTGGAAAACTGTGAAAGATGTTGACAGACAACCCTTGAAGTCCAAAAGCTAAAATTATGACTGTTCTTTGTAATCTTCACTGCCTCTGTTACCAAACTTGCTAATGGACTTTCATAGATTCATTGGGACTTTCGATGTGTTCAGTTTCCAGCTTTGTTTTCTTTCATTGCTGAGCTGCAGAGCAGTGGCACCACAATTTTACATGAAGACCGTGTGCTTCTGTCGGCATACACTTTTAATCAACATTTAGTAGTCAGAATCAAATACAATTCTGTAAGTTGAGACTTTCTAAATGGACTTTTTTCTTCTTTTTTTCAGTTTTATAGACATTCTGGTCTGGTCTTCGTACACTGAGCCGAAAGAAAATCAAGTGACCTTTTCTTCCTACCACCTTAAGCAAACCAGGTCTATAATGACAGATAGCCCTGAACCAGGAGAGATTATTGCATTGTTGTGAGAGACCCATGCCAAGAATCTCTGCATGGTCTCCCATGGCTTGGGCAGCTTTAGCAACACGTCTGTGCAAGAAGGCTGGGCACACATTCACCAAAATACACCCAGATTGAATGATTTCCTGCCTTCCTCAGAATTGGGTTTTTTTTGTTTTTTTTTTTTTAAATCCTCCTGGTTTAGCTCTGAAGCTCTAAAATCTCGTAGCAAAATAAACACAAACGGCAAAAATGACTGCAAGACAATTTTTTTGAAGGTAACATGCAATAAATGTTACAAGAAACCCAAGTATTGACTAAAAATTCATATTGCTTTGCTGATGAACGAAGAAGTTGGATATAAAATGTACGTAATTGAAAAGTTTCTTCTTCCCGTAATTCAGCATCGTCCTTCAAACAACCTGACATGTAATCACAGAGAATTGTCATTGGTGACTGCACCTCAATCTTCCAATTATTCTAACTGTGATAAGCTTCTGCATTGTGAAGCTCTGGAAGTACTTAATATTGTAATATTTAACTAACTGCACTTAAATCTTAAAATGGTCTACTTTAACCTCAATAATCAGAGATGTTCAAACTTAACGTTGAGAATGGATGGTATGGAAGAACATAAAAAGATGATTTGTGCAAGCCAAGAAAATCTGCTTGGATTTTCCTCCTTTTTTTCCTGAACTACTTTATTTCATTTTGGTTTTAAATCAGGCAGCAGGCAAAACGGCAAACCTAGGCAGCTGAAATACACTGAAAAATATACATGCATATATTTAAATAAATAATTGTCCACTAAAACATAACTGCAAAATAAGTTTTAAGATGCACATTGGTCCTAGCTTTCAAAACCAGGTAGTCACAGCACTCCCAAGCCCTGATATTCCCCTGAGACAGTGGAACAGCTCTGGTTCTAAAGCTGCTTTGATATGTTCACCCTGGAATGGGCCTAATTGCTCCAAATGGGTTTTATGGAGGAAAATCACCAGATTTAGGCTTCTGCCCTGTAAAGAAAATCAGATCTTAACACAGCAATGAATCGTGTCCATTACCTTTCAGCCATGAGCATTTCCTCAGCTCTTCCTGCAGAACCACCCATGCCCAATCCCACAGTCCAGAAAAATTCCCATCAAGCCATGATCCTCACCCTGCTTGTGTGGAAAGAAGCAAAGGAGGCCATAATTACTGGCAAAACTAATGGCAAAGAAGCCATAATTACTGCTGTGATTTTGGTCTGTCTGCAAGAAGGCTCATGGGATCTGAAGCTTTGTTGTTTTGAAGGCAGTGACAACGAGCTACATCCTAGTTAGCCAGGAGTTTTGTGATTCCTTAAAGTTGTTTTTCATTTCTTAATTAGTTAAGCAATGTTAAACTGTGTTGTTTTATCTGGTTTTGGTCTAGATCTGTGTTGGCTGAGTGTCAGGAGAAAACCCTGAGAAATTACCTCACGGCACCTGCAGAAAGGAGCTCCAAGTACCCATATCCCTTAGAGAACTTAATCAACAGTCAAAGAACAAAATTCAGTAAAGAATGGTTTAATGGTTAACATGTAGCTAGAGATGAATTAGATGTCATATCTTGAGAAAGTTAAGGAGTCAAAGGCCTATACACCCCACAAAACTTGATTAATACATTTCAGCTGCAGTAAGGGAGCCATTCATGGGCTTGTACATCCCAGAAAACTTAATCAATGGTAATTGTCTAACCAGGACAGCAAATTTTATAAAGCACTATTTATCTGGATAAAACTTTGGCTATCCATTAAACAAAGATAGATGAGATGTTCTGGTGGTAATTAAAAGAAACAAAACACCTATGCCATAATGCAGGACATTGGGCAGACTTTTGGTAGTGCCTATGAATAATCTTGGATCTTACAGTGCATATAAATGCCTGAAAATTGATGGGTTTTTTAAATGTCTGTGATTAATAAATTCCGGATATGTTCCCAATTTTGACTCAAGACTGCTATTAGGAATGTTCATCCAACAGCTTTTTAAACTCTTTGCTTTGATGGGGAGAAGGAAAGCCCAGACTGATGAGCTGACCACAGGTTGTAAGAGTCGGAAATTAAGTGAAACTCTCAAAGATTCAGAAAAAAAGGAGCACTGATATGACGAGGAGAGGAAATCCCAGGAAAGAAAGCAGTGAGGGAAAGATCACAGCTCGAGGTGGAGATTTGGCCCAGAGAAATTAATCTCTGCCTGTGTGAGAGCCTCAACAGCAGAGATTTAGTGAGAAACTGCCCAGAGGGTGGTGGCTGCACTCCTGGTTTACCCAAGTTAGCCACAGCTCTTCACTGCATGGATTAGGAATCAGCAAATGTTCCCTGCTCTCATTACACTCTCAAGCCACTGACCCTAATGAAACATACCATGGAAAAAAGATATGTATTTCTAAGGTCTGCAAACTGAATGTTAATTACTTTATCTTTTTTTTTTTTTTTCGCTGTCCATTAACTATAATTTGCATTCCCAATCTTCACAAATCTCATTATCTAGACCTTATTGTCACTGCAATGATTTTGGCCATATATTTTCCTTTCATTTGTGTAAATTATCTTTTTTTTTTTTTTTAAATTTTATTTCTTTCTTCTGAACTCCTGGAAAAACCTTTGAGAGCTTTTCTAAGATCTAGCTGTAAGGAAAATAGTGTTTCCGATATATACTGTTTGACAAATATTGAGTGCTTCATGACCTATAAAATTTTTGAGTATGTCTTTGACTTAAAGAACACAAATGACCTCACTGAAGCCACAGGAAAGTAATCCTTTGCCTAACTGTTTTTCTGGATGACAATCAGACTTCTTAGAATATTTGTCAAGTAAAACACTTTGCATTTTGGAAATTAAAGCCTTCAGAGTGTTTATACAGATAGCCCTGTACAGCTGACTTCAGAACAGGACACAACTTATTTCTTCTCTCCTTTGCTTGAAAACAAAAGAAAATAATGCAGATGAAGAAAACATCAGACTTTGAGAAAAGCTTGTATGAAAATATAAAGTACATTAAGACTTTTCAGCCTGGAAAAGAACACTGATGTGGAATAGGGTGGAGGTAGGCAAAATGATGAGTGGCAGAGCGAAGTCCAATGAGTTGGAATTATTTTCTGCTTCTCACTGCCACGGGATGTTCTGGATGCCAATGATATCAATGCCTTCAGAAATCCACGAGGCAAACTGATAGGGAAAATATCCACTAGAAAGTGTAAAACACAGTACTTTTCATCCACATTTGGCTCCAAGTGCTTGATCACAAATTCTTGAAGGCAGAAAAAATGTGAAAAAAATGTTAAAAAATACGTGAAAAAAATACAGCCTGTGCTTCTCCACTCCAATATACCCATATTCAGGGGTTTGTATGCTCTATATACATTTTTAAAACATAACTTATGTAATCACAAAAATCAGATTTTTTTTCTGTTTAATTTCTTTTTTGAAGAAAAAAAAACCCAAACCCCAAAACGTTTCACTAGTTTATTTACAAATATCTGATATTTTAAAAAAAAAACAAAAAAAACCCAACCAAACAAAAAAACCGCCAAACCCAAACAAGTCTTCATGCCAGGAAGCTTTAATAAGTTGATCAAAATTAAAAGAAAGTAAAACAGTGACTATTGTGAGGAGATACCATTGCATTTAGCCAGGCTATTTTTCCTTTCATTTGCATAACTTTTTCCTGTGAATATTTTTCACTTACTGACCAGATGACAGTAGAAAGTTCAGAAATATTAGACTCATTGAATAATTGCCTGGGACTTCTGAACACCAGGTTAAGTAGAAGCACAGTAAAAGGCATTTTGCTTGAAATTGCTCATGATTTTCAGTAATTCAAGGGTTAAGTGAGGGCGATAAAAGAAATTCTTAGCAAGTGGTTATTGTTGGTTTCTAAACATGTGCAGAATATTTTTTAAAAAATGTTGTTATGCGCCTATAATGCACCTATAGCAATATTTCCTTTGTGTTAAAAGGGTGGTGCGTGGTGGAGCTCAGGATGGAGTGGTGTGTGGTAAATAAATGTTTTCTCTCTGTTACCTCTCCAGATGCTGAACAAAGAGAGGTAGATATTTCTCTAATCTTTGTGGGACTCAAATGATGTAATCCCCTTAGTTCCCCGTTCCCTCCTTTCTAGATGATCCAGGCTGCTCTTTACCCGCCAGATGACCCAGGAGTCTTTCTTTGTCTGGTCCCATCATTGATCTGTCTGTTCAAATTAATCTGCCCCACCAGAAGGGGTGGAAGTGCAGGGAAATACCAGGAGCCTGTGTGCATGCCCAAACCTGAAATATAACTCTGAAATAAAAAAAAAAAAAAGCCCCATATAACTTGAACATCCACTTTGTGACACAAAATAGGAAATCATTAATATTATTTTTACGCTTTTTAAGGTAATTTAAGTTTCTGATAGCTGAGATCTGGTGTGACCTTACTGCAGCTTTCCACTACCTGAGAAGAAGGATGGGGAGACACAATTTATGAGGACATGGAATGACGAGACAAGGGGAAACGGATTTAAATTGGCAGAGGTCATGGTTAGATGGGATATGGGGAAGGAATTGTTCCCTGGGAGGGAGGGCAGGCCCTGGCACAGGGTGCCCAGAGCAGCTGTGGCTGCCCCTGGATCCCTGGCAGTGCCCAAGGCCAGGCTGGACATTGGGGCTGGGAGCAGCCTGGGACAGTGGGAGGTGTCCCTGCCATGGCAGGGGTGGCACTGGATGGGGTTTGAGGTCCCTTCCCACCCAAACCATTCCATGATTCCATGATTCTGTTATTATTGTCCTTATACCCTGGCAGAACCAAATTTGCTAAATGTCTGCTATGTTTTCTCAGTTATGTAAGACAGGAAGACACTTGATTAATTTTTTATGACCTGCACTTCCTTCCCATTGGAATCCTGATGAAATTCAAGTTGATTTTCTCAGCGATACTGGTTTTTCATATCCTGGGTGGTTGCTACACATTCTCTATCTTTGCAGTTGCTTTTATAGTAATTTAAATCTGTGTCATGAATTTATGCTAAATAGATTTACAAGCAGAGTGTCATGTGCAATCCAGGTATAACTGGCTACTGAGGAGACAGAGGAGCTGCAAATAATAGTCTGATTTTCGTCCTGGGGCCTCTACTTCCATACCTAAAAATGATACATCCATACGTGTCCTGGTGGAGCCCATTGAATGAATATTCTCATTTTGAGTGGAGAGGATGGAAACAATTCAACTGATATTTAAGAGGTAAAATTCCTCGTGGTGAGTCAGTTCCCTGACTGTCCAAAAAATCATGATCAAAGAGAATGGTTTCTGCTATGATCTTGCAAACACAGTTTTCACTGAAATAATATTCTTTCTTTTTTCCTCCCTGTTTAGAGTAATGGAGGACATCCATCTGCATATTTGTAATAAGATATTAACGTTCATCTGTTTAAGGTGTTTAGTGCCCAAAGACAAAATACCACTGTTTGTTGGCTGCCTCACGAGCATCTCTGAGTTTGGATTAATGGGATGGTGCATAGGTTAATGAGGTGAGTATCTGGGGAATACCTACCTTTACTCATCTCTTATAATTAATAATGACAGCTTTGCCATTCTGAAATCTGCTTCTTCAGTTACTCACAGTTATGAAACAAATATGAAAAAAAGGCAAATAAAATTACCAAAGGAGTAAATACAATACGAAAATTAAGGTTGCTAAATCTCTTTTTTAATCTGTATTTTTACCTGAATTAACTTTTTTTGGTTGTTCTTATTCAGAATACTGCTACTATTTTTCTACCTGCCTACAAGCTTCTTCCCTTATGTGCCCTTCCAGTTGAGCCCAAAGCTGTTTGAGCAGTTTCTTTTAGATGTTCTACATGAGGAAATGTTAATCTTCAAAGAGAAATTTACTTATCTGGAGGTGTTTGATATTGCAAGTGATTTTGATTTATTTGGTATGGAAAGGTAGGTACATCCTTTTGTTTTGATCTCAGATATCTGTGGCTACCTTGTGGCAATGTTTTATGCAGATGAATCACATATTTGGTGCCCCTTTTTTTTAAATAATCTAATTGTAAACCTGGTTTATTTAAAATTTTAAATAAAGACAACAGTTCTCTAAGTGGTCAAGTAAAGGACATGTGATTTCCATAGTTATATGTCTCATGGCTGGGATTTGTGGCGTTTTGTGGTGTACCAAGAGATGTAGCAGCAGGAAAAAAAAGGCACCAAAGGCATCACCAAGCATTGAAATTTCTGTCTGTTCCCAGGATTTCTTACCATTCTGAACCAATGAGCATGTCAAAAATAACAATCAAGCCCAGAAATTAGCACAAGCAAGGAAAACCTCTCCAGCTGTCTGATGTTCAATAGAACAGGTTATTTCATGCTCTTTAGTCTCTTTGCCATTATACAGTCCCAGAAAATGTAAATTGACTGGGAAAGATATTTCCATTGTAGCTCTTTCTTCTTTTCATCCACTTATAAGCACAGACATTTTAGTCACTTATGCTTCTGTAATTATTTCTTCATTCCGAATGCATTTTAAACCTGCACAATGATTTTTAAAAACACTGGATGGCAAAATCGTCTTTGTACAGGGTATTTTCTCTCCTCAGTTGCCAAAATTATTTCTACAACTTTTGGCAAACCATTATGTTACATTCAGCTGAAAAAAAAAATAAAAATCTCTCTATGGATTGAGTCTGCAAACGTCAGATGCAAAATGATCAGTTTAGTAAGAAACTGGAATTTGAAATGCCACTTTTTTACCCCCCCACCCCATAACAAAATTAACAGTTTTATCACAAGGGGTGATGAATGCACATCTTTCTGATATTCTTTGTTATTTATTGATGGCAACTCATAAGGGATACTTCCATTCACTTCAAGAGATGAAATTGCTAGTCAGAAAATTTGTATAGAGAAGTCTTACTGTAAAAAAAACCTCAAAGAGAAAAAAAGAACCAAGAGAAATCTTACGGCAAAAAAAAGAGAAAATATATAAAAGAGAAAAAAAAGAATTAAATTATGCTAAATATAAAGCACACATTTTAGCTATCAGTCTAGTTATTAAGCAGTGTCATGACTACACAATGAAAGGAATGGGTTACAGATATTAATCTGTTGAATGTGACTGTACTAGAATTAGCTGTGATATTAGGAAAAAGTAATATCCACTGGTTACATTTTCAGCTTTCAGCTTCATCTTTCATCCCTGTTACAGAACAGACTGGGAAAGTAATTGATTGGATAAGCTCATTTTTTGCCATTTGTTCGTTATTCATATAGACATTAATTAAAATGGACCAATTTCTACCTATATTATATTCTTTTTAGTAGCAACCTGTATATTAAACATAAAAGGTTGTTTCTTTTCCCGACATTTTCTTTTTTCCTGACATTTTTTTCCCTTTTTTCTTTTTTTTCTTTTTTGTCCGAGAACTTCTAACAAACTGCTAGAATTGTTATCATTTCAACAGAGTTCTGAAAAGGAAAATTAGAAAATTGGTATTGAAACACACATGTACAGATCTCCTCTTGATTATTCTCAAATGTAAGGCAAGTCTAACAAAATCTAAAAAATACTGGTGCAGCTGAAGTCATTTCATTTGTGCTACCTCTTCCTCCTCTCCACTACTGCTGCTTTTTCTAAAGCAATTGCCTAAATTTTCTTGCTCACAGTGGTTACATTTTGAAAAGTCTTAATGTGCTCACTCTGACGATGAGAATCTCTGCTTATAAATTGCTGGGAAATTTTTAATTTCAGTGGAAAGACTGGTACAGGTCTGAGATGTTATTTATGCCAAGTGTAGCAAACAATGGAAATCTGTTTCCAAACTATTTGGAAATTAATTCAGCACTTAATATATTTTATTTATTATAAAGAATAGAGGAAGATGAAGGTTTTCTAACAATTAAAATACAGTATTTCAGATAGGTTTTGGAACTAGTTTTCAACACCACTGGACTTTTTCCACTATCTATTTTATCCAGAAAGAAATATAGAAGCACTCCTTATTCAGAAAGGTAGCATTTTACAGCTGTTTTCTCATGAAGGGAAATTATTAAAAAGGTATGAAGGTTAGGGGAACTCATCCCGCTTACAGCTTCTCTGTAAAGTCATCTCTCCACTGTAGGGACAGTCCCAGCTCCCTGGGCCATGCAATGATGGGCAGGGATGTCTGAATACGTTCAGTGAGATGGAGCAGCAGCTCTGCGTTCTTCAATTTTATGACCCCTTAATCCCTCTTTATAAAGACAATAGATTTTATCATTCTCTGTACAGGTTTTTGTGCTTAAATGGTCGATAAAATTTGGGTTTGGGTTTGTATGGACTGGGAGGACGGCACTCCAGGAATCTCCTGCATAGAGGGGATAATGGCATTTCTCCCAGGGGCCTGCCTGGCTCCCCCTGATGAGCAACAGTAGCAACAGGAGTCTGGTACAGGCTGTCTTGGTTCCTACTGCATGTTGGTTACTTTCGATAACAGTAACTCCCGCGAGAGTTTCACCAGTGGCAAGAAGGAGAGACCTCTCCTGGCTTGGGCAGTGCCACGGGGGCCGAGCCTGCAGGGCTGCTGTGGCTGGAGCTGCTGAGGAGGAGGAGGAGGAGGAGGAAAG
>VZTN01007936.1:1391417-1414299 GCA_013400515.1 Erpornis zantholeuca | reverse complement strand
AGAGACAGAAGGGTTTTACTGAGCTCGCACATCACAGTCTCACTGACTGTGGAGCAGTACTGCTTCCCAGGGAGGTCTTGTCTACCTCTGCTCTACCAAAAAAGTCCCAAGCCTAGACTACTCTTGCATCTCTTTCTCTTTGCTGGGATCTCTTCTATCACCCGTAGGCCTTCAGGATAAGGTGGAACTTATCTTTATAACCATTTATTAATGTTGTCGACTGATGAACTGGCAGGAGAACAATCTGGTGGAGCAGTGAGCCTGCTGAGAAACGACCAGTGGGATGCCTGAGTGAGACAGCAATGGACTGTAATCAGGCTTGCACCATCTGATTTTGTTTCTCTTGTGCCGACAGATTCTTGGCTCAGACCCAGTAACTCACAGAGGGTAAAGGATGGCAGCTAATATTTTGGCATGGGAATTAGCAGAGCATTGCAGGATGTCAGAGAACCAGCACCTCAGAGGGCCTCAAAGTGGTAAAAATGTGGCTTACAGGGTTAAGGCATGTTAGAATGAACTTGCTCTGCCAGTCCAAAACAGCTGAAAAGTCTGTTATCTCCATTTATTAGTTTAATCCTTTAATTCACCTTGCTGTCCAATTAGATTAATGAAACAAGAATCCCATTTAGAGCTTGACCTGTGTTATCACACTTATAACATGGGANCACAGTTTTCCTTTTTTTTTTTTTTTTTTTTTTTAATATATAATGTTGGGACTACACTGCTTTATATAATAAGAAATAGATCTGCTTGCAAGCAGAATCTGTGATAACTATTTAATGGAAACCAGCGAAACGCCTTGCTGGCGTGTCTGTAGGACTACCCCTAAATTGCTAGAGGTGTTCAGATGAGTTTCCCTGACAAGCACTGACACTCTTTTTCTCTTTTCTTGGGCCAGCTTTTGGTCCCACACATTACTCTCCAGAGCATTTTGACTTCAACAGTCCTCTTGGCTGCTGAGACTGCTTAGGGAGAAGGGCCAATGCGGAACCACCCTTGACACTAGGGACTTTTGGAAGTCAACAGGATTGAAAGAGTAACCAGTCACCAGAGAAAGACTTTTCTGAAAGGACTCCCATGCTCTGTTTCACACAGTGCCTGAGGTGCTTTTGCCTATCTCAGCATCAAATTAAACTTTGCTCTGTGTTAAACATACTGGATAGGGAGGCAAAGGTGGTTAAGGCACTCATCAGGATTTGGGAGGGCTTTGTTTAATTCTCTGCTCTAAGACTGGTTCCCTGCATGACCCTGAGGCTGTCCCTCAGCCCTGTGGTGTTTCATTTATAAAATGGGCAGGGTATCACAGAGTTCCTCCACAGGAATGCAGCAAGGAGAAAGTGTTAGACACTAGGTTGTCTCTAATGTCCTGGTAAAGATAAGATACCGTGGAAGCCACAAAAGCTTATAATCAATTGAAACAAAGCTCTGGGAATACTCTGTGTATCTTTACTTCCCTCTGAGCATTATCTGCATGAAGAGGTGAAGGCACATGAAAGGTGCACTATTTTTTACCAGTCCCTCAACTCTTGCTACTTGTTCTTTGGCCCTAAAGTCTTACTGCTACATCTGAAATACTACACGGTAAATCTATCCTGAACCACATTTTTTTAGTCACTCTGTACCCTGTGATCTTTGAACTAACATCTGTCAGGGACTGCTGCTTTGGTCAAAGCCACAGGAACATGAGGTAACACACAGCTTTCTCAATCTGAAAACCTGGGAATGACATGAGCTCACCCACCACTTTTTCACTGAGTAAATAGCCTGCAAATGGAATTTAGAAAAAAACCCAAAGGTGCTTATGTTTGCAAAGGATTCTGGTAAAAGCTTTAAAAAAGCCATAGTGGTGAACTGTTTCTAGCCAAGTTTTTGGCAGTTGCATTATTTGAAGATAAACCTTGCCCCTGCAGACTTCAGTATTCTGAAACAAGTATTTTCTGGCCCTGGAAATTTTTCACAGAGGCTGATTAGATGACCTTTAGCCTGTAAAATCAGAGAATAATTTAGACCGGATGGCACCTTTGGTGGTTTCTGTTTCAATTCACACCACAAGGCTTTTTTGGGTTCCACTAGGACCTGTCTGGAGGAAGAGGAAAGATAATATGACGGACATAGCTCTGGACACTGTAAATAGCAACATCTTTGATGATTAGGATGGTTTTATTTCTTTCCCTGTTAGGGAAGCTACTAAGGATGTCTTCAGAAGGCACCAGAATCCAGTGGGTTGGAAACAAGGTATTAACAGTCTTGGCTCTGTTTTCAATATACATTCTTTTGCCATATAGCACTGAATAGAACAATTGTTCTTTTTGAATTGCCTAATGAAAATGCTATCATCTTCTTCAACAGCAGAAGCAGAGATCTCTTTTCACTGGATAAAAAACTCTTCAGGAGTCAGGAATCTTGATTCTTTCTCTGATCCTGGCTTGCTCTGTCACCTCAGACAATTTACTTCTGTGTCCTCCTTTTCCTCTCATTGGCAGGACGTCCTTTGAAATGTTCTGATGAAGAGGTCCATGAGTAAACTTTGAAAAAAAAGTTACTATAATAATTGAGGGTATATTTAGTCCCACTTGAATGACTGAATGCTTGATTTTAAAAGTCAGGAAAACAAAATATTTTCTTTAAAAAAAGTCAGGTGAAAGCTGCCAGCAAAGCAGCAATTTTAGTTTTTAGGAGGCATTTACCTCAATTCTACTTGAGGGCAGGTACTTGAGGGTAGGCTCTGCTCTTTGGAGGAAGCTGGACACAATATTAACTGGCTTAAGTTCTGTTTTGAAGCTGATTGCACACCTGGGAACATCACAATCTGCTGTCATGCCTGAGTAGGCCCAGAAATCCTGAGCAAAGAAATGGGAGAGCTCCTGTGCCCCATGTAAATGAAATCTTTGCACTCTGGCTCTCTCAGTCCAGACAGCGGTCATTTCTGCAGAGTGACTGCACCCCCAGGTCTAGAACATACTCCTTTTCTAGAACATAAACTAGCCATTTCCAGATGGCAGAAGAACAAAGACCATAATTGAATCTCACTGTTTGTGGTTTTATTTTCTCCCCTCCCTTTGCTTTCTAATGAGAGTCAGCAATTTGGAGAGTTTGTGGACACAGTGTTCACTGGAGGAGCTTTCATTTCATGGTTACCCATTTGTGCTCATTGCCAACTTTATAGCTAATTGAAACAAAACTGAGCTTGTAGATTAAATGGCAACCCCTGGGATTTGTTTCTGTAATTACCAGCACTCCTCCTAGACAGATTCTAATTCAATACCAAGTTCCTAGACCCACATGCAGAAAACACTGGGAAGAATCCCACTGCCTGGATGACATCAGAGTTAACTCTGTTCAGTCCAGTTCAGTCCCTGCAGTCCATGACAACTGTAGGTGAAATCATGGCCTGTTCAAATCTGGGAAATCTGCCACCAGCTTTGTATAGTTAGATGAAGGCTAGGATTTCACCTTGGAAGACTGTAGAAACTCTTTTTTCTTGACAGCACCACATTTCCAGCTTCACAGCTTGCCTTGCAATGGCTGAAGTTTTACAGAGTGTATTTCCCCTCAGTGTGGTCAAAGCTATTCATGCATTTCATAAAAACACATGCTCAGCTTTGGAGCGTAACCTTTTGCAAGCCCCTTGCAGATACCCTGTACCCAGATTGAATTCCCTAGGTGGGAAAGGGGCTACAAAATGCAGCATTTGCAAAAAAAAAGCTTTTTGAAAGCAGTTTCCAGGGGTTAAACATAAACCAGGCACCTCTGAGCTATTTTCACCAACAGATATTCAATCTGAACAGCATTCACAGACCGGGGGATGAATACGTGGCTAAGCAGACTCAAAATGCGATACCAGGCAAGCAAAAAGTTGGCTTTTGCTGTATCTTCTCATTGGCAGAGGGAGCTGGAGAGAATGCACACTCACTGGCAAGGATTTATACTACCATATCTGTTTCCATGGTGTAAACCAAAATTTATCTGCCAACTCACTGACAAACTTTCTCCACTTCTAATTCAATTGAACCTGCTTTCATTCCAAACAGTGCAGCTGGAGAGTTAACATGATAGAGCAGAAATCAGCCGTATCAGATTCTGGATCACCTTTTCTTGCCCTCATTCAGCTCACTAGTAAGAATTCAAGCATGGAACAAATGCTAAACTTCTCTAAGTGATGCTACAAGACAAACAACCCTTGGCTTGGCCCTGGGAAACTGGCATTTTTTATCCAGTTTTTTTTCACTGAATATGTCCAAGTATATAGTAAAATTGGAACAGGAGATATGGGAGAAAATGGCTGGAGAACTTTTGTGTGAGAATGTGCTAAGATGCTTGAGGGTAGAAAAGAAAACAGATATGCCAAGTCCTATAAAACCCAAGGGAGAATTGTGTGAGCAGTGAGGGATGGACAGCACTTTGTGAATTCCAAGAGGTGTTTGATGCCAGCCAGAATAAGCTGGAGGTTTGTACAGAGCTGAAGAGGAGAGGGAGATTTTTACACAGTCACAGAGGTTATTAAACTCTGGAGCTCTCTGCCATGTGCCAGCCCTTTACACAGGCTCAAAAGTTAGTTAGACAAAAGCATAGAAGAAAAATCAATTGCAGAAGTACCAAAACAGAATAGATACCACTTCTTGGCTCAGTGTCTTTGAAGGACAATTTTCCAGAGGAGAACTATGGATATAATCTGTCTTGTCTTTATACTTTTCCCTGGCCATCTGCCATAAACTACCGGTACAAGCAGCATCCTTTAAAACCTGGGTATAAGAAGATAAAAATTGTCACCCTGGATCCATCTGTGTTCAGAACCACTCATGCCACAGGAGGCAGCATAAGGAAGAAATACAGCCTCACTTCTCTGACCAACTGCCCCCAGGTTCTCACAACCCCCAGTGTAAGGATGCTCTGAGATGAAGATTTACAGGTGTTTTCCTTGACAGATTTAAAAAGCCATTGAACAGCTCTAAGGGGAAGGAAATGCACCTACGATTTCAGTTGTCATAGGAGTTCAGCTGGTGAGCATCTTTGCCTTCCTGTCTCTCTCCTTTTTCAAGATTATCTGACACAATGAAGTTGCAATGATGATGGAGAGCTTACTGATGCCACATTTCTCCACATCTTGTGGACATAGTCAGGTAAAAGGGAATGAAATCTTATTAGCCCCCCAGGGAGAGAAATCATGCTCAGCCTAAGCCCTATTAGACATCAGAGAACTCACACAGGGCAGTGTGTATCAGAAAAGTGGCAGTATCTGTTCTGCCCTCACAGGGTAATTAGTTTTGTTGTCAAGTTGGTGCTGAGATCTGACACCTTTGCCCAATTCAATCCACAGTGGGCTTTCCACATCTTTGCTCCAAAGCCTTGTTTATGAACAAAAAAACAATCTTGGCAACTGCCATGCAAATGTCACATTTTACAAACAAGACAATTTCTCTAAGAAGGGCTTTTTTTTTTTTTCCTTTTTTTGGCAGGCTTTCAGTCCATGGCCTGGGTCTCCATGCCCCCAGTTCCTCCCTCACACAGTACAGAAATGGACACTGCAAATTTCTGTCTGAGACCAGCCTTGGCAAAGGAGCCAACAAGAAGAGAAACAGGCTGTGCTCTAATAAGTAAAATATTTATGTCTTGCTTTGGCTAACATACCCTCTCTCAATAAAATATTTTTCCCAGGAGGAGTTCTATGAAAGGGAGGGGGTTCCTTTATTATGTCCTCACATAATTCTTTTCTGCTCCCCTTCAAAAGCCTCAAAACCGAAGGACACTGTGCTCTGAAGCTTTTTGTTGCCATTCTTGACTTTGTTATCATTAGTTATAACAACCATTATATTGATTTCCATTATGAGCTCTCAGAAGGCCCTGGCTAATCAGCACCCCATTCCAGGAAAGGCTCTGACAAATCTCTCACAGCATATGCATACACAAAGCTTGTATTCTACAAAGACTAGCTAAACAGACTGTTAACACGTTCCCATGCCAGGGAACTGCAGCATGGAAAACTCCAGCAGTTCAGACACGGCCCCTGTGGAGCCCAGGACAGAGAGAGAACAAAGCTCTTAATGGCACTGGTCATTTCTCACTGTGTTTCAGGTGACCATTCTGACACGAGGAGATCCCTGAGAGATCCACTCATGAGAGAATGCTCTCCACTTTAGCTCTCAGCTCACCTCACAGCCAAACAGCAGATTTACGGCTCCTGCAGCAATTTGTGTGATTTAAGGCAGGCACAAGCTCAGGTGGAAGGCGACTGGCCTGACCTGTTTCTGGTCACATCATCCCCAGCACTCTGCAGTGCAGGTGACAAAATCACTTGTGGCAACTGGTCTCTCTCACTACTGTTATATTACAGATGCTTCTGGCCTATCCCAGTTACTTGTATTGTTTTTCTTACTTAAGGCAGAAGACAGAACTCCTGTACCCACTCAGCTGAGGAGAATGACTCTCAGTTTTGATGGAGCAACATTTTACCCCAGAAAGCTACATGCAGACAGTAAAATTTCAATTCTTAGAAAGATGTGCCTATCCACTCAGAAACAAAACTGAGTCACTAGCCACAAGACACATCCTGGTTCATTTGAAGTTCCTCCCCTCAGCTTTGCAGACACCTCTGCTGTTGTAAAGATCCCTCCCCCTCAGACTGCTTTTTGCTCACTGCTTACCTGCATTTCAGACCTACCTCACATCCACTTACAAATCATTCTGTGCCATGTAGCTCTAGGTCACAGAGCTTTGTTTATACGCTTACAATACCTATGTGTCAATGCATGAAGCTATGTCCTTGGAATGAAACCTCATTTTCTTTACCTGCCTTACCTTCTTTACAAAGGTCTTCACCCTTGAGTTGCCAATCCAGGAGGCACAGCTGGGATTTGAGCTGGCCTTTCTCAGATCCTCAAAAGTATGCATGTGACAGAGCTACTAGGAATGTCTCAAGTTTGAAAACTGTTTCAGTGGTGACTCTCTTTTATTATATTGCAGGGAATCCAACTCAGTCATAAGTGCCTAGTAACCTGCCTGCATCATGTCTTTGTGATGGATGGAAACCCAGCTCCCAGCTCTCAGACGGCAGAACCCTGCAGATGTCGCTTCAGTTATCTTTGAACTAATGACCTCAAAGCAGAGTGCTCCACGTAAAGGTTCATTTATGTCTCCACAGACTCACTCAGCCTCTCCTTCTAAGTTACACCCTCCCAGAGACCATAGTTTGGTGGGGAGAAGAAACAAAAAAAACGCAACCCCAGACTCTGTTACCTCTAAAGGAAACACAAGAGGAGAAGTCCCATGGATACCAATAGCAAAAACACACACAACCGGGAAGGAAGAGAGAAAAGAAAACCCTATTTGGGATTTTAAAAGAAAAGTTGAACATGCACACACAATACCCTCTGGCAAAGGAGCCCAAGCTGGAAAATGTTGCAGCTCCAACATGCTGTGCTCAGAGAAGGTGTTAATGGTCCAGCCATCCTGTATTATTACATACAAACAGGAGAGGCCCTGCAGAACTGTAGGGGACTTTTAAGATCCCTGCCCAAATAGAAAGAGCAGAGAGAGTTATGTAGGATTAACACGGGAGGAGAGGAAGGAAAGAGGTGAAGGAAAGGTAATGTCCTAAGCACTGCAGCTCTGAGCTAACAAGGCAGGTCTGCTGTCTGACACATTGAAATGGGGATGCTGTGGCTGCACCCCCCTCCCACACCTCGGCCTCTGCTCCATGCACTCATGGCAGGATGCCAGGGATTCCATCCTCTCTGGGACTCTGAGCTAGATCTGTGATTTACTGACCAGTTGCATTTAGGGTCACCCATCCCAAACTCCTTTCAACTTGCAGTAGGAGTCAGAGGTTTCAGGCACTTTGCCTGCCTGGGAGGAACCACCCAAGATGTGTTTGCAGCTGATGTCTGTAGCTGTGGTCTCTTCCTAATAGCATCACAGATACTGATAGCTCTTGTGATTGAGGAAAGAAATACAGGAAAGCCATGACACCAGACTATGTGTTTTTGCTTAATGACAGCTGATGAAATCTTCACCTCAGTGTCAACCTTCCTGGCCCTACAACCACACACCAAAATCTTCATGTGCCTATGACCTCCCAGGCACAAAGCTCTGGGTGAAAGCCAGAAGTGTATGTGCTTGTGGTCTGGTAATCTACATGCAGCGTGGAAGGTGTGGTGTCTTCCCAAAACCTGCCACAAACACAATGGGATACCTGAGGGCTGCTTTGCTTGGCCAGAGATGCTGTAACAAAATCTCATATCCAGAAAACAGATTTGGTCATATCCAAGTACAAGCTAAAGCTTTGCAAGAATCAGTATTGAGGGGAGAGACATTACTAGACTGCACAGAATCACAGTGGGAGGCTGATTCTTCAGTGTGCAAATTTTTAATAAATACTGGAATTTTCTAAACCAGCCATAAATTAGATGAGCGTAGGTGAAGGAGACACTCAATGAAGTTCTGCAAGCTAACCTCTAGAAAAGCCAGTTGTGACAGCACTGAACATTCATGACTCTCTACTGCAACAACAACCAGCTGCTCTGAGATGTGAGTAATATCCAGAAGAAAATGCTGCTGAAAATGCAAACAATAAACTGAATTTCTGGAGACGATAGTACTGGCTTTCACATTTGCAGACATGATTCACCACCATCATCTCTATAAGAGTTCTTCTCAGAAATGGAGACCATTTTTAACTGGTCTGTTGAGGGACAATTCCAGTTACAATCAGCTGCACACTACTAGGTAAACGGCTGAGCTCTTGAATTCATGTACATTTTCCAGTGGATTAGATCAAGTTCCTGATGTAGGAAAAACTATTAGGGCTTCCATTCTGTTTTTACTTCTGAGAGCTTAATACACATGTTACTGACTTCAACCAAGTTATTTCCAACATATACCTGTGAGAATGCAGGATCAAACCACAATGTGTTCTGTTTCAAAATATTTTTTCACACTAAGTTGGTTTAGTGAACTCACTTTTCACCCCTAGAGAGCTGACTGTAATGAGATCACACAGAGAAAGGATATGGAGTTTCACACTAATCTCCAGCAGACAACATGCCATATCCAAAAATCCTCCCTCAAATCAGTAGTACTTCCAGTTGTGGAGCAATACCATCTGTGGAGATAATTTGAAGGAAGCAGAGAGGTCAGAATTTCAACTGTTACATGAAGATTTGGAGTGTACATATCAGGATGTTGTGAGGATGTGTTTGCCCCCAGCTTATGAAGTTCTTCAGTCTATGCTTTTCCTAAAGTTTCACTTTCTTGTGAATATCTGTGACATTTTTTATATTGTAAGGGTTTTTTTTTTTCCTTTTTTTTTTTTTTTTTGTCTACTTGCATTTAGAAAATACAAAATTCTTTGGAATCATCAGGAAAAAATTCTTCCCATGTGGATGCCCCATCCCTGGAAGTGAAGGCCAGGCTGGATGATCTAGTGGAACCTGATCTAGTGGAAGGTGGCCCTGTCCATGGCAGTAGGGCTGGAACAAGATGATCTTTAAGGTTCTTTCCAAAGCAAATCATTCCATGATTTTATAGTTTTCTAATAGGGATAACCTCAAAATCTATCACAACAGCAGAACAACATTTGATACCTTACTGTGGATAAACCTGCTGCAAGTTTTCCTTTAGCAACAGAATATAGCATGACAGGTTGATTTCAGCATTAGCTAGATGAGATCTGAATGCTATCGCTACAAGGAAATGAGAATCAAAAAAGCAACCCTCATAAAATCAGATTGCACTATTCCCAGTCCAACATTCAACTAACAAATCAGTGAGGGGAAATGTTTGTCCCTGCCCTCTCTGCATCACTCCAAGATTTAACTGGTGTATTTAATCTTTCATTTTTAATGCAAACATTTCAAATACTAGGGGCAAAAAAAAAGTGGTGTTTGCTTTATTTTTTTAATTATATAGCCTAAAAGGAAATAAACTGCAAGAAATACTCTAACAAATTATTTAGAAGTATTTCATATGTATCTAAGAAGAGAGCCAAATATAAATTGACAGCTTAGTGCAAGAGAACTTCAATCTGGGTTTTATTGCAATAACAAAAGTGCATATTTAAAAGCCTTCACACAGAGCATCTATTCAGAAACCAGCCTGAAGACAGTCAGGGAATTAAAAAGAGGATAGTGTTTTGAATTAATCTAGAACATTTTTGTGGATTAGTTTACAAGCACAGAATGCCTCAGGGGCCTAGGGAGAGCACAGAGCACTGAAGTCAGAGGGATCTGTCTTTTTCCTGTTGCTGGTGATTAGTTCATATCTCTTTGACACCATGTTTACAAGCCCCTAATTGCCTCATTAATACCTCATTATTACTTAGAAAGTGAAGAAGCTTTTAGCTTTGAAGCTGCTTTGCTGCACTTGAAGGCAAATATAGGGTGAATTTTGAATGTGTTGGTACTAATAAAGTTGAAATCTGTTTCCTGTTGCTTGTGGGTGGGTGTTAATAGCTTCAAAGAAAAAATTAGGCTCCAATTTATATTACTCGCCTCTTAACTTACACACACAAGAATAAGTGCAAGTAAGAAGGCGACTCCTGCAAACTGGATTTGTGAAGGGACACAGATGCACAGGTCTATTTTCTTTCATGCTTTTTCAGTGTGAACCAGACTCTGTGAAGGCTTGTTCACTACTAGACTGTCTGGGACAGACTGATGCTGGCCAGTTCAGTCCACACAGATCCAGCATGTGCCTTCCCATGTTGCCCCACATGGACATGGCCCCATATTCTCCTTTTGCACCAGAACCTGAAAGCGAAACTGAGTCATCACCGTGTAAAATTGCCTTGGGTCTACTTGTGTCCTGCTCTGCATGGGTATTGTTTCCAGGTCAACCTAGAAAAGTCTGGTTCAAAGCAAAACTAAAATCAGGCACAAGATCTTGTGATTTTTCACTTCCAACCACACGCACATATTTTATATACAATATGCGTATGTTAATAAAGAAATACTTGTGCATGTATACGTAACAACACACAGCATCTCACTGCATCCAGTAAGCACATTCTTCCTGAAATGTGTCTGAGGCTGAGACCTTTGGAAAGGGATCCAGTTTTCAAATGACTGTGCACAATTCTTTCAATATACAAATTGCAAATAAGCCAGTGACCACAATTATAGTTACTGGATTATCATATAAATGGGTAAATGAGATGTTTAGAACCTCATTTGGGCTGTAGAGATGCACTGTCTGATAATGTTTCAAGGAATTTTCTTCCAGTCCCAGACAGAAGACAGACAAAGCAGACATTAACCACAACAAAATCAATTCCATGGGAATTTTTTTGGAGAAATGTGCTTTCTTTAAATTAGCTTGTTTTCAGGGATCCAGGGATGTTGTGAATGAAGAAGGGAGTAAAGGAGAAGGAAAAGATGCCCATTTTTGGTAAAAGCATTCGATTTCTTATTAAGAATTTTGGATGAGGAAAACAGTGAAAATAGTCTTTGCTGAAAGTGAATGGAAAACCCTATACAGACGGGAAGATTTGGATACAAAAATAAAATGTTTTCCATACA
Organism: Erpornis zantholeuca; assembly: GCA_013400515.1. Lineage (NCBI taxonomy): Eukaryota > Metazoa > Chordata > Aves > Passeriformes > Timaliidae > Erpornis > Erpornis zantholeuca. Next base: position 1,402,789 of record VZTN01007936.1, on the reverse strand, counting down.
AATTAAATTCCCAAAGAGGCATTTTTCACCAGCATTATTTTTCAGTGATGGGGGCTGGGGGTGGGCACAGAAATAAAGCAAGTCTAGAAGGCTGAACATTCCTTGATGAAGGAGTCAGGATTTGGCTGAGAGTCCCCCAGACTCAGGGTTTAGCTCAGGCTGCTCAGTCACCGGTGATTAATGGGCCTTGTTGTCACAGGCCCAGGACAGCAGGTCTTGGCTTACCAAGAGCACTCCTAAGGCACAGCTCAGAACAACTCAGCCTTTCACGTTCCTCTCATCCCTCACATCTCCTTTAAGAGGAGGTAAATTGATAAAATCCTGACTTCATTTTATTTCTGCATTAAAAATGTCAATAACATTAAATTACACACATAGCTTGACATCACCCTTTTACATCCATGACTGTAAAGAATACGTATATGAAACAAAATTTACCCAAAATCGTTGGACAGAAACCCAGTCTAAAATATGGGTAAGGAAGGAACCCGCTCCTCCTGTGTTATATTTACAGTATCTTTGATTTATACCAAACATTTTAAAAAAGTATTAAAACAAAAATAATTAAGGCAAGCCAAATCCTTTCCTTGCCAGCACGCAAAGCTCGTCCGACTGGACATATTGAGGCTATCAATTGGTGGTGTGTATTTATAACCCAGTGCTCAGACAACTTGGAACGACAAATGCAAACAGCCACAAAGAAGTTACTTTGTTCGCTTGGCACAAACAAATCCCCAAGATGAAAAGCAGCCTGGCGTTTATTTTGGGCCAAGCTTCCTCATCTAACGATCCACGACGTGGCACGGAAAGGGCAGTGTTACCAAAGGACATGAAGTACATGGAGATGCATCATTAGAGCAAACACAGACCAGGGTGCCAGATTTTGTTATTCTTGCTTCTTCCTTCCCAGAATGGATGTCACTTTCCCTCCTTTCTTCTCAAAGCACGCTGGTTTGGAACTTGGTCTTGTTGTTTGTTTTTTTTTTTTAAGGACCAGGCTTGTCTACACAGCCTGAAAAGCTCTTAGAGCTATAATTTAAAACTGAATTGTGTTGATTGAAAACACGGCAAGCATCTGACTGCAGACATGTCTGAAGACTTCCACATGCGTAGTCAAACGAGGACTGGTGAGGACATGGCGGGATTTGCCAGCAGTATTAAAGCAAGCTCTGCAGGCACACAATCCCCAACTGTGCCCTAGCAGGCAGCCTGGGAAATGCCCATCTAGAGATGTGGTGGATTTCCTTAACCACTGAGTCATGGAGACCTGAGCTGTTCTAGCAAGCAAGACACTGTGATGGTCAATCATTCTTGAGAGGCTTCTTGGAACAGAGAGTTCAAATCCAAGACTAGAGGAAGAAACCTCAGTGGGATCCAGGCTGGTTTGATACTGATATTTATCCTGGTTTGATACTTATCCTCCGACATGACCAAATCACAAGAGAAGGAACGGATGAGTATGGAAAAAGCCAAAGAACTCCAATAGAATGTTTAGCTGGTGAAAATACAGCTTCCTGGAAGGAGAGAGCAGTGCCTTTTGTGGGGAGCTGGCTGAGAGAGCAGCAGCAAGGTGGCAGCTACCAACAGATAATGAACAGAGGCTGCAGGAGACCAGGGGCAGGCAGTTTGGTTTTAGGAATGCTGGTGTTGTTCCACTTCAAAGGGAGTGTCTTGCCATCTTCCATGGCTCCTTGAGGGGAGGATCTGGTCAAGCTTCTAGTCCTTATCTTCATGGGCAGACATGGACACTGAGCCTTCAGTCACATTGTCCCATGCATGGATAATGGAAGCTAGGCTGTTTGATGCTGCAATGCCTTCATTCTCCTCATACCTGCATCCTCTTAAATATGTCAGGGAGCTAAAAGCATGAGATAGTCTTAATAAAATTTTAACATTCTGACAACACTCAGGCTTTAAAAGGAGGGTCATAGGTGATTTGGGACACTTTTCTCTCATTTCACTTAAGAAAAGGATTTCTCACAGCTCTTTAAACACCAGAATAGATATGCATATATTTTTCAGTACATGGATTCAAATCCTTGGTTTCTTTGGCAAAAGGCCATATAAATTCTCATGGATTTGTTATTGCCTGCTATAAATTTACTACTCAGAAAGAACAATATTTCATTTGCTTTATCGTTGGTGCCTCTAAAGAAGGTGAAAATAGATTTAAGTCTTTCATTGAGCATCTTGATGAGGGCGGAGAAGGAACATAAAAAGAAGCCAAAAGGACACTTAAAGAATTGATATAAGGCTCCATTAACCATAATTCAGTTGATAAACTTAGGTCTCCTTTGCAATGAATTACAATGCCAAGAGATTTGTTCTGTAAATTCTGTCCAGAACTTGGCAACCCCATTCCTAAAAAAAAGAAAGCAAACTCTCAGGGGACTAGACCAATACTTTCCATCTGAATAAGCAGAGTTACTCATGCTGGCTTTTAAGCTCTTCCTATTTTACAGAGGAATAGGGGCAGTAGAGACAGTTCACCAGCACAGGTAGGAGCAGGACCTCAAACTCTTCAGTTTACAGATTTGTGGGTATATTCACAGCTTCACAAAGTTAAATCCATCAAGCCAAAGCCATTTCCTTGGCAGCTCTACTTATTCCATGATTCTTTACTGTCTTCACAGCGACCCCATTCAGAGAGGACACCGCAGGGATCTTACCTCCCTGTATAAGCCCCCAGATGAGGTAGGCTTGGGATTAAGAGAGCAGGACCTGGACTTCAGCAGCAGCAGTGATCCAAGTGTGCAGGAAAGTGTGCTTGGTTTTTTGTGACAGTGTAGAGTGAAATCAAAGAGTTGCGCTGTTTGTGCTCTGGAGCTTCTCCAAAACTTATGTTCAGATCCAGACTTGCCTCCATTTATCAAACTTACTTAGCTCAAAGAGTCTATCCATGTGGTTACCACCATATTAATATCTGAGATATTAAGTTTATGCTACTGAACAAATTTATGACTTGAAAGCCTGATCCTTGTCACTGGGGATTCAAGATGTGGACAGATGAAGCAATTTTCTCAGAGTCAAAAAGTGGATGGGTTACAAAGTTGAGGACTAAAGCAGAACCTCTGAGTCCCATGTTGTTGGACAGTGCCCAGGGGGATCCCTTCTCTTTTCCAGCGACTGAAAGATCAATGAATTGTTCTCTAAATGCTTCCAATGGGAACTCTCCAAAACACAGCAAATGGGATTTTTCACACTTTGACTAATGAAAGCTTGGCACATGGCATGACAAATAAAATCCTCACTGCCAGCAGTACAGATATATATAAAACGATGTTTATTTCTACAGGGCTTGTGAATAAGCAAGACATTTTTCACCCATGAAAGGCAGTTTCTATGTGCATGTGTAAGTTAGCAACAACAACAAAATGTGTAACTGATGATCCCAATGAATATCATCCCAATGAGATTTAAATAGTCGTAACCTTTTGCTTCTGAAAAGAAAGTCTCCCCTTTACTTCACCCTACAAACTTCTAGGTTTATTGTGGCTGTATTTCTCTGGTCTTGACAGAAATACAGACATAATTCATCCTTCTGTTTCATGTTTAGAGACTAGTTATTATCACAGGGCTAGGCACATATAGAGAGAGATGCAACAAGATGTGTTCAGAAAGCGCAGTGCCTGCAAGATCTACTTCCACATGAAAACAAAGCTAGTTTCTAACAAGAGGGGCGAGCTCATTCTTCTTGCCAAATTATGACATTTCTCTTTTCTGATGCTTTTTTTCCTGCTTTTTTGGTGCTTTCCACATGAGCAGTGCTAACAAGAGAAGAGATGAGTATTAACTCCTCATGCAGGCAGACTAAAAGTGATTAGACACACTCTGGGACTGACCAACGTGCACTACAGACACACTTCCAAAACAGACTGTTTTTTCTCTTTGTCTGTTGAAAATGTTAGGAAAAGAGTGTGCTGAAAAAAGCCCTGAAAACAGTAACCTCTGTGATAAACTGATAATGGGATCCTATCACATAAATAAAAGATGACCTGGCCATAGTCTTCTAGTTTACAGCAAACTTGATATCCCTAGGACAGCTCAGCAGAGGAGCCCTTGTAGGCATTTCAGGGACTTTCCAGTGTGAAATGTTTATTTTTTCTCAAGTGCAAAAGGATTACTGGTACTATTTTAAATTTGTTTCAAAGAAACAATAGAAGAGCTTTATAGCTCTGAAATAATCAGAAGATATGTAAGAAGGGATAGGCAAGTTGCTATGTGCTTTAGCATAGCAGAGCATCAGGTTTTATTAGATTAATTCTTCCCTACAGCTTGTAATGGATAAACACGGTGTGATTTCAGGGCAAGAGCAGCTTCAAAGTATGGGCTGAGTATCACAGATCCAAGCATGCACAGCTGGATCTCAAATGTATAAGCTACTTCGAGTTGCACATGAGGAAGGAAAGGAGAAGATTACTATGATCTGAAATGTCAAAGCTTCTTCCACATGATTAAGTGCATTTACATGTTCTACTCAAACCAGCAGATGTTGTTTCCAGGCAACAGAAAGAAATGAGTAGGATTCCACACTAGGTATGTGGGTGGACAACATGCGTATGCACTGCTCCTCACCGGAGACTTCCTAAAACCAGGACAACATCATGATTTGGAAAAACAACTGGCAGTGTTACAAGAAAGTTACAGTTATTGAAACAGCTCCCTGTCATTTTCCTCCTGGGGGAGAGGACAAGGGATACAGCATAGAGATGGGTAGGATTCCCTTCTAATAACTACAACCAGATTTCTCATAAAAGGAGGCAGCCATATTTCTCCAGCAGCAGGTGCCCTAGAAGGCTGTGAGAGGGTGGCACATACTGGCATTAGCATCCCCATAGCCCATTTATCAGGAAACACCATCACAGGCTGTGTTGAAATCCAGAGAGACCATCCCCATGATGACCCTGCAAAAGCTTCACTGCAGTGCTGGCATGAACTTCGAGCCTCAGGGTCTCTCAGCACCACTAGCACTAAAGCAGAGTTCTCCTCCTTAGTCTTACTTAGAAGTAATTTTATAACTTTGCAGGCAAATCTGTTATTCACCCTTTTTAAGGGACTCAGCATGACTTGGAAGGTCTCACTAAGTATTTGCACATCTCTCCAGAGGACCAATAGCTTTGTGCTGGACCAACCACTACTAAAGAGCAGTAATGCAGATGACCGGAACCAGAAGAATGCATGGCACAGGATGGAAGAAATGAGGTCAGCGGCTATTACAGAGTGCTACCCCCAGCCTCCACTCCTAAGTGAGATGAACATCTGGTTGGGATAGTGGAGGTCCACCTCACCCAGCTCTGGTCAGGCTAGATGAGATCCCTTCTAAATCTACTTGTCTAAGATTCATGAAACCAAATATAGACACTCATATGGCATTCTAAGATCAGGGAAGTTCAGATCCTGGCCAATTTCTATTGTTAAGCTCACAAAACACTGCAATAAAGAATGGAAAATGCTTCAGCTGCTATTTATTTGGGGCACTTTTACCATGTGACATCAGAAAATATTCCATGGTGGAATTTATTAACAAAAAAATGAACTTGGTGAGACTTTGTGATCTATTAAACTTCCAGCTAACTAGCCTTTTGTTTATCCATTCGACAGATGGTGTTTTTCTGAACTGGTTATGTTGATTCACAGCACTGAAGTGGTTACTGGAAAAAAGGACCACAAGTTTAATAAGGAGCAGGCCCACACACACACACACAACAAATATGAGCCATATTCTACCAGCTCCAAAAGGAGAAAAAGTAGCAGTTTTTACACCAAATTACCAAAATACTGGCACGTTTTGCATGTCTATTATGTTCTGGAATAGGAACGCTGTTGGAAAAAGAGCTACTTCAGACATATACACAATGCTATTGCATTTGCTTGGAATATTCTGCTCCAGGTTAGGCCAAAGACACAGAGGCTCCTCTTGCAGAAGTGCTGTCTTGAAGGGCTGGTTTAGCTGTCTTATAATAAAGATTCATCCCACTTGAAAAAAATCCTCTGAGGCTTCTCATTAATAAACGCCAATGAACCTAATATGATACCCAGGTTGTATAAATCAATGGCAATCTAGAAACCGGGAAAAGAAAATAGAGTGAATGACAATAAAAAGTGGAGCATTTAGAGGACTCTTGAGCAGCTGAACTCCCAATAATTCTTCAAACATGAAAGAGGCTTCAACTGTTTATGAAATTAAGTGCAGCTTCTGGAACTGCACACTAAACTATGCTGTACAGGAAGAAATCTCTTTGCTTATTAGGCCTCAAGGAGATAATCTATTGTCCTGTGGAAACAGCTACAGCCTTTTCTATGCAGCAGGGAGATTACTTCTGTTCAGGTGGATAAGCTGCTTTCAGATCTTTTTTTTTTCCCAATCTCTCTGATTTAATATGCTTTAGGAATGGAACAGTAATGTTCTGCTTAAGGTGCAGACAGAATATCTTGAAAATATAGGATCTACCATACTTGTGGTAGGACATCAGAGAAGGACAGGCTTCTACTTCCATGGGCTAAAATTCAGAATATTTTTGAGAGGATGGGAAAGAGAATGAAAAGCATATAAGGGAGCATTAATAGTACTTGCCTATCCCATCATCTTGTGTGTATGTATGCATATATATATGTGTGTGTGTGTGTGTGTATATATGAATGCACTGATATATATAAACACACACACATAGCTACATACACCTTCTTAGAGGTGTGCATAGGTAATATTATATACATACACAAGTGCAGACTAAACTTTATACAGAGGGAGAATGCATTCCAGAGTCTGACACTGGGAAAGGTTTTCTTCAGCTATTTACACGCCTAGTCTCAGGCAGGATGTGGTCTGTCATTGCAGAGGCCACAGCACGAGGTGAGACTTTGCAAAATGTAATACAAGCTATTAATGCCGGCTGGTCTGCAAAATTCATACCTCGTTCTGAGGAGGGAGGATGTCAGGTTTGAGAGGGGATTTTCTTCAAGAACTAGATTGGTTGTTTTTGCTACACTAAGACAAAAGACACTGAATTGGACACAGAAGGACAAACAGGAAAGGAAATATAAGACTGACTACAGTGGCTAAATCGTTTTTCTTGCAACACACATGAAAAAAAGATGTGAAACATTAAAACAGTTGTGATAATTCAGCAGTTTCAGCATGACAGCCTTAAGTAGTAGAGGCTTGTTCCTCTGACAACTCCATGTTGAAACAATTCATGTTTCAAATCATGAATTGTACGACTGAGCAACGATGTTTTATGTGACTACAACATCAAAATCAATCTTCTGCAGGAAAATCTATTTGCCAGACACATCACAGCACAGGTGTCACAGCAAATAACAAGTCATGGCATGACAGCTAGCGGTGCAACTGCTTTAGGCTTAATCCTTATTTAAGTGTAGGACAGCTACAGAGAATGCCACCTGTATATAAGAGTAAAGAGATCTAATTAGGAGCTTTAATTGGACTTCAGCAGCATGATCTAACATTGAAATTAACCCCACTCAGAGTGTGTGGGACAGAGATCTCAGGAAGTTCCTTCCAACCGAAATTGTTCTGCGATCTGTAGCATACAAGATCGAATCTCATCTGCCATCTCTGGCAAGAGTAGAAGACACCTTCGGCTTCAATCATGGAAAAAGGAAAAGTTGGGTTCTTACTCTTCCAGTTTTGACACAGGACAGATTTGGGGAAAGTCACTGGCCAGCAGAGTTCCTTGTTGCAGGAAGGTTGTAAGAAATGCAGAGACTGAAATTTACTGAGTGCCTTCAAAAGAAAGTACACCATGGTGGAGACAGGGAAATGCTGAGAGATCACAGGCCAACAATATGGTGTTTCACCTGTCAGGAGGGTAAGCAGAGAGGAGCATGTTCTTAAAAAAAATTATACACTTCCCTGCATGCAAATACTGATACTTCACAAGCTGTTTTCTCTCAGACCTGATAATCTTCTTTACCTGTTGGAAACTCACTGTAATTACAAGTTTCAATGCGAGCTTCTCATTAACAAAGAAATCTACCCTCTATTCCATGGGAGGTTTTTTTTGCCTAATTAAAGATATTGTTAATGCCTCCACAAATACTTTTTTATACCCACATGGACTCCTTTTTGAATCTGGCTGTCTTCACTTCCTGTTTTAGCACAACTCACTTGCTAAGTTGTTGCCTCACCACACCCTTACAGTGGTTGCCTTTAAGTGGTTGGTGAAATGATTAGTATTTATTTACTAAGGTTCTTTGAAAATTATACATGACATAAATAACAGCTAAAGTTATTTATTAGGCTTCCACAAAAATACTACAGCTTTTGTAAGATTAAAAGCCAATTCTCCCATTAATTTTCTTAACATTTGTTAAACCAAAATAATGTAACCTTCCCTTTGCAGCTTAGCCCTCTTATCTATTCACAGTTTTTAACCATCAGTATTTTCCATCTGATTACTTCAAATCACACTGTTGTACTGCTTTTACAGCCTTGGGCTTTATTAAAAAGCTTCTCCATTACTCCAGATAGGCACAAAACAGTAGCAGGTAGGGAGCAATACACATTTTCCAAAGATCGTCACAATTATTTAATGTTTTTGTAAATATTTACTTTAGACGCAGGCTAAATGTTACTTAAGATTTGTTCTAAACTGCTGTGTTTAAAAGTAAAAAATCACGAGGACATATGGAACTCATCTGAAGGAGAAAAAAATGTTACAATTTCACAAAAGAATTAATTTCTTTACTGTTACCAAAGAGTTGCCTTCATAAAACTTGTGGCATGCTTTTGTATCTTAGGTGGAACATCATGACACACATCATGTGGTTTTGTGGTCTCCTCTTCCTACTGCCTGAAGCTCTGGCTGCAGTTTCCCCAACCTGACTGTCCCACCAAATCCGTACACACCCTCATCATGCTCCCACTGGGATTTCTGTTCCTGATCTGCTTTCTCCCCTCCACCCCCCCCCCCCCCCCTTCTTCTTAGTCATCTTACCCACAAGCGGCATAAATCAAGGCGAGGCCGTGTTTTCACAGCTAGACAGTTCTTGCAACATCAGGACTGAGTTCAGGGAAACGGCTGGAAAACTTGCTCACACACACACACACACACACACACACCTGCCTTTTGGCTCATGGAAGATGAGCACAGTGCCAAAGATGTTTGTTTATTCTTGTCCTGGGTGCTTTGATATGTACGCTATCGATGAGGGCAATCGCCTCCCTCACAGCACAGCACCCAGCTCCGAGCAGGGCCTCACATCCTCACAGACCTCCCAAGCGTCTTCTCCAGGGAGTGAGGTGCTGGGTCGTGTCATTCCTGATGTCACTGTCAGCCTCCTGACAAGGTCCCTCTGTTCTTTCACTGCTTTGGAAGGGATTTGGGAAGGAGCTAGAGGAAGGGTAGACCAAGTCAAAGCCACTAAGCCAGGCAAGTGCAGCCATGTCACTTTGGAAGTGGCACTTGCTGAATTCAAGGAGAGTTTGATCCAGCTGGAGCAAATGCAGTTCTGTGTTACAGTGTCATGACAGCATCAAGCCTGTAGCTTTTAAAAGGTTTATGGCAGCTTAGTGAAAAGCAACAGGATCCTGTGTTGTGATTCTACTTAGGCCTTGTCGTGTGACATCTACTGGGACAGGGACTGCACAACCCTTCCTGCTATGGACCTTCATTTCAGGTGTGGGCACAGACACCAACAGTGACCCTGCATATTTGGGATGGGTGGGCTGAGAATGAGTGCTGAGGCACACTTGAGAGAAAGGTGGGGTACTGCAGAGAGAAAGATGGTGTGATCAGGTGAAGCCAGGCCCTGCCCTCCCAGTCCTTGTGGGATTGTGCCATCACACCAGAAAGGCCAGGGAGGAGAACTGGTGGGGAGGCCATGTGAGAACTCACTGCCTACAAAGCAACACAGACACTGTTGCCATTCCAGATCCCAACAGCACGGAGCCACAAAGGACTCCAGGCCACCATCAGCCAGTGTGGCCATGACTCAGTTGGCTCACTGGACCATCCTGTGCTGCAGCAATGGGACACCCTGTGTGCTAAAATACCTTCTGCCTCTCTGTCCTTCTCTATTTTTCTCTTATCTGAACCATACCTCTCAGGGTAGAAACAGAAAATGGAATATTTATTTGAAATATTACAGAACTAGAAACACCATGAGGAAAAATCAGTCCCCTACTCTGCCTGATTTTTACCTGTCTGGGAGATCTGGGAGGAAAGAGAAGAGGATGAGTGTCATCACTTAGAAAGGAGCTGCTGTTTCTGACACTGCGGCGAGAACTTTCTCCTGTCAGGACCAGTGTGCAGGAGATGCACACACAGTGGTTTCAAAGTGCCTCTCAGTAGCCTGCATGGCTTTTCTCCATCACTCACCACAGCAACTGGTGTCCCTCACAGCCTCCACTGGGCTGTCAAGAAGCCACATTTACATCCAGGTGGGCCTGAGTCAGTAACTGTCCTTGGCAAAACTCAGCTGGCTCCACTCTTTGAGTTTTGCCAGAGCAAGAACTGTGCATCATAACAGTAATAACTGCGTTTCATCATGTAAATTTTGGTAGTTTTGATCATTGTCAATACAGTGAGGAACTTCCTGGTTTTGGAAAGGGTTTGCAGTCCAGGAGGTGATGGGAAAGTCGGGAGATAGGTGAGCTCTGCTGCACACAGATGAGGCAGGATGAGGGAGATACCCGGGGCTGGACAGTGTCCCGCAGTAAGCATGGGCTGTGTCCGGCACCCTGACTCCCATCCCTGCCCAGAATGGATCTGGAGAAGCAGGAGTTCTTCCGTGTGACGGTGACAGGCATTGTCAACCTGTCTTCTGCTCTGAAACCCTTTAAACACACGGGAGATAGTATGAGTTGCAGCTGCTGAACTCAAATGCCTTCTGCAATGATCTCCAGAGAGGGCTCCAGATCCTCAGGGACCCTGGAAGTGCTCCCGTCACCAAGAATCCCCTCGGGGCGAGTTGCTGAGGCTTTTCGGGCCAAGCGGAAGTTGGACCACTAACGATGCGTGCTTGAAACTACACAGGTTTTATTTCTTCTATCCTTCTGTGAGGCTGAGGAGGCGGGGGTCCCTGTGAGGACAGCTGAGATACGGGATATGACGCTGCCCGCGCCTCGCGGGCATGTCCTGTCCTCCACGCCGGGCTCGGAGGGGCCGGGGAAAGCCGGACATGTCCTGACCGGGCGGGTCAGCGCAGCCGGAGAGGGCTGAGCGGGGGTGCCGGCTGCCCTCGGTTCCTGCCCGTCACAAGCCCCATCGCACTGACTCCGTCACACTTACTGAGTTTGGGGATGTCGGAACTCCCGGGTTTCCCGCGGCCGGCGTTTAACGCGAGAGGCGGCGCGCAGGTGCCGCGGGACGGGCGGGCGAGGAGGGACCGCCACCGCCTCTCAGCCG
>VZTN01007936.1:1180385-1390643 GCA_013400515.1 Erpornis zantholeuca | reverse complement strand
GCGGGGCCGGGGGATGCCGGCCCCAGCGGGGTCTCACGGCGGGACCCAGCCCCACGCCGGCTTCATGGTGCCCGTGGGCTTTGCTTGCTGCGAGCCCGCGTGGGGCTTGTGCGAGGAGATGGGGAAGCGGGACCCCCGCTCCTCCTGCCCCGAGGGCAGCCCCGAGGGTGGCATCGCTGTCTCCTGCCCTTCTGCGCCTCCATCACTGACTGGGACCTCTGTCTTCCCCGCAGCAAGGAGAGCTCAACTCCTTCCTCTGGACCATTCGCCGTGACCCCCCCGCCTATCTCTTCGGCACCATCCACGTGCCCTACACGCGAGTTTGGGACTTCATCCCTGACAACTCCAAGGCCGCCTTCCACGCCAGCTCCAGCGTCTACTTCGAGCTGGACCTCACGGACCCCTACACCATCTCGGGGCTGGCCAGCTGCCAGATGCTGCCCCACGGGGAGAACCTGCAGGACGTGCTGCCCCGGGAGCTGTACCGCCGCCTCAAACGCCACCTGGACTACATCAAGCTGATGCTGCCCCACTGGATGACCCCGGACCAGCGGGGCAAAGGGCTCTATGCCGACTACCTCTTCAACGCCATAGCCGGGAACTGGGAACGCAAGAGGCCCGTTTGGGTGATGCTCATGGTGAACTCCTTGACGGAGACGGACATCCGCTCCAGAGGGGTGCCGGTGCTCGATCTCTACCTCGCCCAGGAGGCCGAGAGGATGAAGAAGAAGACGGGTGCGGTGGAGCGGGTGGAGGAGCAGTGTCACCCGCTGAACGGGCTCAACTTCTCCCAGGTAAGGAGAGGCTTCTGGGCCTCATGTCTTATCCCAGGATGTGGGGGCCGTACTCACCTGCGCTTCCATAAATTGCTGGTGGTGAACCCCAAGCCTGCTGCAGTGGTCACTCATGGGCCTCAGCAGCTTTCGTGTTGGGCTGCCTGTTCGCCATCATACTGACCAGTGCTGCCTGCAGAAACCCCATGATGTGCATGGCGAGCGCTGCCTGTGTATCATGTGTATAATTTATCTGAGAGGCAAATGTCCAGGGTGTGAATGTGTGTGTCTGCTTACTTGCCTCTTGTGAGGGAAACTTCCATGCTTCCCATCTTGTCCCGGAGCTGGGTAAAAAGTGCTTTTTTTTGTTTGTTTGTTTGTTTGTTTGTTTTGAAGTAAAGCAGCTCTGTGGTACTTATCAGGAAGAGGATGAAGCATGAACAATGAAAATAGAAATTTCGCCATTGTTCAAATTGATTTAAGTACACGCAAACTGTCAGTCGTCTTTTTAGTGGTCTCTCTGGATCAAAACAAAGTGGCTCATGATGCCTTTGTACTGGGGGAAATTAAGTGTGCAATATGCATGGGTTTATTTCACTTTAGAGCAGGTAAATTTCAGCTAAAAGAAAAGGATGTAGGTTATGAAACAAAAGTTATTGGTGTAACTGGACTCCGGAATTCTTTCAGTGGATTTAGCTTTAAACAACTAAATACTAAGCCATGAGATCTATTTCATTTCAGTGGATTAATCAGGAACACAGTAACAGCTATTGACTTTGCTTTGTGGAACTGTTTATGTGAAATGAGATTTACTAGAAATTGAGGAAATGAATGTGTGTGGAAGAAAACAAATAATCCAGGGGAGATTTAAGATGGTGTCAGTTACTGCCATGATATTTCATTTTAACCTGCTTTTTGTCATTAGTTTTGGATCAGTCTATTTCCAGCTTTATCTTACTGTCCTACTTTGACCAAAAATATTCTTGGTGATGTGGGAATAAGGATTAAAGGACTGATCTTCAGTGTGATTAAAATGTCCTTAGAGTGCCTTCACCCCCTGCTCCCCTGAAGTCCGGTGGGAACTATTTTAAGGGGAAAAAGTCTGGCTTTCACTAACATTTGGTTCATCCAATATTTTAACTAGGAGTCTTTACATAGAGCCTTCAGAAGAGATTTGTTGCAAACACTTTTGGATGAATTTTCTTGTTTATCAAGAAAAATAATTAAAAGAAAGCACCTCAGGACCTCTGCATTAATTAAAACACATCCAAAACAATGAATTCGTTTTACACTGTTCTGTCTGAAAGGTTTAAGTGCCTATCCTCTCTGTTGAACCCTTTCCTTAAGGTGAGGTAAAAATAATTAACCATTCCAGACATCCAATAGTGTTTGGTTGTATTAGGTCAAAAATGGCAATTAGAATCAAGCGCATGAAAGCACTTGGTTAAAAATGTACCACTTGGAAGCTTTTAAATGTGAATCATGCTACATTTTTTTTCTTTTTAGAGAGAGTGAGCAACAGAGAAAGGAAAAGGGGCAGAGTACAAAACTCACTGCTACTCTCACCATAATTGTGTTTCTCTCCAGGTTTTAAATAGAAATAAAAATTTCCTATTCATTTTACTCCAGAAATAATCTAAAAAAGAACAGTTAAGGTATTATTGCTATTGGCAAGTAAAAGACACTCATTTATGCAAAACATTTGTGCTGATTAAAAAAATGCATTTGATTTTAATTGTTAGAATTGACAAAGTTGCTGAAATAGATCGGTGTTCAGGAGGATTTTTCCTAGATTGAAGCTTTTTCTGGGAACAAGGCCACCAGAACAACAGGAGACAAAATTAAACAAAACAAACCAGATATTTATTTTCTTGCTTCCTCTAGATTTCATGCATCCTGACACCTGGCTAGTTGTTTAACAATAGTAATTTGTAATGTTATCACACTGTCTGGCAGTCCTACTGCTTGGTGTATTCCTGTGCTAATTTAGTGGAGTGGATTACTATTGCAAGGTTTCACCTCCCAATTCCAGGTCTTGGAGCCTTCCTTAAGCAACACGTAATTAAAACACACTAAAATGGAAATCAGAAATTGAGCAGCTTTTGTCTCGCAGGGTGTTTGCACAGTTTGATGAGAACATCTGTGATAAATTACAGTCCCAAATCTGCTAAGGGCATCAGCGGTTTTTTACCTGTTTTCAGCATTACTATTACAGGAATACTGCACATTATTTCTGCATTCAGAATTCAGGTTTTAAGACTGTGCCTTGCTGAATCCTGTCAATGCTTTTGTTTCGCACGTCCCCAAAGTCCAGTATTTTTGCCCTAAGCAAATTAAAAAAAAAAAAGACAAAAAAAGCTTTTTTTCCCTAGTTCTTCCCCTCAAAGGCAGCTTTGTGCTACTGCAAATATTTAATCTGACTACATACACCAAATCTGTTAATCTGATACCGTGAGGAGGAGGAAATCTAGGAGTGGTCCCGGTGTGATACTTGGTTTTGATCTGCTCTGAAAGAAAGTGGATACACTTGCATTTTTGACCAGGAACGATCTTTGAAACGCTCTGTGCGTGGCTTTGAAATGTTGATTGTCTTAGCCGGATAAAAAGATTACGGTGGCTCATATAATTAGCTGCTTCCTGGAGAGCCAGCTCCTGCAGGTAGAGCAGGGAGCATTGTTTTCTATTGTAAACCCCAAAACTCTGTAGTTTGATGCTCTGCTCCCCCTGAAATCTCTGCACAGTGTTTGCTGCTGCTTTTCCACATCGCTCCCATCCTCCTGCTTCCCGCTGACCAGCCACTCTCCTGCTTGGTAGGGGGGAATGCGATCCCACCTCCTGGGACTTTGCTGGTCACTCAAAGTCCAGGCCCTGGTATGGCAGAGCTGGTGTCAAGGTGTCTGAATTCCAGCAGAAGGCTGTGTTGGGAGCCTGGATGCAGGGGAATTCATAACAGGTTTGGGTCAGGTGGAAATTTCACTGCTCCTTGGTATTTGAAGTTTCATGGAAGGTGGGACAGAAAGAGCTGAGGCAGGTGAAGAAGAGGAAGCAGGAAATCTGTCTGACAGCACTGATGTTGATGTAGAAAGTGGCCAGAAAAGGCCAAAATTAAGTTGGCCGGGACTGAGAACTGGTGAGGGGTGGATGGCATTCCAGGCCTTCCCGTGGAATCTTGGCAGAGGCACTGCAGCCACGACTGGCTGTGAGGACTCATCCATGCATCCTCTGAGGGCCAGCTGGGGATAGGGCTAAGCTTTCTCTCTTCTTTAGGACCCTCATGTGGGTCTGTGATGGGAAGCTCTCCCCAGGCTGTTGTTGGAGATGAGGAGGATTGTGATGGTGGCTCCTGCAGCTGCTCAGGTCTGTTGCATCGTCCCTGATGGCCCAGGGCTATTGTGGGACCCCCACCACCCCAGAGTGATTGCAGTGTGTCCCCACTGAAGGTCTGCATGGTCAGCAAGGGGAAAGTCTTACTCCTCTGCCCAAACTGCTGTTCCCTGGGGAGGTGGGTGGCATCCCTTGCTTGTGTTTGATCCTGTTTCTCAGCAGGATCCTCAGTCCCAGACTGGGGCTGTTCATAGCCCTTTCTCTACATTAGAACTAAAATCCTGCTCCCATCCCATCCTGTGCTTGCTCTCCTCACGGATGATGTGCATTCAGCTCATTGCAGATGCCCTGAATCCCATGGTTCGTAGGGGAAATTTTGTGTCAGGGTCCAGCCTCATGCCAGCCTGTTGGTGGGGGAGCTGTCAGGCTGGCGGGGAGCTGCCAGCACCTCCTTTTCTCCCCCTTGGCTGTTTGGGAAGCCCTGACTCTGGTCTCCTCCGGCTGGTATCATTTCCAACTGCAGGGGGAGATGTTAAATATCAAACCGGTGTTGATTGGATCAGAGACCGCCTCAAAGAGAGAAACCTCAGACTGTGCCAGATTAAACTTCACACTTCACTATTCTCCCCCTTTAATTTCTTTGCCGCCTCGTTCTCTGCACAAATAAACCTCATCTCCCTGCTTTCTACCAATGAGACAGCATTAATGGGGCAGGAATGACTTTGTTAACAAAATCAGTCTTCATTTCCCAGGTCCTGCTGTTCCATCAAACCCTGGGATGTGGCAGCTTTGATTACTCTGGTGATAGGATTAGAGGGGGGAACAAGTGCTGGTTAATAAAAGGCCCATGGGTGGTCCATCATGTTTGGTCACTGACAGCTCTGCAGTCTCAAAGCTGGACCTTCAGTGGCAAAACAGTAATATACACGGTGATATACAGACAGGACCACATCCTGGACTCTCTACTCAACCTGCCCTGTCCCCTTGAAAAGCTAAACATTTCTGTGATCACAAAGCTGGGATTCCCCCAGCTGACAGTACCAGTGTAACTGACTTCAAGAGAAGTTTACTTGTTTGTTCTAATGAAGGATCCAGGCTCAAAGTTTTCTGAACTGAATTAAAGGTTTCGGTTTCAGAGCTAGCTGACTTTTGATAGTCTGCATAATTTATATGAGGGACTATTAATGATTTTTTTTTTTTTAATAAAAGTGGCTTTTGCCTAGTAGAAATGGCACCTTCTTGCTTTTATAGAATTTCAGGCTTTGTGAAGAAAGTAGGAGTCATCAAAAAACAGCATCACCTGTTTAGATTGCTGAATGTTCTTGAAAGAAATGTTGTTAAAGGATTTTATTACACATAGCTATACACAGTGCACATAGTTTTCAGCTTGCTGGCTTTTGTTGAACTATCACTCCCTTCAGTCTCTTGTGCCCCAGGGTAGAAAAATTCCCCCAGCAAAATTAACCTCGGGGTAGAAATTCATCCAGCAAAATTAGAAATCCTTCCATTTAACTCCCTTTGAATGCTAATGGGGGCTGCTTTATGCCTTCACCAGCGGAACTGTGGAGGATGAAACTAAGCAAGTATTAAAACTACAGTAGTGGCAGTAACACTTGAAGGGATCAGCAGCTGATGTTTTAGAGCTGTACCCACCTGTAGGTGCTGCTCTGCACAGGCAGTGACTGTGTGCTCCTGCCCCACAGCCCCTTGGAAAGGCTCACCCAGGCATTTGATGCCTGTTAAGCAAACAGCCAGTCACTAATGATGGCTCGAGGGGCAGGTGGCAATTCATCTGTTGTATTTATTGTGTATATAACTGCCAGAAGTGTTTGCACAACGGGTCAGGTATGAGCCCTTCCTTTCCCTCTGATCCTTCACTCTTCTCTTGGTAACATCCAAGCCCTAGGCAGGTGTACCAGCCTCCCACGAGCAGGTCTGCAGGATTCTGCTGGTTGATTTGTTTGCAAAATTATGGGTGCTGCTTGTGATTGGTGTTAGGTAGCAATTGCATCTTTATAAGATGGGCCTTTAAAGGGAGGAATCCACAGAAAACAGTCTGACACTCAAAAGGAGTCTACTGTACCTGAGGCAGCTTAACATTACCAGTGTATAGAAGTCCTATAGCAGAATTGTGCCATTTTTTCCTGTGTGTGTTTGCTCACCCAGTAGGTGCGAAAGGCCCCGTTTGGTAAATGGTATTTTCACAGTGATTTTCAGTCTGTTTGTTATTTGCTGTTGCTTTGTGATGCTGTGGCAGCAGCAGTCAGGACCTCCTCCAGGCCCAGAGTGCTTTGCTTATAAACAGAATGAACCATTGACCTTAAAAACCTCAGCTTCAAGTACAGTGCAACCTACAGTCCTCAGAAAGCCTTTAACAGCCTCCCCTCAGCTCCCTAGTGAGTGGCAATCCACGTTATAAGGCCAGCCCACATAATTCGGGCGAGTCAGAGGTTCCTGGATTGCAAAGAGCAGAAATGATCTTAAGCAAGGGCACTCACTCACCTTGCACTCCTGCAGGGAGGAGATCAGTGGCTGGGCTCCTGGTAAAGCATATTTAGGGACTTCAGAGGGACATACTGGAAAATAACAGGTTTCCCCTGTGCTAGGCTTTACACTGCAAACCCTTATTAATCCTTTCACTGTCATTAGGAGTTGATGAGACAGGTAATAGGCAGAAGAAATCGCAGTGTTACTGCTTGAGCCGTGCGAACTTGGTGAGATTTCTTTCACCTTTTGGTCCTATTAGTGAGGTTCCCTGCCTGCTTGGATGAATGACTGTAAGCTGACTTCCCCAGAGCACAGTGTTTAGATTGTAGCGCAAAAAAGGAGATTTTCAGCAATGACTGGTGTTTTAGAAACTTCATTGTTTTTAACTTTCAAGGGTCAGTGTTAGAAGAGCCCCATTTTGCAGGGAAACATATCTACCTTGTGTTCTCACACTTTCCCAAATCCCTCTTCCAAGCAGACAACCAGTACAGATGCCTGATGCCACTGTACTTTAAATCTGCAGAAAGCACTGTGGGTTGATGACAAAATTTCAGTATCTTTGTGAAGCTCTCAAATTATTTCTAGGTTGCAATTACTAAGACATTTTTTTCTGAACATTTCAACAATTTGTGAACTTAAAACTCCTTCTGTAACCCAAAAAGCCTTACAGTTTCCAGCTCGCTTGAGACACCAGAAATTAAACTGGTGCCTGCCGAGCTTAAAACTGCAAATATTGGTGTTTGAACTTAATACGTCAGTTCTTGGGCTGGAATTGGAGCAAGACTATGCTTTCTGCAGGGTGGGAACAGACATGGAACTAAACTGTTAAGACTGGTTGTGTCCATCACAACAGCTAGTAGTTATGGTGTCTTAACATCTCCATGGATTTGCTTTTTCTGGTGCTTAAGAGAACAATACAGCTACCTTGTATTATTGTTACTGTTTGTTGGATCTAATTGTCATTTAAAGGCACAGAGAATGAAAAGTGACCTCGTTAATACCTGTCAGAGGCTCAAGGAGGAATTCACACTCATGTCCGCAGCTTTTATCACTAATCATTCCAACAGCAGTCCTTCACGTTTGGATTTCCAATATTTTAGAGCTTCTGGTGCAAGTAATTTCAGGATTTCTAGCACAATATAAATGAAAGTTGGTAAAAACTGTAAATTAAAACCATGTGCTCAGCATTTTGAAATGGATGTTGTATGACTTGAGGAGGCTCATTAGCAAAAGTATTTTTAGTTTGAATGAGATCAAAGGCCCAAGATTTTCCATTCTGAGGGTCATTTAGCATAGTCCTGGACACCCCATTTCTCATCATACATAGACTCCCATAGGCCAGTTATGCCAGAAGAAATCATCATCCCTGAAATATTGTAATTAGATTTATTATCAGTGGACCACTGCTGATCACCTCTGTCCAGGAACTGCAACAACACTGAAGGGTTGAAGAGTCTTGCAGATGTCAAAAGCAAGTTTTATTCCTGACTTCCTCAAAATCAGGATTGCAGCCCATGCTGGTGGGTAGCAGTGTTAGAAATGACAGACCAAATCCTGTATGTTGTACCCATTCCAGAGTGTCTCTTGAAGCCAGGGGTAACACTGAACCATTCCCAGAAACTCCTAGTAGCATAAAGAGAAAGGAGTGTAAAAAAAGAAAAATAAACTATTCTGATTTCTTATTTTCCTAGGCTCAGATAGTGTGGAAGTTATTCCACATGAATTCCAGTGCAGAAGTTCTTCATGCTTGGGTATCTCTGCAAAATAGGAGTTAGATAAGATGGGGCAAAAAGCTAGGAATAGGCAGCATGTTAGCTGTATCAACTTCATTAAGAAAATAGCAATAAATGCTTTATGTTTTCCCCAGATTTAATTAAACTTTCTGCTTGTACCCTAACTCTTGCATTGGGTCACCTGTTAGGAGACACAGATATCTCCAATAGATAAAACAGAGAAGAAGCTGCCTTCACAGAGCAAAGCAATATTCATCAGACTCCCTTAGTGAGCCAAGGAATGAGAAAAAGGACACAAATCTTGCAGTTATTTTCTAACCTCTTTCCATTTTAATAAAAGTCAAGTTATGAGGAACACAGGAAAAGTTTTTCTTTCAAGTAGGCCGTTCTGTGTCTTGAAAGTATCCCCTCAATATTTTAGAGACTGTACTAAATCCAAGGTCTCCATTAGGCTCCCTCACTTTTGTTAACAATCACAATGAAGACTGATTATTCTCTGTACACTTTCTGCCACCGCACAAATTTAGCTCTCCTTTGATTTCTTGCAGCCTTTTCCTATTACAGGTGACAGCATAATAGTGATGGGGAATATTTATTTAAATGTGAGACCAAATGCTCACAGTGCAGGAGTTTGCAGAGTCAGCAGATGGGGAGAGGGCAAAGGGGTGATTTGAGAAACATGCCCAAATTTTTGTAGGTCTTTGTATTCCTGCCATGTGATGGATTTACAGTTTTAGAAATTATAATTGAGATAAACATTATTTCAGAAAGAAGTGTGATGGGACATCCCAATGTGTCTTGTTGGTTCTAAAGCACTAGTAAAATCATCACAGCACTATTAATTATGAAAATTATAAGCCTTACACCATGAGAGGAACTGGTCCTGACATACTGTGAGTGAAACAGGATGCTAACTTGTAGTTTGCTTTCAAGCTGAGCTAATTATTTATTTTTGGGATGTCACAGAGACAGGAGAGGTGCAAGTATGCTAAAGGGCCTAACAAAATTGTTTTTATAAGAATTAATGATACAAAAACCCCCCTCTTTTTCATAATGAATTTCCTGATTAATACAGGAAAAAGCTCGAAAGAATATTCTCAAAAAAGCTGCTGGAGAAGATAACTCATTAACACCCAGAACTGAATAAAGTGAAGTTTCTAATACAAAGGTACAGCCAAACCAATTCCTACATGGCTTGGCCTTCAAACAGCTGGGATGCAATTCAGCTCCTTTAGCATTTCTCCTTTCCCTTTGCAGAATACCAGTGAGAAAATACCTCATCAGTCCATGAGATCAGGTTATACCATCCTGCAATAATCCAGGTGTTGTGGTGGCAAGATGAAGTTCAGAGGTTTTTGCAGGCATGAACACTGTCCAGCTTTATGGATCAGCTTGTCCCTGTCTGCAGACTGGCACTGACCAGCTTTTTACCCAGTTAATTGTGTGAGGCCAGTGAGGATTTTCTTTACTAACTTGAGTGGCTTGGCTGTGAAATGAGACATATTGTACAGTGTATAACTCAAGCTCGTTTTCAAAGGCATTTTTGTTGAAGCTGGGTGTCCAGAGAGATCTGAGCCTTTAACATGTAGTCATCTGAAACACACTCTAGAAACTTTGTAATTTAAGGTCAGCATTTCACGTTCCAGTAATGGAATAGTGCTTGCTTTAAAAAAAATACTCAATTTATATCTAAATGTATAAAGGTGGGTTTTTTTTCCTGAAAATGAAACTGACTGCTCTGAGCACTTGCTCAGTGTGTTAACTATGGCTGGATAAGCTTGGAACAGATGTGTCCTGTAGGGACCTCAGCAAATTATGGCTCTGAAGTGGAAAGAAGGCATCACTGAGGCACTTGTACATTCTCAAAACTGGAAGCATTAGTTGTTGGGTATCACTTGTAGTAGTACCCGTTTGTATTTTAGGAAGTACAAAGAGCTACAATCTCCCAAAAGGTGTTGTATTTTGGCATATTTTAGATGGGTTTTGTCATTACTGACAAAGAGATCCCAGTGGAAGATATTACTAAGAATGCAAAACACAATCACTAAACCCACACAAGATCCCTTATCACATTCTCTCTAAAGTTGTTGCAGATTCATTTGAATTACACTGGAAAGATTTATCTCTTATTAATGGAGCGCTCTTCATTTTTTAAAATTGAGTTGTTGTGCAACACATCAAATAACAATGTCATAACACATCATAAATCAGTTTGTTCACTGAAGGATTCTACATGAGTTAATCTAACATCCTGGACACAGTTCATGAGCAGTTAATTTTAGCAGTTCTCTTTGATACGTATCAGTTAAGGCAAAGCAGCTCCAGCCATTATGGTGTAGAGTCAAAACTGGTTAACGGCAAAGCAAGTACAGACAAAGATTGTTCACAGATAAAGCCTTTGGCAGATCATTCAAGGGATCTTTGCTTTATATATAGAACAATTGTAGCTCTAATACCAGCAGTGCAGACACTCTGGGACAAAGAGAAAATACACACACACACATACACACCAAACCACAGAAGAAAACCACACACACCACTTGGTACTTGAGCCCAAACAAGAAAGTCAAGCTGAAGTTCACCAACCCTGACGTAGTTACCAAAGAGCTCCATGGCAGGCAATGAGATGGGAAGAAACGCCCCCAAAAAAGCATTCAGGAATTATTCCCATTGTCAGTGTGGGAGAAACCGAGAATGTTTGATTTGAAACACAGAGTTATCCGGCAGCCTGCCAAATGCCATTTATCTCAAGGTCAGGCAACGTAAATAACCCAAGGGTTAGCTCCAAAGCAGGAGGTAACTAAACGAGAGTAGGGGAAGGGATTCCTCACTCTTCCCTCTGGATGCTTGGCATGCTACTGACAAGATTTTGAGTCCTAGCACTTCTGACGAGTCTGGTATATTAAGAGCACACTGAAAGCAGAGAAAAACACACTGAAAGCAGAGAAAAACAGCTGAATGTAGCATCAGGGAAAGGACCATGGTTTGAGACCAAGACACTAAGCTGTCACACATTTTCTGCAAGAATTAATCAGGGACACTAATCAGAAAGGAAAAGTTCAGCAGAAAAAAAAATTCTCTTGGATGCTTAAGTCTGATAAGATTGATCCCTGTGACACAGTAGGGACAATCAGTGTTTACTGTTCAGCTGGATGGTCACATGAATTTTTCTGTTCTTCTAAAACAAGAAGTATCGCAGCCTTCTTACACTTTTTCAGAGAACAAGAAGTTTAACAACTGTCACATCAATAATCCATCATTATCAGTCATGGAAGGAAGGGGTGTCCAAGAGTGCTTTGTTCTGAGGGTATAGCTTGGAATATAACCATTGGAGAATCCCAGAAGACTTGGCACCTGTTCCTCTGTTCTCTGAGGCAAAGCTCAGTGTAGTTCCCGTTAAAACAAATCGAAGATGTTGGCAATCCTTGTACTGGGAGCCCAAAACTGCATCTCTTAAAACTAGGCAGGGTGTCTTTCCTGCTGGTTTATGCAGGAAAGAGTTTCTTGTAGACAAATAATTTATTAAGAGAATGAGAGAGAAATGTTATTCAATATTCTTCTAATTTATTTGTGGTTTTGGTAGTCTTAAAAACCAAACTGAATAGAGTTACTTGTGATTTCATGTTGAATTTTTGATGCCATTAAAAAAAGTGAACTAAACTCACTGAGTCAGAAGGCAAGTTTCAAGCTAAAAGTCTTTCGATTCAGCCAGCACCACTTGAGGGTCACTCTGCAGAGTCCTGTACATCTGTATGGCCTGAGCACCATTCCTTCCAAACAGAAGGGAAGCAAGCTGGGCATCTGGATAAGGACCCTGAGTCTTTGTGTACACACCATGGACAATTTTATACCTGTAGGCCTTACATAATGTGCTGGAAACTGAGGCTGAATGACTTCAGAGGCTGAAATATCCCAAGTGCATTACTACATGTGGGACTAAGAGTATGATTTTTCCATCTGTTAATTTCTCTTGCATCTTTAAACTTATTTAGTACTCTTAGAAATATTTGTCTGCCTAGGGGCTAGAGTTGATGAGATGGTCATGTGAAGGGGATATCTGGAGAAGTCCAGGCTGTTGTGAACTCCAGAAGCTACAGCTCTTCGGGCAAGGGACTGTAGGACACATCTTCATCCCTTGGTGAATAGAGTGGCTCCACCCCTCTGCTATTTTGGCCCCTAATGAAACTGATTTTCTCAAATGCAAATGATCTTGAAAAACGGCAGAGAGCATAGACTTGCATCATTAGCAATGAACCAAGGGCTTGTGTGTTGCAACAGCCTTTGTTGAGGGATTATTGTGTGAAAATACTCTGATTCTGGCACAGGCTGGAGAACTCAGCAGTTCCACTTTGCATGTCCTGCCATCATTCAACAGGCAAACCCTGTAGCTAGACATCACCGTAGGGCAGCCAGTTGGCTTCTCCCAACCTCCTTAGGTTTCCAGATGTCATAACAAAATGAGAGAGAGAGACTTAGCCATCTTCCATGTGTTTACTCTGGAGCTGCTAGGCAGAGACCAAGCCACAACACTGCACAGCTTTTCAAAAAGGACTTAATAGGTCTCTCTGTAAACAGATCTAAATATTTGCTCCAGTGACATTTATCGCATCACACGTCTGGCGCGAGTGTTTCGTCCTTGTTTTGCTTGCATGTTTGGATTCTCTTATAAACATTAATGAAGTGCTTGAATACAAATGAATAATCCTCCCCTTTTCTTCCCACCCTGGAGGGGAGGGGAATGGGAGGGCATGAAGTAATAATAGTTCAACCTTCAACCCGTAATTGCTCGGTACATTTTGATGACAGTTTTCTTTCTCACATGCTTTAAAAGACTTTATTCGGCGTGTACATCTATGCAGAAGGCATTGCACCTTTCTTCAAAGGCAGCTGCAGCTGGAGTTGGAGTGGGGGCCACTTAGCAGGCAGCACTGTGTCATTTGATGTTTGAGTAGTCGTAGCAAGTTGACTTGCTGCTGGGTTCCCAGCAGGCTGCCAGAATTGTGCCCCATCTACAAGGCTTTTAACAGAGGATATATTTAATATATTCTTTCCTAGGTGTCTGCTGTTGAGCAGGACAAAATAATGGGCTTGAAGCACCTCAAATCTAAGTCCACTTGACATTTCATCTACCTCTTGCTGCAGAACTGGGGTTATTCAGTAGGTATTTTCAAATTACCTGCAGTTTCAACATGACTGGAGGCAATGTGTTTCCATGTAGCCCCTTCTGATCTCTCAATGCCTTTATGGAGGCCCTAGAAAGTGGTTGTCTTAGTTTTGCTTTCAGTTTTGTCACTAAAGGAGAAGGAGAGCGTGGGGTAAGGAAAGACTGACCAAATCTTGTTTCCATAGGTGGTTTCTGTGGACACAACCTTTAGAAGATTATTCTGTTGTCTGGGGTGTGAGAACATAAACCAAACGTATTAGAAGCCTGTTTCCTGATCCTGAGAGGGGTGAATTTGTGAAACAGATCAAGGCATCATCCCTGAACCTGTTCCAGACTGAGAAAACATTGAGTATCTCATTCCTGTGTGGGAGCAGTTATATTACTGCTCTTTTTTCCCTGCGCAGTTCAAAATGTCACAATGTCTTCCGTGCACAATAAATTACTATCATCTCCTGCCAGGTGGGACAGTGCTTTGCTGAAGACCTTACTAAGCATCTTTAGTTTCTGCTTGTAGGAGCAGTGGTTTGGCTTGCTTGGAAGCCAGTAATAAAAGAAATTTCCTTGTAGTCAAGAGGGGCTCTTTAGAAATTCCCTGAACTCATGCAACTAAGGTCTCGTTTAGTTGTTAAGAGTAAAACTGCTGCATTTAAGCTGTGGGACATAAAAGAAGTAATCAATATCCAGAAAGTAATCAAAAGTTCCTTCTTCAAATGGTCTTTAAGGAAAAAATCATCCTGTACAAGACATCTGCGAGTTTGTTGTCTGCAATAGTATTAAGTGCAAAAGACTTATGTTCCAATAGTCTTGCTTTGGGATGTCAAGACTAATACCCAAGAGTTAAATGCATGTGTTTCCTTCATTTGAGTGATTAGGTATAAAATGGGTTAAAAATTAATTCTGTCTTTGGTTCAGCTTGTATATGAAACCATTCAGTCTGCACATACTTGAGTACTATTAGAAAGTGCCTGTCAACTCCATTAATTATCAAATTGCTTATTCAGTTTATGCATTCCTTGCATAAATCCATATCAACTTTGCCTCTTGTAACAGTGTTTGTTTATATGAGCCGGAACTCTCAGTCCTGAGCAGTCTGAAACGCCTCTCGAAAGAATTTCTTCATCCGCACCTACAGGGACCCAGGCTAATTGCTATCCAGAGGATGCTCTGCAGGCTGCTTTTTTGGTGAGGAGTTGGGAATCACAAAATTGTCTGGAAAGGTGTTCTCTTGTCACTTCTGTCCATGTTGATAGTTCAGACTGAAGAGACTAAAATCGTTACAGTTCCCAGCAGCTGTGAAGTCCATGCTGGAAAAAACAGCGTAGCCCCTTGGAGAAAGGGATGGAAAAAAGAATTTGCTGATATTTTTGTCATCCTCTGTCTGATGTGCCAATACTAATGGAGGGTTTTTTTTTTTTTACTAACTTGTAGTCCAGTGCATTCCTGTGTCCCCGTCGCTCAAGCATTCTGCCTTTTGCTCATTTGCTGGAACACAAACATGGAAGTGTATTTGGAACTAGCTGAAGCCTTAAAAAAACAAAATTAAGGCAAGCTGCCAGATCAGAATCCAATACATAACATATGTTTATAGGGTTATATAGTCTCTTGCCATGCTGGCTTTAACAGCACTCCAGTGTGAAGTAGAGTTGGTGCCTTCCAAGACCTTTTATTTTTTGATAGGCACCATCCATTGTGCTTATCAAAACAGTAAAAATACTGGTTTTATTTCATCAAATGTGCCTTTCCTCTTGTCTGAAGCCCTTTGAATTCCCCACCACATTTGGGATCAATGGAAGAGTATGTCCTTGGTCATCTTTGTCCATGTCTCCTCCTCTTCACAAGGGTTTATCTGCCTCAGGGGTGGTGACCAGGTTCATCATCATGGCAGGCAGCCCCTGAACAGGACCCCTGGCTTGAGAGGAGACAGTAATGTTGACCCCCACGTGCCCTGTGCATTTGTTGGGTAACTCATGATACTTTATGAGGAGTCTGTGAAGAGTGAAGGGCTGTCCAAGTGTGGAACACAGGGGATTGAGGTGAACAAGGTGTTTTTAGCTAACGTGGGCTACCTCCGCTCGTCCAAATGGAAGAGGTGCCATTGATTCACACATGTGTTTCCTCAAACTTCAGCCCTTTCTTGGGAGCCTTCTGCACTAGGCAGAGGTTGGCATTTGGTGTGGCCAGTGAGCCCCACTGAGACTTTGTGGTTCCTCTTGGGCTGTGCCTTACAAACTGCTGGCATCTCTCATCCCATGGTGCCTCCACTCGAGCTACAGGACCACTGCCACTGGAATCTGCTGCAGTGGAGAGTGGCCAGCTCACAGCAAGGACTTGAGGGACAATTCAACATGTAGGAGTGGGGTGCCATGGACAGCGCTGCGAGGCAGAGGGAATGGAAAACAGGCACAGTTGTGCCAGACTCCTGCCACCTCCTGTGGCTGCTCTGCCCAGTGAGCAGTACACACTGCACAGCCCTTTCAGCAGCAGCTGGATGCAGCCTGGAATATGCAGAGTCCAGAGAGATTAAACTTGAAGTGTCTGAAAATGCTGTGGGATGGGACAAGGCCTTGGTTGGGTGTATGAGGCTCCGAAATAGCAGCAGCCCCTCACTGTTTCTTCTGCTCATTCTCTGTATGTAGGATATACCTATCCATGATCCATGAAGCACTCTAGACCAGCTGGACTCCATGAGCTCTACATGCACAGTTCCAAGCTTATCAGGCAAGCTCTATTAGCAGGAGGCAAAAGTTTTCTGGGGCTTTAGAGACAATCCTGATGTGGCCTTTTGTGTTTCAGTTCTCTGTGTGCAAGATGGGCAAGATATTAGAGCTATTTATTTTTGGAATATGCTTTTTTTTTTTTTTTTTTTTTAAACAGAAACAGTGCTCATGTAATTTTTTTGTATTTGAGGAAGAAAACATCCCTTGAAATGTCTCAATTTCAAATTTCAAGTGAAGTTAGAAAAACCCTTGAGTCTCATCAGCAAAAGAACAATCTGGTGAGTGACCCAAATGGAAATTTTTGTGCTGTTAGTGTGTAACAACACATTAAAGATAGAAAAGGCTGAATTTGTAACTTTTTAATTGAGATATTATTGTTATTCCCAAGTGAACTGTAGATAGCAACAGAGGTGGAAATCTTGTAGCAGCTTTGGATGAATTTGGAAAGGGACAAAAGTCTTCCTGTGACTGGCAGGTTGTTTGAAATAGGGTGACTTTACCTCTGCAGAATATAGAAAATTCTTTACAGACATCAGAAAAGTAATAGTGCTTTATGGCTTACTTAATATGTAATTTCACTGGATTTGCAGCAGGTCAGGTCTCTGCTCACATCAGTAGTGCCATGCTGTGCATGGTCACTAAAGTTCTTGAAGTACAGCTGAATGGCATGGGAGGCAGGACATGGCAGTTTCACCTCAACATTTCATCAAGGAGCTCTCTCTTAGATTGTCTTAACCTGAAATCTCAGAAATAAAAATCATGTACATGGAAGCTGCATAGGCTGTAGTATAAATACTGGGTTCGCATCTCTCGCAGCTCCAGGACTTCATTCTCTGTAGCTCGGTGACCCAGATCTCACCAGACAACCAACTTACCTTTTCACTTGAAGAGACAGATAGAAGAGCTGGTCATGGTTTGGACTTCAAAGGTTCATCTTTCACTTTTCTCCTAAGAAATGTCTTCTTTCTGTCACTAAGGGGATGAGCTGCCTAGTTCAGCTTTTGAGTCAAAAGTTTAGCCTCCTGTTTGCAATTCTTGTTTGGCTTTGCTTTTTGCAAAATTTCTGTATCTGTTCCCATTCTGATTCAGTTATGCCTATTTCTATTTGAGTGGTCAGTGCAGAGTAATGTTTAAGAGATTCAGTCAGTAAAGTCCATATTGGCTAATTCCTTGGACACAGTGACTATCAGGACAATGACCTCTCCCTGACAAAGGCTCTGTTTCTTATATTTCAGCACTATTCTAGGTCCTAACCACTTTCTCTGTGCAGAGAGCATTTGCTGCGTGCTTTGCTGCTGCCCAACTGCAGATGTAGGTTTTGGATTATGAGATTTAAGTTCTGAGAATCAGCATGGGTATTAATGTTCTTGATGACACAGCCAAATAGTGTTGTTATGATAAAATTCAAAATTCATCTCTGAAGCACCTCTTTCTAGTGTTGCCTCATGCATTCTCAACTAGCAACGTATTCCTTTGTCTAAGTGACTTCCACTGTTGGAACTTTTTCCTAACATATTTAAGGTTTTCCTTTAGTACTTCCAGATGTAGTCCCTTGTTTTACCATTCTTCAACTCTGTAAATATATTTTCTCTGGTTCTAGTACTGCGCAGTTATTTGATAGACAAGATCATGCTCTCTCTTCAGGAGTTTTAACTTATTAAAGAAAATTTTTACAACTGCAGGCAAAAATCAGGCTTCTGCAGAGCTTGAGTTTCAGTTTTGTCTTGTTTGTTAACCAGGATTCACACCCCTTCTGGGACAGTTCCTAGAGACACCTCGTGGCTGTTGGGAGCTCTACAGAGTGCGTCGTGCTCACGTCAAATTGATTTATTCTAAGCCTCAACATCCAAAGTCATTTGTGAAAGAGTTACGAGTGAGGCTGCCAACCTGCTAATTAAAAGCTAGAAATATTTTCAAGTTTTCCTGTGATGGAAACAATTAAGGAAATCTGTTCTAAAGTGGAATTAACCCCCCCAAACCCAACAGCAACATGTTGTCTGCCTGAGTGTAATTAAAACTACCGAAGGAAATTTTCTATTCCAAGTTGAAAGGAATTGTAGGTTAGTTCCTAGATTCCCATACTCCAGTTTTACTGCCATTCTGTAAGAACTAAAGCAGGCAGCTCAGACTACATGGATGCAGTTTGTTGCTGGGATTCTTAGCTTCTCAGTCAAAACCACACTAGTCAGTTCAGAAAAGCAAAAAAGCAAACCCCAGTCCTTTGAACACACGAGTCCGGAGTGAGTTAGACAATAAGCTTTGTGCAAGAAAAAGACAGACTGACTTTTTTAGGTTTCAGATCATCCATTAATGTAGAAGTTTAAACAAGTGAGTCCTGGTGAGACTGCTCACCAGGCAATAAGTCTTTCTAATGGTAAGTGAGCAAGACCTCAAATCCGCTATCTCTCTGACTTGGCAAAGTGTGCAGACTTTCTTGTGTTTGATACAAACTCTGTGAAAATGAGATTTTAAAGAACAGAAGCCTTTAGAGGAATAAAGTATATATAAACCAAGCAGTTTTACTGGGTGTAATTGCTCTAGACCCAGCTGAATAGAGGTCTTGTGATTACATTAGTCTTACATATTTAGATCCAATTATTCAAGATTCTATCTTATCACAATCTAATCACAATTTCATGTATATATGTATAAATCAAAAGAGAGGGAGGTGGAAATTGTACTGAACTATTTGACATTTGTGTTACCTCTCCTTTTCTCAATCATGCAAAATGCTGGAAACCATCTTCCCATAACAAAGGAGAGTACAGTCCTACATATGCTTTGCACAAGGCTTTGACTGAAATTAGAAGGTCCCAAGTGTCAAGAAAATTAATTCACAAATGCCAGAGGTTTATGTCCAAAAAGGAGACAGAGGAGTCCTGTAACTTTATTTGAATAAAGGGAGAGGCCATGGGCATTTCCCAGGGGGTCTCTCAAATTGTTGGGGGACCCCTTTTTATCCTGATTCCCGGCTGCAACACCATCTTCCTTTCCCCATTGGCTGAGGTGCTCAGAAGATAGAGACTTCCCAAATTGCCTATTCTGTGCCCCCCTCTAATATGTACTCCCCTTTTCGTTATATAAAAGAAAAAAAAAACTACTCATAAGTCTATTAAGTCCTTGTTCTTTTTTTCTAGGTTCAGGAATTTAACATGGCCTTGGCTGAGCAACAGTCTGTGTTGATTAGTAACATCTTCTAGAACTGAGAGCTTTCTTCTGTTACCTCCCTATCTCTAAGCTCCTAGCCATATCCACAGGCAGATTCACACGGTCTGTTTGTAAAGACACATCCACCTTATTCCTTTCAAAAGAGTTCCTCAAATTCAGGGGTTAGTTCCTACTTAGAGCTGGAGTAAGGAGGTAAAATAGTAGCAAGAAGAATAGAGTTATGGAGAGTATGAATTCAGTGTGTTTTGCTCTTAATGATAAATTCCCACCTTCATGAACACAGAAACATGAAAGCAATAAAAACTGTTTGTCTCCTTTGCTGATTTTTAAAGCATCCTTGTTGAGTCGGAGAGTCTCATTACTGAAGATAACAACTCCCAAGTCAGAAGTAAGACTTCATAAGGAATTTTTTTCCTTAATCAGAACCTAGAACCACATAGAAAGGGTTAGAGTTAGGTGTGTGCTATCATGCTTGAGCTGAGATTGTTTCTACACTTTCCTTAGATGCCATAGCAGTCTCCTTGCACTGGACTGCCTATCCAGCTATTACTTTTCTGTTCTATGGAAGGCATACTCTAGGTAGGGTAACATTCAGCTCTTCCAAGCATTAAGGCTTAAAAATAGTCACCATGTTTACTTCAACTTTCCCTTTCTAAATTGCTTTGACAGCCCTGTGCTTTTTTAACTCATTTTGGGGAATATCCCGTCTGCCATTGGAATTATTTGAATTGTACAGAAAGAAAGGAGGGCCTGTTTCCCTTCGAATTCCATATATTGTGTCGCTGGAGCTTTTCATGTTCCATAAACAATGCTCTCTTTTTCTAACCCTCTCCCTCTCCTGCCTGTAGCCTGACTTTCTATAATTTTCTTGACATGGACAACTCAGCGTTTTTGTGAAAAGCTATGACTGATTTTCTGCAGCTTTGAAAACAGGAGCTTGCTGGTGATTTCAAGAGGATCAGGTAGTTTGATGCAAGCAAGACTGGGTCGGGTTTCTGGGACTTCAAACATATCTCAGCAGTGCATCTATTTGTGAGTGATTGTTTTCCCTTAAAGCATTCATGATCTCCAATTGGCAAGTTTCCTCTCATAACTAAGGAGACATTTGGAAAAAAGTTGGTAATTTTAAATGTCTTCTTAATCCCTGTAGAACTCCAGCCACATACAAGCAAGTGGCTTCATTTTTCCACACACCACTCTTTTTTTAGTTAATAATTCAGTTATTATGTGAGGGAAATCTCAGGAGGTACTCAGAGTTGCAGGCACTCTGCCGTTTAAGTTCATTTCAAGCTTCCTATGAGTCTTTTAATACTTGAATGGTGTTTCATGGTCTGTCTTTGACAACTCATGAAGCTGGATCCCAGGAGAAAAATCATAGCCTAGATAAGCAGCCATGGTAGATATTGCAAAAGCAGTAGTGCTGGTGTAGCACTGCAGTGGCTTGATGCCTCAGTATATTTTTGTTTCTTTCTTTACCAGGAAGATGGATAATTTCCAATCTTAACGACCACGCATGGGAAGGATGAATAAGCAGTATTTGGGAATGGAGTCTGATTGGTCACACCCTTGTCTGGCTGTGCTTGCTGGTGCATTTTGGTAGCATTTCTGGCATGCTTTTCTGTTGAAGTGAGAGGGTTATTGCAGCATTTGATTTCAACCTTTTAAAGGCTTCAAAAGAAGTGCCGAGCCTGGAAGCAGCAACACTGACCATGTGCCATGTCACGGAGAGGGAAAATAACTCCCTTCCAATGTTTGCTCTGAACACAAGTCTCACTATAAAGCTCTAGGTTGCTCTTAAACTGCCTTGCAGCCTGACGGCTTTGTGGTGGACCTGAGAGGTCTTGGGTTAATGTCATCAAACGCATCCTAATGGGTAGCCTAATTGTAGCTGCCATTCCAGCTGCCCCTTGTGGGTTTAACTCATGCAAATGAAAAACACAGCTTTCCAATTTACTCCTCAGCTTGAAATATTATATTCTACTTAAGTAATGTGTTTTAATTGCAGAAGCAAGATATAATATATATACATGGAAAGAGTGGGTGAGAGCATGCAGGTTGTATATAAATAGCAGGGTTTCTTTTCTTCACCAGTGACCTGTCTTCTTTTAGCTGGCTGCTGACTGAACAGACAGGGAACGGGCCCCAGCTGATCCCCAGGGGTGAGGCAGCAGGTTGAAATGTGTGGTCACCTATCCCAGCTCCCATCTGCTGCAGGATGTGCAGATGGTTGGGCACAGCGCTCTGAGGCTCGTACATGCCCACTTGATGTCAGTCTGGAGTGAGTGTCTCTCTGATTTACGTTGGCAGAGAAGATCAAAACCCAGCTTAAAAATTAGGTGACAGAGACATAAAAAAAAAAAAGGGAAGAAAAAAAGAGAGAAGTGAGTAAACACTCGGAGGCTGGGAAAGGCTGCCAAACAAGCATTCCTGCCCTTGCTTACGATTCTCCACCACATACAACTGGCTGTGTACATCTGGGAGCAGCCAGCATAGTGATCTATTCATGAAGGGCCAAACTCAGGAGCCGACCTGCACGGTTTGAGTACACTGACTACACATGGGGAAGGTGGAGTGAGGGCTATGAGGGGCTTCTTGGAGTTGTGCAGGACAAAAATCCCCTTCTTTCCAACTAGCTAGAGAGCAGGCACATCAGGGGGAAAGAATGGTATTGTGCTTAGGGCTTTACTCTGGGTTTTGGAACAGCAAGGACCAATTCTCTAGTCGAGCAGAGACTATAATTTCTGTGATCTGCAGCTGCCTGGGTCTTTGTGAGGGTCCTTGTCACTGCTTAGAGCTCCTGCAGGGATGCTTTAATTCAGATGCTTACTACAGGCCTGAAGCAGAGAATAGCCAACACTGCAGGGCAATGATTTTGTCTTCCCTGCACTTGACTGATTGACCTTTGTTGTGTCCTGTTCCACCAGGTCCGTACAGAGAGAGATACATTCATGGAGCACATGAACTGCTGTCTTCTAAAGATGATGCTGTTTATCTATGCCATTATGGAGAACTTCATTGAAACCCAGTCTTTGCTTGATGTAGAGCCTCTGAGTGGGGCAGGACAGAGGTTGTGAAGGAAACAGAATACTTCTCTTCAAAATGGGCAGCCATAGCTGTTGTTTTCAGGACAAGGGTTTGTGTGTTCTCACTGTGAGTTGCATGCTCTTAGCCTCGCCTCGTCCATCTCACACCAGGGGCAAAGAGCTTGCAATGCCACATATTTCTGTGTCCCTTCTCAAGTGCAGGTGTAAACTCCTGTGTATAATCCACAGTACTGGAGCTCATTCAGGAAATGTTTAATTTCTCCTGTTATTAGTGGTGTGTAATTGTAATTGGTAAGCAGTCAAAGCAGCAACACTTTTAATCTGCTTAGTGAGCCATTCCTAAAAAGGGACAGAGAGAGACTGACAGTGACATATTTTTTGCATGTGCTTGATCAGTGTTTCCAGTACATCCTTAGAAAGGCTGGGGAGTATTGCTGCTCTTGGGTGTCCTCTCATTGGTACCATCTGAAGCAATCTGAGATCATGAACATGAAAATGCAGTTACTCCAAGTCTTTCCACAGGAAACCTACTTGCTTTTAGCTCAATACTGTCTTTTCCTCTACTTTTTTTTAGCATGCTTTTTATGATAACTTACCTTTGGGAAACAAAACTGGTTGTGGCACTGAGCAGGTGCTTCTCAGCATTTCAGCTACTGGCTGTCCCTATCAGAGTGGCGGCTACTTTAAAGATCTTAGGTCATCACAGGAGTACGAGTAAAAGTATAATCCTGACTCGAGGTTTGCTCCTGAGGTATTTAAGGAATAGCCTACAGGGTAGATTTGTGGCAGCCCTGGATGGGATTCTTCAAATATGCAGGTTCTGTCAACATTCCTGATTGCCTATCCCGAAGGTAAGTCAGGCTCTGCCAGATTTCATCTTTGGGTGATAAGAAGCTCAGAAGTCAGTCGCTAACAATCACAGCTTGATTGCATATGTACTCACAGAGACACACATGCTGAGGGAAAGCAGAAAAACAAAGCTCTACAAAAGGAGTTATTTATCTGGTTCTTTGTTTTCCTCCTCCCGCGTGTGAGCACAGCTGGGATTCGTGCTCGGCTGGAGGTTTCCAAGGGGCAGGCGACTCATGCAGAGCCTCCTGCGACCTGGGGGCTCGGAGCACGACTCCTCCACAGAGGTAGCTCAGTGTGAGGAGCAGAGCTGGGCTGACCTCACACCATGAGAAAACGAGGCTCTCAGTAAGCGATCTGGCTAAGAAAAAAGGAAAGGTAGAAGGAAAGAAACTAAAGAAAGCTTCTTCTGAGCAGGGGGTATTTCAGTGGTCTGTTTTCCACTGATGGTTAGAAGATTAACTGCTGGTCATGTTCCCAGTTAGGCACTCTCAGAGCTTTTTTGATCCTGGGCAACAGGTTTATTTTCCTAATTTATTGTTGCTCTTAGAATTTTAAACTCAAATATAAATTAAAGGCTTTTGTTCTGTACAATTTAAAAGCATGTCCGGGATGGGGAGCCCAATATTTGGCTTGGCTTCGTGTTCTGAGATGTATTTCAAGAGCTTCTGGGCATTACAGGGATGAATTTGGGGCTGATGTTTGTTTTCTGAATTGTTTGGGTGCTTGATGTTTCTGCACTAAGAAGAAAGGTCACTGCCAGCTGTTAAGCACTGAAGAAGAGCAGTGGTTGTAAGGAGCCTCTTTAGACAAACCAGTTGGTGGAGTGTAGCTTCTAAAACAGGACAAAGTTAGAAGCTGTCTTATTATCACAGATAATTTCTGCAACCATTAGGAATAATATTGCACTCTGGAAAAAAAACTTCCAAAGACATGGAGAGTATACAAAACTTAATGAGTTACAGCTACAAGATCTGCTGATTATCCTCTAAGACAACTCAGAATGTTTCTGCATCCAAGAATCTGAGAATCCTTCTGTAAGCTTAATAAATGTATAGGGAATGTGAACAAGCTGGCCACCAGTACAAGCTAAGATAAAAATATCTCTAGGAAAAAAAAAAAAAGAATGAATACAATCCATGCTAAGGGAAGAGAAATATCATAAAAATAGTTTCTCAAACCTTATAAAAATGAG
Source organism: Erpornis zantholeuca (assembly GCA_013400515.1). Lineage (NCBI taxonomy): Eukaryota > Metazoa > Chordata > Aves > Passeriformes > Timaliidae > Erpornis > Erpornis zantholeuca. The sequence goes on along the minus strand of VZTN01007936.1, from coordinate 1,366,189 downwards.
CCTGCTGATTCGAGGTTCAGTGCAAAATGGAAGAGAGCTTCATTAAATAAGTTTGATTTTTGTGACAGAACCTTAGTGTTTTTTCAGAGATCTCAACAGTGAAACAAGGAGGACCTTACTTCCTGTGTCACACTGATTGTGGGTCAGCTGGAACAAGTGCTAGTTCAGGGCTTCAGCTTTTCAGCAGTGCTTCATCGTTGTCCTTGGGCTGCTGACTGACCCAGGGCAAGTAACTTCAGCCCTTCCAGATTTTGTTTAGTGAGGGACACTCTGAATCATGATGGATGGCAATTATATCCCCTCTCTGTGGGGAGACTGTGGGCAAGGAGATCGCATCTTCAAATCAATTCCATCCAAGAGCCTCTGCAGTGCTGTGCCTGCCAGATTTGCTAAGCTCTTCAGGGTACCATGCCTCTTGTATCTTTGAAACTTGTCAAAATATCCTATCCCTCAAAAAAGATACATTTGGGATGTCAATAATTGGAATATATTGTTCTTGGCCCACAGGGAGTCTGACACAGGAGCCCTACCTTAAACACAGCGATGAGCCTGCAAAAGCCAACAAAATCCCACAGACCAAGTGATAACAACTGTTTCACTTTCTTAAATCTCCCAGTAATCTGAGGGATGAGTGAGCTTCATAGCTGAGAATTGCTCTTAAGTACAATCTACTGGGGTTTGTTTTTTAATACCCGCATTTATTACGATTTTTTTTAAAGAAGTCTTTTCACAAGATTTGCCAAAGAACATAAAGGTTTGTCGCAACGGATCAAATCACTTATCCTTATAAATCCACTACCCTCTCTCTGCCAGTGATGACTTGGCTCAGCTCGAGAATCAGCTTGTGTAGCACAGCTGGGTGCAGGCAGGGCTCTCCTGAAGCCTTCATTTCATCCTCCCATCCCTCATTCTGACCATGGCAGCCTGGTGTTGGCATCCCCTTCTTGGTGTTGCCAAGGCTGCACTGCCTCTGGTTGGGAAAGGCTCAGAGGAAGGAGGTAGGCTCCTGAGAGGCTTTGTACTGAAAAGCTGTCCTCTGGCCAGGTAAGCAGGACAGAAAATTTGATGTAGAGTTTTTTCTTATCGTGGGTCCAGTTTCTTTGGAGGTTGGAGTGATGGGAGAGAAAAATCTAAAGTCTGAGAAGCGATGCGTGGATCGCAACCATGCATAGCAACTGCCAGAAAGAATAGGGTCTTGTATTCTGGGTAATCTACAGTAAAAACAGAGACTGACTGAACTTCATCAGCAGTCAAAGGCTTTGAGTTCCATTTCCATGTGCATTGGTGTCACAAATGCTCCCTGCACTTTCCAGAGAAGAAGCTGTGGCAGCTAAAAGGAGGTGTTGCACATAGGCAGAAGGACACCTCGTGCTGCTCTTCCTCAGGTTTCAGGAAGCCTGAAAGGCATTTCTTCACTAGGATTAGACATTTGGGATTTTTTCCTTGCATTTTACAAAGCTATATACCATTACAGAAAATGAAGATTCCTGTTGTAGTGAGGCACTGTCTAAATCCATGTGCCTTGGGACAGTCCCTGCTGTGCAAGCCAGTGGGTGAAATATTGTTCTAAGGGAAGAAATCCAGCTGCTCTCTGCCCCCAATAGGCCATGTAACCTTGGGACAGTTGTGCTCCGTTTCCCTTTTCACCTTGTCAGGCTTTAACCATGTGGTACAGGACAGTTGCTTGTTGAAGGAAGGGCTCAGCTTGCCATCATGGGCAGATGTGGGAGAAAAGGAAAAATTGAAAACCCTCATGTTTTGGATAGGAAAAAATATCCCGGTTGTGATCTACTGTTGCATGCATAGGTCAGGGAAGGATTACCCTGCGGTTAAGGAAGAGGATGGTATCAAGGGACAAGTTCTGTTCCCAGCTCAGCCACAGACTTCCTTTCGGACCCTAACACTTAATTCTTTGTGACTTTGTTTACTCACCTGTCTGATGGGAATAATGCCGCCTACATCAGAGGCAAGTTGTGCTACTCTATGTTGATGCACGTGGTGTTAGTTAGGAACATTAAAATGCTTTGTGATCCATGGATTTTTAAAAAATGCACTGTAAATGATCAGGGCTGTTACTTGAGATTTTAGTTCCAGACACGCTGCCACAAATCAAAATATCTCCTTTTATTTCTTACTGTAGAGTGTTATAAAACATCCAGTGGGCAAAAGGTTGCACTTAAGAAAGCAAATGCAAGTTTTGGACAGCCCACCTAAAATCTAGTTTCTTATTTAAGCTTTTTATATGTTCTAGTTTCCACAGATTTTTGTCATGTTATTTTTATTTTTATTTTCTATTTACTGGCAAAATGCTGCTCTCAGTTTGTTAGTGTTAGATACCTGTTGTGCAGTACCATTTGCTTCCATGTTTGGTATTTCAGGTTTTACTTTACATCTCCCTTGGCTTCAGAGAACTAAACTATTCCTGTGCTCATTATTCATTTGAAATTTGGAAGGAACTTCAGATCTTTTTTTCCTTTCAAGTCTGTTTTTGTTACAGGCTTCAGTAGCTCACTGAAAAATCCTTTAAGGAAGACACCAAACAGGAAGGTGGAAACCTCAGTTCACTAGTCCTTTCTGATCTCAAGCTGTCTGACACCTGAGGTCAGCTACAGAATATGATTTTATTCAGGAGACATTCTATTGTATAAAAGGTATAAGGTTTATGTAGTGTATAAAGGAATATTAAAAAATCCCTTAAGAATAGGTTGTCTGGGATCACTAGGAAAGTGTAGCTTCCACAAGGACCACCATTTTAAAGAGCCTCACAGGTTTGTAGTGGGGAGCAAGGCCCTTGTCCTCAGTAGAGTGTTAAGTTGCAGCTCTATCAGCCAAAGCTCTCCATCAAGTCATGTCTTAGCAGCAGCAAGTGGTTTCTTGTGTCATCAAACAACAGAGATACCCAGTGGGCAGAGCAGCCTGGCTCCCAGGGCCACCACAGGGTCACCTGCTGCGAGCCTGTGGTCGTCAGGCAAGCCCAGAGCTGTGGAGGAAGAGTTGTGGTCCAGCTGAGGCTGTCTAGAGCCAGCCTGAGTCCAGCAGCCCTGACCAGATGAGGCTGAGGCATGTGCAGTGGTGCCTCACTGGTGTGCTGGAGAAGAGTCAGGTAGGGAATGATTACTTGGGAAGCCACGGGTGCTGTAGCCTCCCTCTCTTTTGGGATGTGGCCACAGGAATGCCCTGTTCACCTCTTCAGTGCTGGCACAGCTCCTCAGCCTGGGGGCCAACATCATACTGCAAGGTGCCTTTCATTTGGGAAAGACACAAAGGGGCCCAAGTGTGCCAAATGTACTGGGGAAAAGAAACAGCTCTGCAGGTTTCTGTCAAGAAACTCAAGACCAAGGATCAAGTCCCTTTCTCACCCCATCATTTTCCTTTCAAAAGAAAGCACATGGAAAGCAAGGATTTGTGATTCAGTGTAAGAGGTCGTCTTGTACTCCAAGAACAGTGAAAGTACAGAAACTGTGTCACTTGGGCAGAGAAAGCCTTGAACATCCCTGTTTGTTGCATGCTAACAAGCTTTTTGTTTTCCACAAAAAAAAAATTCCAGTTCCATTTGGTTTGAGATCAAGGCAAGTGTCAGCCTTGGCAAACTTCATCACCAGCTTTCATCCAGCTTCAAAGTCCAACGGGAAGGTGTTTTGTATCTAGAGTGTAGGACAAGGAAGAAGCCAAAGGGACAGCTCCACAATCTCTTCTCACATCTACTTCCTCCATGATGAAAGACTTTTCTGACTTTTCGTGATGTTTTTCACATCCTGGTCTAAACCTAGACTTCTTTTTAGTACTATACAAATCCTTACTCCTAGACTTAAGACATTTAATTTTCATTCTTTTTTAATCAGATGTTTTCCTGAATGTGAAACCAGGATTTCTGGGTTAATGTTTGTCCCTCCCCCATTTCTTTAGCTAGCTTTGGGGTCTGTAAACAGCGTTCACAGCATCTTCCACTTCAGCAGTTGCAAGGGTCCTTTGCTTGCCCTCTGGGATATTGCTAGAATTTCATACCCCCATTATCCATTGTCCATGTAAAATTATTCAAAGCTACTTGCGCCCTGCCCTTGTCTATAAGAGACACTTCCTCAGGAGTGGAGACAGGAAAATGGGGGAGGGATGGGAGGTGATGAGAGGGAGCAGGGGTCCCTCCCTGTGGTGCACGTCTGGATGCGGAGGAAGGAGCCGAGGGAAGGGGGAGGCACAGTTTATTGTGCTAAAGGGAAACAGAGAGGACTTTCTGCCGGTGCTTATTGACACAAGGCTCAGCGGTGACTCCGCGCTTCCCTGCTGGCTCGGAGTGACAGCCAGAACAGGCTGTCCCCTTGTTCGCTGGGATCTTGTGCAGACAGACTCCTCATGGAGGGATGGATCCTCCTTGGGGGGAGCTGGAGGGAGGACAGAAATGCAGGATCCTCTGGCTGACAGTCTGCCTTCAGGAGACAGATATTTTGGGAAGGTTACAACTGTTAAATGAGGGGCATCTTCCCCAAGGTGCCACCTTTGAATTGTCCTCAAAGCCAGCTGCTCTGGTGCTCAAACTAAAGAGTTACTTGTGCCTGGGCTGACCTTATGGGACACATCCAGCTTCAAGCCCACATCCATGGTCAGTGTGAGTGTCCAGGCTGCCTCCTCTTTGCTGATGCTGTTCCTGGTTAGGAATGACAGGAGTGGATTTACAAGCACAGCAGCTCAGGCACAAGGCAGAAAGTGGCTCATCCATAATGTGCTGGTTTGCTGCACAGGTTGAGCCTGTTGCTGGGACCCCAGCCGTGCACACAGCATGTCCTTGGTGCATGCTGTGCCCTGGAAATACAGCCAGAGAGTGCTGTTGTTCATTTAATTGTAATTTAGGTGAGGATTTGTGTTTTTACTCTGGAAAAACCCCCCAGAAGAACCCTGTGTGCCCTGGCAATTTATCCTCCCCATCGTGAACAATAAACATGCCATTATGGATTGAGGAAGGGGTATGAAAATCTTACTGTGGTTGGCTTAGGCGCGGAGATCAAAGCACTACAGGAGTTGGTTCTTGCATTATCATAGTAATTTGCCTCAAGTAAATGGCTTCTGCTGAATGGTTGGGAGGCCAAACTGAACTGGTTTGGCTCTAGATGTACATACATCCTGACTGAAAGAAAGGAAAAGAGGATATCTGGATGAGGAGGCATAAAATATACAGTGAGGTGAGAAGAATGTAGAATGAAGGAAATTAAGATAAATAGGAGAAGATGTTGGAGAAGGCATGCTGTGGCACTGACTGGTGTTCAGGACTGTATTAATTAGTGCTAGAAGAAAGTTTTGGGGCTGCAGATGAATGAGATTCACATCAGCTGGAATTTGCAGGAAATATTTTGCCATTAAGATTGCTACTCTCCTCTCTTGGCAAGGATGTTTGGAGGTGTGAGGAGCTCTGGTTACAGGTCTTTGTGTGTGGGAAGGTTTCTACATTCAGCTCAAAGGACCATTAATCAACAAATCCAATCCCTTGCTTATCACAGGTCATGGAGAATGGCAGCTCAGTATTCCAGTGGAGAAACCCATAGTGGTTGGGTGGCTGAAGCATATTTTCCAGAGGATTGGCCAGTGTGTCTTTGAAGAGAGAAAAGGGTGATCCACCTTTTCTCCTGGGAACAGAATTTCAGATTTGCACTTCTGATGCCTGTGTGGATTTTGCAGGCATTAGAAGGCATGGGGTGGTTTCTTCAGGGGACCTCAGGCAGATCAAGGCAGGTTGAGAGCAGCTGATGGCATGGAGAATTTCCTTGAAGGTGGAAAAATACAGGCAGCTGGCTTTCAAGGAGAAATGTTCCTTCACTAAAGGTAAACTCGGGTGCTGCCATCCCTGTGAACTCCAGCTGTGTGGATTAGGACTAATAAATATGCTGCTCTGCCAAGGTCTGGGCTAATTGAGGGAATGCTCAGTGTTGTTTGCTGACCTTGAGGGAACACAAGCCCATTTAGAGTAGCAGAGTGCTGTAGGTATTTGAGATCTGGGGTGGCTGAGGTTTTGCTGTAACCAACTTGGAGCTCCTAAGTGTGCTGAAACGTCACCCTGAAGCCACAGACATGTGGAGAAAACCCCATTGTACCAAAACCGCGGTTAGACAGGACAGTCAATGAAGGTCAGCGGAATACAAGGCAAATATTGTGCTTAGGGGGAAAAAAAACATGTTTTCTGGCAGTGTGAAACCGAGACCAGGGTGTTTTTCTATGAAGAGAGCAATTTCCAAACAGGGAAAGGCTGCCAATGGTACGAGAAGCTTTTGTGATGCATAGCAGGTGCTCCTCAGACCTGAGCAGAGAAAGCCACACCTGGGAGGATGTTTTTGTCTGCACATTGTGAACTGAAGAAGACAAGTTTCTAGGTCTGTAGGATGCAGCAGGAAAACAGATTACTGCACTGGAATAAGCCAAGGGTTTGAGCCATGGGATGTGGGGTATTTATCTGGGGTATCCAGGGGTCATGCACTGGGAACACGTGTGCAGGACTTGTGCAGTGATGGACCTGACCCTGAGCCGAAAAAAAGCTGTAGAGCAAGAAAGCTGAGAGGGTCATCTCTGGGTGTGATCATCAGGGTCATGACTCTTCTAGTGTGCTGTGTCCTATGCACCAAATTTTGGCTAGTTCTGGGTGCTTTATGCTGCTCAGCTTCACAACTGGTTTTTTTTTCCTTGCGTAGGGAATATCAGTATTCCTAAGTAACTCTCCTAATAAGAACAGGAAATCAGAATACTTGCCAAGGAGGTGGAAGATGCAGTGAAATGAAAATTACAGGAGAGTTTTGAGTCAGAAAAGTGGTGTTTAGTGTATTCAACCTAAGTAAAACATTTAGATTTGACAGGACAACATTATTCTTATATGTACAACAATTCCTAATGAAAACTGCCCATCTTCTGGGACTAGCAGATTTGGAACTATTTTAGTTTCAGTACTGTGGATAGGAAAAATAAATTAGAAAAAGACCCCCAGCCATTTGGAAATGCACATTTTTCTTGGTTACTTACACTAGGTGAGAATTTGGCTCAGACAACAGGCCATGTCTGGTCTTATAGGGGGTTTAGGACTGAGAGTCTCAGAGTACTGGACATATTTGACTTGAGGCCACTTGCAGTCTAAACCTTGAATCCAGTAGTGCTTTGCAGCTGCAGATAAGGATGAGGTCATATGCCAGATTGTGGTCTCCACAATACATCATTACCAAGCTAATCACATCTGCAAGAAGGACTGTTAGCATCATGCATTATTGAATTAGATCAGGTACTTGTGTTTCTGAAATAAGTCCAAGGCTCTGTAATTTGCTGGCTTATTACTTTCCAGGGTGAAGCTGCCAAGAGACCATTACCAGGAGTTATGTGAATTGACAGGAAAGGCTCAGAGGACAGTTTGAACCCTGTGATGGACAGGCAGAGATGTTGCAGCCAGTGGGCTATCAGTGTAGTTAAAAATGATAGTCTACAGACATCCCATTTCTGGGATATTTCCTATATCTTTTTCATTCCTTAAATGGCCTGATGTCCAAATGCAGCTATCTCTGATGCTGGCATTAAGCATCAAATCCAGGTGGTTTACCTGGGTGCTATTCATTTAAGACAAACAGTCTTGGTCCTCTACCTGCATCCACCAGCAGACACTGCAGAGGCTGCTCTGTGATCTCGAGGCAGCACATGGTGGCTGTTGGTGTGGCATGCCCAGGTCTACCCTCACAGCCAGAATTTATTTTGGAGCTGGATCATTTCTAGACAATTGGGAGCATAAAGGAAGTGCAAGAATATATCTGGTGGCAGGTTCTATCTGGACATACTTAGAGACAATTTTATTTTTTAGACTGTGACACTGCAGTTTGAAAAGTAGGGTTTGGGTTTTATTCTTCATACTGGGAGTAAGGAGACTGAAAATTGGATGGCCAAGCTCTACCCAGTTGAAGCAAAACCTGCCAGTTTGACTGATTGTTCTAGCTGTCATAGACAACTTGAATCCCTTTTTTAAGAAGTCCTGATAGTTTGGCTTTTTTAATGGCTGATTCCTGGCACTTCTTTCAGATCAGAACTTCTGACGTGTCCAAAAGTGAGCACTTCAAAATGGCTAGACTCTTTTCAGGAGAGTAGTCCTAAAAGCCATCCTGGGGGTCCTGAATGAGTGGTTGAAACTGCACAAATACATAGTTTTATAATTCACAAAGAACTCTCTGGTGCAGCCTTCTGCATAACTGGTGAGCTTTACTCAGGAATTTGGCTCATTGCTTTTTTCTTGAGATTTAGCAGAGTGTTTGGAAGGACTTGATTTGAAAGACTTTGCTAGGAGAAGGATGTATCCTGCTTCTAGTGATGACAGTGACACATTGGATCTCCTCTACTTCCTTCTCCTGGCAAGTTGCAATTGTGGCACTTGGTCTATCACCAGAGTCTCAAACCATAGGATTTTGGGATCTGTTTTGTGGCCTGGGGGAGGGGTGGCATATGGAAGAAATGTTCAGCATTCAATTGCTCCCCTGGGCTTCAATGCAGGCTCATCACACTAGCAGATCTAGACAAGGGAACATAGTATTTCTAAATTTTGAGACTCAAAAAACTATTACAGTCTGTTTTCCCACTACAATGTACAAGAATTCTTGAAACAAAAATAAGATCCTGTCTCTGCCACTTACCCAGAGCCTCAGAGATGCAATCAACCCAGCAGCCATCCCCTCGCCAGAAATAAAAATATCTGTGGTGGGGTTTTATTTCCTTCTTCTGGAGACCTGGGATAGCAACACATGATTTGGTGCTGCTGACATCTGGCAGCATCGTTCCTATTTACTGTAAACACGAGTCATCGCCCATGGAGTGTTTTATTGCTTGTGGTTTCCATCTTGTTGTATGCAGCAATTATGCACATGGCGCAATCTTTCCATGTCAATAAAAATGTTTCATTCTCAGCAAGGAACATAAGAATGAACCCAGCAATTCTTAGGGGCTACTGTGCTGAGTTAAATGAGATGTGATGGGGAGGGGCGTGGCAGGGCGTTCAGTGTGGAGGGCAGGGGTGGTTTTTGGGGTCACTTGGTGGGACTCACAGATAGGGGCAGTGCACAGAAAGCTGGTGTGAGCGTTCACTTCTCCAGCCTGGGCTGAGAAAAGGCCTCACAGCTTTTGTTTGCTTTGTTGGCAAAACGTCCTGCAGCAGGATGCCTTGTGAGTGCTGCTGGAGACTTTCCTTCATGCTAATTTCTGTTTTTGTTTTTTCTTTTTTTTTTTTTTTTTTTTTCCCTGGTTATCCAGGAGTTTGGAGATGTTTCCAGTAAAGGATTCATGAGAGAATCTTCAAAGGGCACCACAGCCAGGGGAAAAATCATAGGCATGACTGGAAAAGTAGTGTTTTAAATTAGTGTGAAAGCTTGGGGGAAGTCACTTAGGCCTAAATCCATGAGTTGATTTAAGCTTCTTACTGCTGCTTAGGTGCCCTGTGTTCCCTTTGGAGTTAGACATCTAAAGGTCTTTATGATAAAGCACTTTCCACCTCCTTCTTCCCGTGGCTTAAAGGGAGATGGAGTACAGTGTTTGCCTGCTTTGGTGGGAGCAGGAGTGCATTTGTCTGGGGCTCCAGACAGCGGGGCTGGCCCTGGCAAGGCACCCAACTCCTCTCTGCAGGGCTGGGGAGGGACAGGCCCTTCTGCTGGGTGACTCATCTCCAGAGAGGAAAGATGTCTGAGATACGGGGCAGGAATCCCTGGAGGTGCCAGCCCCTCTCCACTGGCTCTCAGTGGAGCTTAGCCAAGGAGTTTAGACTTGGCGCCTAAGTTTTAGTCAGCTGATGGTATGGGAGGTGAATTTCACCCCCGGGAACTTTGGGTGGAATTTAAGCTGTCTGAAAATGACAGTTGTGCAAGCAATAATAAACAGTCTGTATGGTTCCACGTCTGGAATCTCCTTATAAACAGGGGCATGCAAATCAATTAGATAAAAATCTGAGCATTTCTGAATTTCCTGCCCAAACTTGAACAGAATCTGCTTTTGGATTTGATGAAAATCCCCTTCACTTTCCAACCTATACATAAGTCTTTTTCTGCCACACAGGCTACCTTGTTTCACACAGGGATGGAGATGCCGTAGCCTTGGGATGGTCTCAGAGTGACACATCTCTGGACATCCCTAACTCCACCTGGTTGGTGAGAGTCAGTGCTGGGAACCTTCTGGGAGCAGCCCAAAGACGTGGCATGATTCCTGACTCAGTGCTGCTGATCGAAGTGCTCCAGATAAGCTCAGATGTAGATAAGCTCTGCAACTCCCAAGCACTTATCCAAACCAAAGCTTTCAACATTTATCCACCTTGACTGTACATGACTTTGCCCTTAGCAACAGAGATTACACCCACTTTTTTCTTCACTACTGTCAGCGGAGGAGCAAGAACCTACTTGAAGACAAGTAAAACACCTTAGGCTTTTAGGTTCCCACACCTTTCTTCTTCCTTTTTCAGAAACCAGTCTGATTATGTATTCACTTCTCATTGTAGTCGCTACCTGAGAAACCACAAATTCAGGTAGGAGTGCTGGGCAGCTCCTTCTGAAGGGAAGTGCTCCCTGACTCTACCAGAATGGGGAGGGCATGTGGGTCTCTTTGTCATCACTTGCCCTCACCTGATGTGCTTTGGTTCTCTTAGCTGCCTACAAAGGACAGGATTTTATTTATTTGTTGATTATTATTCCCTTAATTTATGTGTAAATTTAAACCTAAATTTAAATGGTTTTTGTTGGTTCTTTTCCTCTTGATTCCCTTTGGTGTATTAAAAATGCTCAGATGCCTTGTGGCTGTCTCACTTGTGCACTCATGATAAAACCATTGTTTCACTTAGGGAAAAATTATTTTCCTTCTTTTCCTTCATTTTTTGTGTTTGCTAAGCAGCACTGGGTATGGGCCACTCTTCTCTGACCAGGAGGCATTATCACCTAGAAAATTACCTGTTCTTGCAGGGATCAGGGTTTCTTCTTTCTGCCTGTAGTGCATTGTAATTTTTTTTTTTTGTGGCTTTTGGTCTTTCAAATTAGAGATTTTAAGTTGTTATAGATTATGTGGAAGTGTTCTGTGGCTTGTGGTGTGTGGGGTAAAGTTTGGTGGACCCTTCTGGATAAATACTGTTATACTTTGGCTGTGAGGGGCTGCATGTGATGAACCAGGGATTTGTGTTTGAGTCCAGGGATTCTCCATTCACTCGGGCACATGCAATTAAATGTTACTTCACTTGCTGCCAAAAACTGCCTTAATCTTCATATTTATGGGGAATTCAAACTGTCCAGAGGTGCTAACTCGCCAGGCAGCCTGAGACATTCATGTTCTCTCATTCCTTATTCATGGGTCAAGCAACTCATTGGCAACGTTGTAAGAAGCTTCAGTTCTTACCTGGAAGGTCACCTCTGAAAAGAAGCTTTTCTTTTCCCACCTATCTCTTCCCTCAGTGTTTCCGTTAGGGAGAACTGGGCCAAGAACATATTTTTTTTTCACAGAAAACTAAAATAAAAGTAGTTATACTCTTGGAAAAATACAGTTTTATTTATTAAGAAGTAAAAAATATGTTGTATGTGTTTTGTGTATACTAATTATATTGTAAATACTAAGAGGCTTCCATTCTGCACCCTCCTCTTGCCTTTTTCTTTACAATATTTTGATTTCAGCTCCTTTTTGATGAATTGGACAATTCTGATGTAAAAAATTAATTTTAATTCCATGACATGTTAATTTTTGACAATTCCCCCCACACACACACACTTTTCATCAAGCAGAATCACAGAATTATTCTGGCTTGAAAAGACATCTGAGTCCAGCCATTAATCCAGCACTGCCAGGTCTACCACAAAACCTGTCCCTGAATGCCACATTTATATGTCCTTTAAATACTTTCAGAGATGGGGACTCCACCCCTTCCCTTGGCAGCCTGTTCAATGCCTGATCACCTTTTGAATGAAGAAACTTTTCCTAATACTATATTTAGTTTAAAAACATTTCAGATATCTGTACTGTCCGGACTCCAGGCACAAATGCTAACTGGTACAAATCATGGCATGTGTATGCACAGCAGATTATTTCCTGGGATTTTTTGGGCAGGCATCAGATGGAAAAACCTTGGAGCAGTAGTGATGTGACCTGCATTTGACCATGGTGTCGAGAACCAGTGGGTCCATATCCTGTGAGCTATTAAGGTTTGCCTGTATTTATTTTTAAAACATTGAAACAGTTTTCTGATTAAGTGAAAACTCTTCCCTGGCACAGTGTGCTGAAATAACATTAATACTAGAGTCTTGGACATACACCTTGAAAGTGCAAAGTGCAAAGTAATGATGCAAAGTGCAATTGTGTTTTGGTTTACTTTTCCTCTGAAAAGTCCTCAAAGTCATGTTTGGTTGCTCCAGGCTGGTCCAGTTGAAGCTGGAAATCTGCAAGAAGGCAATAGACAGGACCTCTCTGGATCCCGGCTTCAGTGCTGGACCACTCTCCCTCTGAACAGTTTTGTTTCAGTTTCAACCTGCCTTGTGCTCTTTGTGTCCACTGACTTTCGTAATTTTCTCCAGGCACCTCTGAAAAGAGCTCAATTCCATCTTCTCTCTAACTCCTTTCTAGGCAGTGGTTAGCTCTCTCCCTTTGCCTTTACTCCTGGGTACTCGACTGAGAAATATTTTAAAAAGTCTGACTGAAGCACCTTGTGTTGGTTTAAAAAAAAACCCAACAAAATGTAAAACCCAAACACAACTTAATAAACAGCACTGGCAGTTTTATCAGTAATTTCCAGGAGAGCAGAGTTAGCCCAATAGTAAATCCTTTCATGAGTCCTCTCCTTCATGTTTTTAGTGCACTTTCCAAACCAAGAAAGATTAAATGCTCCCTAATACTCATCCTAACCAAACAGGAGTTCTGACCTTCTTAAGCTGTGACCTCTAAGGTCAATATTTGCAAAACAAAGCTGTCTGACCAGAGATGTGAGGTGTTGGTAAATGTTAGTGGTCAGATGCCGTGCAGACATCGGCCACAACTCTCTGTTGGACAGTTTTGGTTTGGGGAAACTTGCTTGAGTTGCTGTCTTACAAATGACAACAAAATGTGAGCTTTTGGTGGTCAACCTCCTCCTTCTGGGGACAAACCTGCAGAAACCAAACACACATTAGGGTCTGTGTATGGGAAATACTGAGTGTGGCACTCAGTACTGGTGAGATTGCCCCAGCCAGGGGAGCCCAACCAGGGCAGCCAGGCACTTGCACAGATGTGGGAGGTTGCTGGGTGGGGATGTTTACCCTTCTGGCATGTGGCACTGCACAAAATCTGCATGTTCATGTGTGTCTTTTCTCCAGGCAGACTTTACCCAGCTGCCCTGTGCTCCCAGGAGCAGTTCCTCCTCTGGCAGATGTGCCTGCAAGCCCCAAGGAAATCAGCTGGGAGCTTCCCCTTGTGTTTTCTGCTGGCTTTCCATGGGGCAGGAGCGAGTGTTTCCTAGGTATAAAATAATGAGCACTGAGGAGTGCTGAGGTACTCAGAGAAGCTAAAAATGGCTTCCTCCAGTGCAGCTGGGTGGTGGTCAGAAGGGTCTATTTTTACTTGCCTTGTGTTTGCACAGAGGCATCCATGCACGACTTTCTGTTGTTCCTGGAGTCTTTCAAGCATATGGTAAATAGACTTTCAATGGGTTGGAACCTATTGCTTCAGGAAATGTTGTTACAAATTGTTTTTCCACTGCAGTTCAGTGAGGGTTTTTCATGCCACCCCCAACATATGCTCTGAAATCCAAGTGGTCTCCAGAAGGGAGACCAAGAGTTTTCAAGGCGTTGTGAAACCCATTAGGCCTGCAGAGAAAGTGGTAAAAGGAGCACAAAACATATCAGAGCATAGAAAAGCAGGGGCTGTTACTCAGAATGCAGTAAAACCATGTTTCTTTAAGTAGATTAGTTTGCATCTTGTGGTATATAAAGAAATAAAAATTACTTAGACTGCAATAAGCCATGTTTTTCTATCTAAACAGATTGACTTACATTTTGTGGCAGGGGGAAAAATATTGATTAAGGTTTGGTTTTTATTTGAGTCCCCCTTGACAGGCTGGATTTCTGATGCTTGTGTTGTTTAGTGATAATCTTTGGGGCATCTTTTTGGCTAGCTCTTCTCCTCAGATGCTTATGAGCAGATGTTGCCTATAAACACCTATGGGAAAGGCACATTTTTCTTCACTGTTCATCCACAACAACTGTTCTCCATCTCTCTTGAGCCACAGCCTCACAGAACCCTTTCTGTTTAGTAGGACATCACTTGACCATGAGATCCTTTTTCTTTTACATCAAGTGATCTCATCTATTTTCCTGCAAAAACTTTGTTTCAAGAAACTCTTTCACACAGTGCACCCTTTATGATGTCAAGGTCTTAACAAGTTTTCCTCCCAAATTAAAAAAAAAAGAAAAAAAAAATCACTAGTATGGGTGGGCACAAATCCAAGGGTTCCAGTGTGTTTTCCATTTATACCAGCTGGCAGATTGCATTTGGTGAGTAAAAACGTGAGAAATTGAGCTGAATACCCAGCACAGCAAACTGTCATAGGCAGGACTGATAATGATGGAAAAAGAGGATGGATTTGTTTGCATTTGGGAAATGTGCAGAGAACTTGAACAAAAAGATTGTCCTACTTCATGGAAAACCTTTAAAATCCACAGTGCTGGGATAGGGTTTTAAAGATGGCATCAAGGCATCAAACTTGGATTTAAAATAATTTTGAAAAATAATTCTGTCTCCTCCTATGTGACTAAGATAACCTTTGGCTTTTGTGGCATCACATGTGACCTGGGTTTGGAGCATGGCAGTCAGTGGACTGTTGGGGAATTAGTTTTGATTCAGATTACACATTCTGTTAGCTGAGCACTATAGAAATCTCTGCTTTTTCCTCTGCAGAAGCTGATACTGCTGGTGGCAGGATACTGGACTTAGAGGCACCACCACTGTGGTATTCCAGTCAATTCCCCAGGTTAGGAAAAAACAAGAAAATGCAGCCCTCTCCTACAGTATGTGGAGAATCAGAAAGAATTACCTTCTGGCAGATTGTGGTGCCTCCACATTGTTTATATCTTGTCTTACCAGAGTCAGCTTTACAGAGACAGGCTATGCACTGCACATCAGCATCTGCAGAACACAGATGGGCAGAGACAACCCAAAAGTAAAGCAACTTGGAAAAGTGGGTACTCAGCTTGTATCTGAAATGAAGAGCAGGCAGAGGAAACCTGGCACAGCAAGGTATCTCTGTGATGGAGTAATTAAACAAAACAGAGGAATGTATCTACCTTGAAAGCCTGCTTGAGTCAAATCAAAAGCAGATGCAAGGCATTTGGGAGAAACTCGGGCTGGCTGAATTGCATTCAGGCAGATAAAAGACTTTGCTAAAGAATATATCTTCCACTTAACGCAGAGAGGAAGTCCTACAACTCATGTGGGCTTCAAGTGATGACATCTGGTTCAAGTATCATGGTCCTCTTCTGAGGAAACAGCACAAAGGCTTGTCACCACCCCGGTGAAACATTCGGAAGGCTGCAGCAGGGCCGAGTCTGTTCTCTTGGAGCAGAAAGCAGAGCCAAGCTCTGATGACAACAGATGGACAGAGCTGTTTTTTTTTTTTTTAAGGAAAACAGATCATAATTAGAGGCCTTGGACCCTTCACCCATAAAGGATTTGTCCTTATATTGTATAGATACAGGGCAGGCATTTCAGCTTACTGAAAAATACTTGTTTTCTCTGAGTTTCATGAAGAAAGAATTGGCCACAGATGTCTTTGTATCCCTGTTTCTTGGTGTGAAACTGCCTCCTTCATAAACACATGCAACAAAATAAACCACATCCACCAGGAAATATTTTTTCTTTTATGCATTGTTTTTGTGAGACTTGTTAGAGTTGAAGATGATGAACTTGTCTGAATGTGTGAACCACTTTTGAGTTCACTCTGATTACCAGCAAGTCTCTTTGTTAAAATAGCAAAGTTTGTGACGGCTAAAAGATGCTTGTGGATAACCACTTCCAGATTTGAAGTGGCACCTGCTGGTGTTGAAATTCGAGCCAAAATGTGACAAACATCATGGTGCAGAATCACAGTACATAAGTCACAAGAAGTACCCTCTGAAAAATCTCGGCTCTCAAAGATATAGTTAACCCAAAATCACATGTAATCAAGCCTCCCCCCACCATTATTCCTGGCCCTAGTTATTAGGGAAGAATTTTAAGTAGATGCAAGGCAGTTGAGGGAGTGTGTTAGTCACCCAAAGAATAAACAGGGAAATTAATTAAAATAAAATGATTCATTATAAATTATTCTCCCAGCTACACTCATAATGATGTGAGAAATATTCCAAATACTATTAGAAAAGCACTCCCCCCACCCCTAGTATTTCTGGCACCTCCAGAAGCAGCAAGTGCTGAAACTCCCACGTGAGGGATGTTTCCTGTGAGCTGTACTGCCAGATTGTACCTGTATTTTTGGGTAAGTGTTTGAACATTCGCCTGCTTATGGAAAAGAGACTGGAGCCTGAACTTTTCCGAGGGTGGCTGTTACCAGGGGGATCCCCCCTGTTTCTGTGCTGGGGCCAGCCACAAGTGGTCATATGGAAGCAGTGTGAAGCAATGCCTAGGAAAGGTGAAATGTGAGCAAAGGCAGCTCTCCAGGATGTGTCCCTGGAGAGCTGTGATGGGATGGTCACCAGCCCTGCTTAACTCTTGGAGATATGAGGAGCCCTTGCATTGATTTCACCTCTGGCTGTTTTAAATGGCAATGACTCCTTCCTTTCCCACCAGGCTTTCAGCTGCCCAGCACGGCCCATCACACCAAGTCCTGCTTCCTCATTGTTAAAAAACACAATATGCTTCCTCCCCCTGCCCAAAAATCAACCCCCCTTTTCCCCTTCAGCTGCTCTCAGGGTCTCCTAAGGTGCTCTGAGTGTGTCTGTCTGTCTGTTACACATGTGTTTAATTCACGTATTTTCTACTGGAAGGGATGTGAAAGTGTGAGTTTAGAATTTGAAACAGAACGTTTGGGGTTATAAAAATTTAGCTTGGCTCAGAAAGGCTGTGTGTAAGCAGAGACTTAATTGACTTCTGCTGCCTCCGATGGGTCTCTGCCAGTCATTCAGGCTGGATCAACGGGCTGTCACGTAATTCCTGCACTGGGGGACTTGGACCAGCAGTTCCACAAACTGGGCATTTATTTTTAGGCATCCCAGAGGACTCCTGGAGGACCAGCTCCCATATCCATAGCCCCTCTTGGGACATTATTTGTGAGAAAGACATTCACCTGCTCTGCCATCATGACTTTGTTGCCAGTGTAAAATTTGCAGCTGTTGCCTTGCCCTGTCCTTTTTTTTCTTTTGCTGCTGTGTCTTGGAATCTCCTTTCTCAAACTGCTAAATAAACACTTACCAGCAGTGGCAGAAGTTCCTGAAGAGTGAGCTTACAATGAGCCATAGAAGCAGAAGTTTGCAGTACTGCTGGAGGTGGAAAAGAGTGCCTGGTATCTTCACACTGACTTAAGCAAGGAATTCTATAGAAAAGCCTGGTGAATAATCTTTGTTCAATTCCTATGGGAAGTTTTATGACACCCCAGAACTGTTTGGCAATACGTTTCCAGAGTCCTTTTCTGCTTAAAGTGGTCTTCACATCCTCAAGCTCCTCAGACCTTGTGGTTCTGCATTAGGAGTGTCCAACTCCCAAGTCCCTCCTGTCAAGAAGAGTATAAGGAGTATAAGAAATAGTTCCAAGCCAAGCTTGAGGTCTGGTCTGGAGAGGAATCCTTCCAAGGTTACTGAAGAGTTTTGCCATTCACTGAAACACAGAGTTCATTGAAGAGCAGCGTTCCACCAAAACACTGAAGGGGAAGTTTTATTCTCTTCTCATTTGTTTAAGACCAGGGATTTGGCTTGGGAATTTTGTTTATTGAAATATCGAAGGAAAGTCTGTCTGGCCCCATCTTTGTCGTATCTGAACTCTTTCCAAGTGTTTGAGGGTGGGGTTGCAAACTCAGTCTTCTCAGGCCCTTCCTAGTTTCTCACCCTAAAAGTGGTATGACAGTATTTTTTGCTGCATTTTCACTGCATAATGGGGTGTGTTTTTACCTGGGGTAACTCACACATTGTAGTTAGGTGCAGTAAAAAACCAGCAGTGTGTTGTTGGAGCAGTGCAACTCCCCGAGATTAGACAGGGGTGCTCAGAGAACTGAACTCATCATCTCATTAGGGAAGATGGCAAACAGCCTGGTCTTAGGTTAGGAGGTTTCAGAGATATTTGTTACCTATTAAAAATCTCAAATACCTTAATGCAGCATCATAATCTGTTGAAGGGGTAAAATTTTTATCCCACATTGTGGGAAAAGCCCAAATTATTATTCAGCACTTGAGAAAAATGTATCTTGTGCATGTCAAGAAGCAATCAGAGGGAAGCAGAAGGGAGATCTTCTCTACTTAATCTTGAAAGTGGCAAAAGCTGATGCCGTCTTTGGTGGGAGTACAGAGGACCAAAAAATGCTCAATGACTTATTATGGAAGATACTGTATAATTTTTATTTAGTCTAAAATGTGGCTATTTAAATTCTATTAGTTTTCAGTTTGTCTTTTTAGTTAAAAAGGATATTCTACTTTCAATAGTTTGATTTCCAAATATGAAAACCTGAACCTCATTTTTAGAAGATTTGTTTTTCATTACTGATTTTAATTGTCACAGTAACTTTTTCAAAATGTATGAGTCTTTGATGAGAAATGACCCTTTTCACTGAAATACTGTAGTGAAAAATCATTGCCTAGCTCCTACTTGGCTCATCCATGTTAGGTCCATTTAATTTAATCTGTAATTTAATGATCACAAGATTTCTTGATAGATAAGTGAGATGTGATTTTTTTGTAAAGCTACTAGAGGAGTTTGTTACTCAAGTTCTGTGAAATTAATGAGAAAAATGTGGATTTTTGAGAAGTACAAACACCAGCTTGCCTGGACTTTATTTTGACACTTGGTGGGAGAGAGATGGAGCCTTGATTTACTTTTGCTGGAAAGGTGCTTATGTTGCACAAAGAGGGCTTCCCAGCCCAAAATTAGACAAGAGACAACTGTAGGAAAAGAAAAATCTGCTTGGTCGGGAAATGAGGAGACATTCATCTCTCATTTCACTAGTGAGTAGGGATATTTTAGGTGCATTCCAGCAGGAAAATCCTCTCTTGCAAAGATGAGTTCAGGTGAGGTTGCTCAGCAACCTGTCAGCAAACCTGCATCCATTTGGATTCCCGAATGCTGGAATGAGCTTGACCTGCAGTTGTTCTGGAATGAGTGAATGTCTCTAGCTGGAAACCATGGGATCGTTTCATATGTCTCTAGATATGACCTTTGTCCCAGCAGGATTGCTGCATCTGAAATCAGCACCTGGAGATGCAGATGTTTCCTCCAAACCACCTTCCAATGCTTCCTGAAGCTCATCCATCACTGTTAAGGCATAACAACTCTTAATGGGCTAAATTAATGGCCATAATGAAGAACAGAGGTTCAGTTTGATATCATTTGATACAGTTTGGGTTGGTACAAGTCAGTTTGATTAATATGACAGTGTTAGATCCCTTGGAAGTTGCAGTGATAAATCAGAAGAATGGGTGATCCCACATGTAGAGTTCTCCAGCTCAGGATTCTGGAGAGACCTGACATGCCCATGGTGGAAGTCAGTAAGTGTGGGTTTATGCTGTGTTGCACCACTGGATCCCTTCTGGCCCTATGCATAATATTCATGGGATTATCTGTCAATGGAACAAAAGCCCATCTGCATCTCCAAGTGGAGACAGAGCCCATGGTAAGTGTGACCAGGTTTAAAGTGTCACAGATCACTGAGATAAATGACTCTGCAGGTGGCAAACATGCAAAGTAATGGCAGCAGGGCTAAGGCTATGTGGGAGCCAGCATAGGAAATGTGGGCTAAAAGCAAGTCCTCAGGAAATGAATATGGAAATTATTGTTGAAACAGCCCAGGGCAAAACTGCAGAACAGAAATGGCTGCTGACCTCCTAGGGTAAATTTTAAGAGCTCAAATGAGTAAGCAGAAGAAAATACAGTTTGGAGATCAGAAACTTGTATTTGCTCTACCTCATAATGAAAGGAGAAAGGGACATTTGATTCAAATAGAAAGGTGATGAAAGAAATGCTGATAAAAGAGTACTTCTTCACAGGGTACATAATTAAAAAGGGGAGCTCATTGCTTCAAGATGCCTTGAGATCAGGAACCTAGCAGAAATTAAAAATAAACAAACACTAAACCCCCAAACCCGAGATACATTCATGGATAACAAGAATATCCAGTTTTGTCAACAGTTCTGCCTCAGTACATAAATTCATCTCTGACTCGTCAGGGTTAATGCTCTGTTCCTCTGAGAAGGATGCTGGAACTGCTTACTGCTCCCAGCATTTCTCTGGAAGTGCTGGCATCACCCAGAGCCAGGCACAGAGCAGGGGACATGGCTGACTGCTGAGGTGCTGCAGGATCCCTGGGAGATGCTTTCTGGCTCTTGTTCTGTCCTCATCAGGAACATTGTTCCGACCGGGGGCCACTGGACCACAGACAAACCTTATTGCTTTTGGAAGCGGTTGTCTGGGATAATGAGGTGAATGACAGTCTCCACGAGGAATGCTTTAAAGGATGTTAATCTCACCTAGTGAGGAGGGACTGCAGAACTGTGGCACACACTGTGTAATTAAATAGCTCGTTGCTACAGGATGTTGTTAAGGCCAAGAGTACAGATGGATTTGAGAGAGGAGTAGACACGTTCATGGAAGGTAAGTCTGTGAGCAGCTCCTGGTCCTGGTGTGACCTCCAGGCAGTCCTTGAAGTGATGACTTCCAGACACCAGGAGGACATGCCATGAAAAGCGACCATTTTCCATGTGACCTTTTCTTTTATACTCTTTTCAGCCAGCCTGGAAGACAGAACAGTTAACTAGACACATGTAAGCTCTGATTTTTCTTTTGGTTTTATCTTTATATACTTAAGAGGACTTAGAAATTCCTGAAGGGCAGATGAATCACGTTGGCAAGGGGTTCAGAAACTGGGGGATAGTCTGAAAACCCTGGGAAGCTAGATGGGAATAAGGCAGACATATTATGCTCAAGGAGTACTTAGGCATATGGAATAAGTTACTGGGGAATGGCAAGCAATGTAAAGACATTATACTAAGACTTTAAGATGATACTTTAAGGCGATATGTTCGAAGTTCAAGGGACACCTCCATCTCTCTTTTGAGGAGGGGCTTGGGAAAAGAGCAGTGTTACAGAACGGAGCAGGATTAAGGAGATTGCTGGGAAATGGCAGGCGAGTCGTGCTGGATGCCCTTTCCCTGTTCCTAAAGTTTCCACCGTCCTCCTGAGAGGAAGAGAAAACAAACCGAGGAGTGGTAATGCCTGGGGTTACACAATCAGGTCGGAGGCTGCTGACCTTGCCGCTAATGGTTTATGGGCAGCCACAGGCGTCCGCCGCTGCCCCGTGTTTTTGTTACACATGATCTGGCAGTTGCCAAATCACTCGGTCCCAATATGCAGGAAATTACTTGAGAGCTATATTTAGCAAGATGAGCCCACGTCTTGATTTGGCTGGAAGCTGAGGCAGATTGAATTAATCTAGGGGAAAACCGAGTGTGTGGGGTCCCAGCAGAACATCTTCCCCCAAGTTTCCCGGGGTCCTGTGGCCTCCCTGGGGTTTCTGTTGTGGACCAGCGTGAGGGTAGTCAGTGAAGGCTGAAGAAAAGGGGGTTTGTGGGTTCTTGCTGCAGGATGTTGCAGCACAGCCCAAGGTATCTAGTCCCACCTCTGCCGCACAAGGAGGACATCCGTGGTGTGAGCGAGTCCTCCTGGGGGAGCACAGCCTGGGCTCCATCCCCCTGGGCTGGCCCTGGGGCTGCGATCTCAGCCAGCTCCTCTGCCTAAAGCTGGACATGATCACAATGCTTCCCAGCACTCTCCCACCTCAAGCTCACTCACAAGCTCCTTGGCTCTCACACAGCTCTGGTTTCTCAGCCTCTTTCCCACCAGAAAATGGAATTAGGAGGCAAGATGAAGGATCATCCTCTGGGTAGTCACCACTCAGAAAAAGACAGCCAAAAGTCACATTCTCCAAGAGCAGCCCTTGTCCCTCCTTGTCCCTCCTGGCAGTGCAGCAGGCAGATTCTCTGCCAGGGGACAAGCCATGGCACTGGCTCAGCCTCAGCAGAGAAGACACCCACAAGACTTGAAATCTGCCCATGGAGGTTTTCTCTCCGCCTTCCCAGCTCTCTGAAGTGGTACAGGAAGGCTCTCCCTGTGGTTACCTGCCTTTCATGCAGTTGTCTTACTGGAGGCGTGTGAGGAATTACTTGCAGTGAGCCTGATTCACAGCCCACAAGATCGGATTGGTTTTGGATCAGACGCTGTAAAGGATTTGTATTGCGTTTCAGCACACAAGAACATAAAAGAGCAGAGTCTGGTTATTTGCTCAATAATTAGCAGCATCGTCCCCTAAGGGGAGATGGATCAGTTCTGGGATGAGTCTCTAACCAAAGTGCCTGACGTTACCCCGCAGCTACCACACGGCAGCCAGGTGTTGTGGGAAAGAGGGATTTTATCAGTGCCATGCACCATTAATGAGTGTGTACTGTGCAGGAAGCCACACAGGTGAGGTGAGGAACGCAGTGTCTGGGCAAACTCAGAGCCCTGGGATTATGTTCAGCGTAGCAAGGTGTTCTGTGTGGCCTGAATACCCAGTGGAAGTTACCTGACAGCAAAGAAATGACATGATAAATACTCAGTGAGATACCTCCCAGGGAGAAATGGCAAGAGAAAGGTTTTTAGCTTGAGGAGTCACTTTGAAATGTCAGCATTTATTTCCCATCCTTTCATATTCTCATTAGAGACTCATTTTCCTGATCTAAAAACCAAAAAACAGTGTCATGCAAATGGAATGGTCCACGCAGAAAGTGAGGGTGCTGTGCCATGGCTGTGGCTTCAGCAAAGCCTCCAGGGGTCTTGCTCAATATCCTTCACCATGAAGGATAACAGCACTGCTGTCACTGGAACTGGGCCTCATGGAGGAGGATAGTGTTGAGTACCTCAAGGTCAGCAGCTTCTCTGAGCTGGGTCCTGTGAGCTGTTCAGGAGGTGTGAGATGGTTGTCTTCATTCAGGGTGTCCTGAGTTCAGAGGAAACCCCTCTTGGGCGCTTTTTGTGAATCAGAGCTACCCTACCTACTTTTATTCTTACCAATTTAATTGACAAGTTTCTTTGTAAATGTTGTCCCAGCACTTGTGCTTCTGACATCCACCCTTTCAAATGGGCAATGCAATGACTGAGTAGAGCAGTTGCATAAATTTATGTCTTGTAGGGGATTCAGTGCAAGGAAGGCATTTCAAAAGCTGGCAGTGCTAAAACGTGGATGGCTATTGGCATTCCTCTGACTTCAGCTCACGGAGGTCTGGTCCTGTCACCCATTGTCAAAAACATACCCTTGGTTTCAAGCATTCATCACCATTTGTCTCTCATAATTGCATTTTCCTGAGTACTAGAAATTAAATCAGCAGTGACAGAATATTTATGGCTCAGAAATACTCTGGATGATTCCTAGAGAAGCTGTTTCCAGCTTGGTTATTTATGTCCTTTTATCATGGCTTTTATAGTGGGACTGGGGAACTAAACAGCAGAAACCATATGAAACATGCTGAATGATTTCATCCTTGAGCCAAACATACATTTAGTGTAGGCAAGGAGATGCTGGTGAGAGCCCATGTGCAGCTTAGGGCATCCAGCCCATGGCCAGTGCTTCACCTCCTGCCATCACTCTGCAGAGAGGTGCAGCCTGGTTGCTGAGCTCACCTGGCACATTTTCTTCATCTGGAGGTTGCCATCAGTCCCTGGAGAGAGGCTGGTGTGGGTGGAAAGGCTGGACTTGAGTGGGTGAAATGGTTTGATCTGTTCCCTGCTGTCAGCCTCAGTCATGTGTGGGCATTGCAGATGAAAGTTGTCGAGGGCTCTGACCTGTCTCCCACTGAGGGCACCATGGAGCCAGGCTTCTCCTTGGTACTCGCAGTGAAAACTGAAATGGCTAAATTTTCAGTGGGGAAAAGAAAAAAAAAAAAGGAAAAATGCATTCAGGAAATTGAGAAGTCAACTTGTCAGGTCTTTTTCTGTGGCATCAAATTGTTTTAGACTGACTCACTTCTTGCAATGTCCCACTCTCTTCTTGTCCATAAGACAGTTGAAATAAAGCCCTTTGGATTTGCTGAAATCAAAGATTTTGGTAATTTTCCCTGCTAGAAATTTTGCCAATATCAGCATACTTCTGAGAAACGCTCTTGTACTGGTATTTTCTCATATAAAACTGTTCCTTATGCAAAACTGACTATTCTCCGTGATAAAAATCTTTTTACAGTTCCTATCCTGGTCTCGGCTTTAGCCTCCCTGTGATACTGTAAATTTTTATCACATGCTACACATAAATAATAATCATGTGCAGAAGGAGCCTTGATCTCCCCGGGGTGTGTCCCGGTTTAGCCACGATGACGACGTGCTGCCAGCTGAACTGCTGACCCTGTCACCGATTGCCAGGGTGCCAGTGGCTTACAAAGGGTCAGTGATGCCAGTCCTCCTGCAGGATGCCCACATTTTCTCCACGAGCCACAGGGCACATTGCATATCTGAGAGAGCTGAGGGAAGGAGTGGCTGCTGGGCTGGCTCAGCAGTTCTGTGGGCATCCCCCAGCCCCAGGCAGGGTACAGCTGTGAAAAGTTAACTGTGGCTTCTTTCTGCTCCCATCCACAACGTCCAGAATAAATCACAGCATCAATGCTGACAATCCTGTTCAGATTTTCTCCTGGATAGCTTTTACGGCCAGAGCTGACTTTCAAAAGGCCCAAATTGCTCTTCTTGAGATACTGTAAAGAAATCCTGCGCAGCAAACAGTTCACATAAAATAAAAAATAAAAAGGAGGACCTCTGTCTGCCTTTAATAGTCCAAGTGTTTCCTCAGGCATTGCAGGCAGCCTGCCCTTCCTGTTGGGATGGCTGGCTGCAGCAAAGGAGATAACAGCCTATCTTTTTATAGGATGATACGGATTGTAGGTGGAGAGCCCAGTTCAAAGTGCAGGTCACTGAGCTCCTATAAATTGCTCCTGACATCCCTGATAAAACCCATGCTCCCCCTTCCTCCCTGCGTCTTCTTTGAGCAAGGGGAAAGGGCTGCTAGTAAAGATACCATTTTTCCACTTCAGTCAATACTTTGATGTTTAAAGCTGTTTAATATTCATTAAAACTCCTCCTAAAATGTAATTGCAAGAATTACAATTCAGTTTTTATGACTGTCTGTAAGCTTTACGGGACAGGCAGTTAAAACCATCTCTGTGATGGTTTGATGATAGGTCCAGCACAGGGCTCCTCTCCCAGAGAAGAGCAGGATCAGGTCTGGGTTCCCCCTGCCCACCAGCAGATGTCAGATGTATGGGAACAAATGGATCCTTTCCTGGGAAAAGTAATTTTTGCATTAATTAAGAGTGTTTGGAAGTCTGCGCTGAGTGGTGACATCCCTGCCCTCCCCTCGCGTACTCCACTCCTGGGCAAAGGTCTGTTTTGATAATTTCTGAAAGAAACATTTAGGTTTCTTATTTCAACATAAAATTAATTTTGAAATTTGCTGAAGTTGTGTATACATACTTGTCTTTAAAAGGGCTTTGTTTAGGAGATGGAAAACCTCTGAGAGATGAAGTGAGATGTGAGTTGGAGAATTTCAAAACAAAAACTTTTACTTGACTAAAACTAAGAAAACTAAAAGGGAAAAATTAAAGTCTATTCAAGGCAAACTAAAGCAATGTTTCTCATTACTGCTGACAATGAGTTAAGAAAAAAAAAGTCAGCTATTCACCCACCTTGGGATGAGATGTTGTGTATCTTTGTCAAGCTCTTTCTTCAAGTGCAATTACAGATCTGTTCCCTGAAGAATATCTCTGAAGATCCTTTCATGTCTTACTATGACAGTGCATCTAAGCATTTCACAATGTTTTCATCAAAGTGTGCTCACAGGGAAGTGCTAATAGCTCTATTTTTTCAATGGCAAAATGATGAGAAACTGATTTATCTCATATAATTTTAGTTATCTAAAAGTTAAACATCTCGGCTAAGCTGCTTGTCTCAAGCCATATTGTAGTTGATATTCTCCCACTGTTAGATCTTCTCATTGGGACTGTGGAATGTGGGCAGGGAGGCTGTTTCTGCCTTTAGGAGATTTCTGAGCCATATTATCAGGGGAGGAAGAAAATAAAGGAATTTATTTGCTTCTAGTATGGTAGTGCAGTGCTCCAAGTGCCTTCTGAGATGGGAAATTGGACTTCATGCTGCAGCTGTGAGAAATGCTGCTCCTCTGGCCATCTGCTTTTAGTGGATGTGTGGTTAATGAGGCTGGGGAGTCAAGAGTGCTGGAAGGGAAGCCAGCCTCACATTCCTGTCTTCAGGAATCTTTTTGGCTGGGACATGTGTGCTAAGGTGACCAGTAGGCCAGAGAGGCTCAGATGGGCCTTTCCCTATGGCCACATCGAAGAGAGAGGTTGCTTACAGATGCTAAAGCCTTGCAATGTTTAAACTCAGCAATTAGAGCAGGTGACAAGACCTTTCAGGAGGCTATTTCCACCTGTGATGTTAAGCTCCACTGGGATTTCCTGGCAGTCCGACTCCATGCTTCAAGGACTGTCATTCAGCTCCAAATGCACTCCAGGAACTACAAAAGAGCCACTGTCCTCTGCTTAATCCATGGATTGTATGTCTCTATTGGTGCCTGGCTGAAGTATAGTACACACAGCCCTAACAGAAGCAATTAATGTCAATCAAATGATACCTCCTCTCACACAACATTTGAACTAATACAACCATCTTAATTGCCCAAGTTTCTTTGCTTTCAAAAGTATGTTCTGCTTAATGATGCCTTTTCTAACACTGGAACTCTGTTGGAGCAATGCCGTTTCTACCAAAAATAATTTTTCAGCAACAATTCTCTCTCCCCCTGCTCCCTCTGAATCCCATAACTTTTGCTCCCCTCCTCCCCAAGCTGTGCACAGACCAGTTGGCTCCAGCCAGGACTAATTTCCTCAGCTGTCCTGGTGAAGCGCTCGCATAAAGGCTCCAGCATTTGACAGGGTGGTATTGTTCTGGTTGTTTTAGTAAAGCTTCTGAGTTGTACAACAGGGTTTGGAAAGGCTCTTCTTGACTCAGGGAGACATCCTGAGAAAGGAGGAGAGAACTGGCGCATGGGGAAAGTGCAATTGCTTGGTCACATTAAAGCTGAGACAAAATGTTTCTTTTTAAAGAGCTTTAAAATAGTCCCCAATGTAAAAAGCTTAGCAGCTGCAGCAACACAGAGCCTGAATAATTTCCATCTATTTGCTGCAGCAACACGGAGCCTGAATAATTTCCATGTATTTATGGATGTGCGTGCTCACATGTGTGTGTCTTTCTTTCCCAGTGCGTTTGCGCCCGCGCTGTAATGAACAGCGCAGTGTCACGTGCTCTCGGGCCAACACTGATTTATTTGTCACTCAGGTGTGAAGAACAACCCCTTGGGTTATGCCAGTCTGAACTGGGCCATCTGATTTAGATTTCAGCTCCCAACAATTAATTCCTGACACAAAATTTCGGCACAATACCCAGCTTACGGCCTATTATGTTCATCATCAGACCATGAAGTATTAGTTACAGCGAGCCAAAATATGTCAGATACCCCTGGCTTTCTCCGGCATTCTTGAGAGGTAGTTAAAAAGAAAATGTTTCTTCTGTGAGCAGGAAACTGAAGCTTTGAAACCCTTGAATGCACATGGTCAGTCTGTGAAATCCAGCTTCGATTCCCCTTGCCAAGATGGCTGTAATGGATTTCAGAAAGAAATCAAATTTCCAGCAATGATTTAGGAGAAGAATGGCATATTCTGGAAACAGGCAGACATCTAGGTGTATGATGGGAATGTCAGATAGGAATCACAAGGGAATTTAATTCTTTTAGGCATGAGAATGCAGAAGTTTCCAGGCAAGACATAGGTTTCACTATATTCAGTGAAAAGGAGACTCATGGCTTAAATTTACACATTAAGTAAACTATGAAGTGAGTGCATGCTGGCATCATGGGCCAGGTGAGATGTAGAGTGAGCATCATGAGACCTGAGAAGAAGGATGTGACCTTGTTCAGGATTTCTGAGTTTCCTAAGAGATGTTTACCTTCAGAAAAAAATGAATTTTTCCTGAAAGCTCCTTCTTGGATATATACTTAGGTCATATTTTTAGACTGTCTTAAAAAGTCCTGATACCCAGTAGGTACTACTTGCCTTCAGCATATATTGCTCAGATCTTGTTGCTTTATTGAGGTAAAAAAAAAAAAACTTCAGCAAAAGCTATGTGGTGTTTGTAGTTTGTTAAATGCATAATGAAAATCAAGAAGAGAAGTATGAGAAATTTGAACATCTGTTTCTATGGCTTTCATCATCATGAAGCACAACCTCTTCTCAGTCACTTCATGATTTCTCCTCAGCAACGTCCATGGCAGAAGGGAGGTGTAATCCTCATTATAGACCAATGGGCACCATCTAGTAATAAAATGATAGAATAATTTAGGTTGGAAGCTTCTCTTAAGGTCCTCTACTCCAGATTGCCACTGAAATGACAGCTTCAAAGTCAAGTTCAACACTGAAGCTAATGGTGCTCAGGTTACCGAGGAGTTATTTTGGCAAAACCAAGAATTAAACCAATTTCTTGTATCCTAGTTGGGAGCCCCTCAATTAAACCTCAAGCCCATATTTTGTAAGAAGTTAAAAAAAAAAAAGAAAAGAAAAGAAGAAAAACAGGACAATCTAATGCAGTTTATGAGTTGGTAACATCATCTGTACATGGACAAAGGGAGCATTCCATGGTAGAAAACCAAGTTTAAAGACCAAGTGCTGGAAAGGGTGTATGGAAAAATGGGCATTTCACTCAGAATGCTTTTGGGAAAAAGTTTGTGCTGCACAACTGAAGGTTTAAGAAAGGCACCCGAATGCTTTTGCTTTATGCATCTGATTACCTAATGCAGAACTCCAAAATGTCAGGTTTTACTAACTGAGTAGTATCTAAATACGTGTCTGCTTGTTTTCTCTGCAAACCTCATTGCACTGACAGTGAAGAAATACATTGTTCATATGGGGCGAAGAATGGCGTTTAAATATCGTGTGTTGAAATCCCACTCACTTTTACACATTATGCTTCAAAGCCCTGCTTCCTGGATACAAAAGTAGTTGTGTTCCCAGCAGAAGGTTTACATAGTTTAGCATGAAGTAAAAGCACCAGGGTATGAAGCCAGCCATGTATATAAACCATTAAACAATTTCAGCGCAAAGCTGCACAAAATGTCTATTAAATTTAACAGTACTATTAAAAATCCACATTTAAGCTTTCTTTGTTTCTAGCAATGAGGCTTTGAAACATGGAAAAGTCAGTTAAAAAATCCCTGACAATAAACAACCAAACCCCAGCCTTTGCTTGGTCCATAATTTTATAGCAAAGACGAAATGTCCAGGTCCCAACGCTTCCCAACTGGTCTTGCTCCAATCCTGAGCTACTTTTAAGCATTCTGCAGTGTAAATGTTCCCTTTATGAAGTGGGCTATAGCCAGTGCCCATGGAAGCCTCTCCTAAGGAGGTGTTATTTTAATATATGAAGGGCAGTCATTTCATTCCATAAAGATAGCTTGTTCCACGGAGGAAATAAACATCACACTTGACAGATGCAGGGACGCTCCAAGATCCTCAGCCCCTGTGGGGGCAGGGGAAGGCCTATAAAGCTCTTCTGTGTTTCCTGCATTATGGTACATGGGGCTTCAGATGTCTTCCCTGAAAACCAATTCTGTGGTATAACTGTAGCCACCTAATAATTTTATTTTACCTTTAAATGCCGCAGAGTGCAGTGAGAAGCTTGGTATTATGTAGAAGGGTGCTGATAGCAAATGGGGAAGGGTCCTGAGGTATGGACATAACCTTCTCTGTGCTCAGCTGTAGTGAACATGCTGGGAACTGGCAGCAGGCAAGGTGTGAGTGGTTCAAAACCAGCTTACACATGGCCAGTTTATGGGAATTGCATCTCTGTTGGCATAAGAGAGTGCAGGTTAATGATCTTCTGCAATTCTTGTTTCACGCAGCAGTTTTGTCTCACCATCAGTCCCAAACTCGTAGGAGTCCAAGATGATTGACTGCCAAAAAAACTACATTTAAATTCCCTCAGTTTGAAGATGTGTTCCCAGCATGTTGTGCGTGACTCCCCCTTCTCAAGATGGGCACAATCTGTGCGTTTGATTTAATTCTTTTTTGGATGTTGTTTTGGGCTAATGGACGACTTTTTCTGAGGCAAGGTCTAGAGGCCAAAACTCTGGCTTAGCTGCTGGAGAGAAGAGTTCAGATGAAAGGGACGAGAAACCTCCTGCCTTATCTATTCATCCAGTGCTGTATTTGTTATCCAGAAATTCTGGAGAGCTGGCTGCCAAGCTGAGGTGAGGCTTATCCAGAGTTATTCCGACCACATTTCTCAACGTCATGTTTGTTGTGCTTGGAAGGAGCTGCATTGCTCTGTCGTCTCTCTCTCTCACTCCCTCCTGCCCAGCATAGTAGCTATACTATGTTCTTGCTGGAGACCCGTGGCACTTAATGGTGAACCAAAGTCGCTTCGTTTTTCCCCTCACTTGATGAATGAAGCTGGGGTTGGGGTGGGCAGCAGGAGTGGAAGTAAGGAGAGGAGGAAAATTCACCTTGAGAAAACCCAGGTTTTCCTTAGTGAGTGAAAGATGTTACACTGGGAACAACACATATTGCAGGGACTTGGTTGGCCAAAAAAAGGAAGAATGCTATGTCTGTCTCACAGTGCCTTTCTGCTGAATGCAAAGTGCACTGGAGGAAACTGAAAGCAAGCTTAGGTAAAATTCCCTCTCTGTCCTTCCAGTAACCTGGATATTGCCTTTCTGTCATGCAGCATCACTGCTGCTTGAATGGATGCAAAAGGAAGAGGTTTTGCTGAAATTCATAGTGCTTTCTAAATAAGGCTTATAATACGGGAAAACGGAATTTAAATCTTAGGATAAAACCCCCAGAAATGGAAAAATTTGCTTTTTCATGCACAATATATAACTTCTCTTGAAAAACAAATAATAATTTCATCATCAGTAAATGCTGTTGTTGGCGCTACTTTAGCATTGCGGTGACAGTTCTGTTATTACTATATTACATATAGTAATAACTATATGTTATTACTTTCAGGCTTTTTTTTTTTATTTGTATGACTGATCATATATTGATCATATATCAGACATCATATATATATCATGGTTCCAGCCATGGTTCTTACCAGTAAAGGTTGCTGTGGAAATGGCCTCTCAGGTCAATGTTGTGGGATACTGCATCCACTAGTGCCAGGGAATTTCTTATGGAAGAAGCATAGTTGTAAAACATTTCAATTAAACTTCAGTTTGTCATTTCTTTTTTTTTTTTTTTTTCAAAAGCTTGCAAAAATGGCAACATCTACTGTGTATTTTCTCTTGCAAATTTTTATTTCCTTTTTGGATTTTGCTTTTCAAAACTTTTTATTTTTATCTAAATTAGTTCAAGCTGTCACCAATGCATAAGCATATTGGATTATTTTGTTCCACACAGCAATCTTCCCCAAGACAACAATGCTTAATTCACTGCTTTGCATTTTTCTTACAGATTTTGCTTGTATCTATCACATTATTGATTTCAGCAGCAGCCAGACAATTGTAAAGGAGTTTTGTCATCATGGAGAACTTTTTTGGGGATTTGGGAAAAATCTTGGGGGAAGCCAACCAGTGTGATTTGGCAGCTCCATTCTTCTTGCTTTTGTTCTCCTTATACCAGATGGGTTTCTTACTCACTCCTTCCAGTGGGACTTCTTGTGGGGTAAAATACTATATAGCATCAGTGAAGTTATTGCAATCTATCTGGCTCTCCCTGCGCAAAGAGATATTAAAAGCCCACTCCACTAGGGACTAAGAAAATTAGAGAATCTGCTAAATAACTACTTTTAAATGCTTTTTTCCTATATAAATGTGCTTGTTTTGAGTGGGGAGTGGAGTTTCCTGGACTAACTCCGAGGCTGATGCAGGAGGGAAGAGTGGTGGTCCCACGCAGCCAAAATTGGACAGTTCTCAGCCATTCACAGCCTGGCCCCTTAGTCAGTCATTTATAACTGTGAAAAATAAGTGCAAGGTGGCTGCAGAAAGATCTGGTTTTGTTCTGGTGGTGCATTTAGACCACTCAGTGTTTATTTTGCCCCGGCATGAGCAACAACACAAGATGTGAGGCACCGTGAAGCAACGCCTGGGAATTCTGCCACTGATGCTAATGGTGTTGGTCTCTAATCCTTTTCCAGCAAAGGTGAGATGATGCCTCAGCAGAATGGCTGCCCACACTGGGAGAGACACCAGCACTATTCATAGTCGCTGAGACAGTGAAACAGTATTTTGGGGAGGAAAAAAAAGAAAAAAAACCTCATTCCTTAATATACGGCCTTATAGGGTAAATATTTATCCAGCCATCTAAAGGCAGGAGTAATCACTGCAGTTTTCCCTTCGCTCAGAGACTGGAGATTTTTCCTGACTGAAAAAAAAGAAAAAAAAAAAAGGAAAAAAAAAAAAAAAAGGTCCAATTTTGTGTATGTGAAGAAATCAAAGCATTGCCCTTGAAATGGGTTTTTCAGCTGTCTCCTGGGTATTCTGGGGTTAGTTTTCACCACGTGAGGTTCTGAAGTGCATACTCAAAGGTTCAAACACAGGAAAATTGGCTATCACTGCCGGCTCTGTTGGGTGGGGAGAAAAAAGTTCCTTTATAGAAAAAGGGAGAAAAGGAAAGACTTTTTTTTCTCTTCTTCTTCTTTCAGGGGACTATATGAGAATGAGCTGGAAGACGTCTTGACTTTTATTATATCCTGTAATCAAATTTGAGCATCTTACTTGCTTCTTTTCTCAAAGACCACCCTGGCAGTAACAGTCCACACACACACACAATTTTGGTATGCATAAACCTATAAATTTCCTAACAAAATATAGGAGCTGAGGTTGTAGGAGGACTGCAAGGCAGAAGGTGCTGAAATGTAAAGTCTGTGTGTGTTTGAAGGGATGTCATTTATTACATACTTCTGCCTTTAAAAAAAAACAACAACCCTTACTGTTACCACACAGACTGTGTAAATATATATTGCCTAATGCAAGACGGTGTGGTGTAAAGATTTTATTGGCATGCAGTAGCTTAGCTTGAGTAGCAAAGGCCTGAGCAAGCTCTGTATCACCTCAGATGTGTGCCAAGAAAACATGTTCTTGGCATGAGCAGTGAGAACATCCCCAGTGACTCTGCATAGGTGCAAATCTAATGAGGATAATAACCCATGTGCTCCAGGGCACCAACCTATTACTGGCTGCATGGGATTAGGGAGGAATTTCTCCTTTGTGTTGTTCATTGTGGGCTCCACACACTTCTCTCTGAAACCTCTGCCGCTGGCCACTGCAGGAAGAGGATGATGAGTTTGATTGACTGCCTGGAAGGGCCTGATTTGGGAACTCATGTGCTCTTCTGCGAATTCTGTAATGATACCTGTTTTATGTGGTTTGGAAAACGTTCTGCTGGGGCACTTCTCTCTGTAATGCCAGCTCCTGTAAAGGTTCTTTCATGAATGCATGGAATGATTTAGGTTGGCAGGGCGCTCTGCAGATCTCAGGCCAACACGCCGCTCCAGGCAGGGCTGGCTTCAAAGTTCAGTTCTTGCCCAGTTCAGCTCTGAAAATCTCCAGGGGCAGGAACTTGGCCACTGCTCTGTCCGTTCCTCCATGGGGAATTTCCAGCACACGTGGAACACCCATCCTGAGCAGTAGAAAGGTGGAGGCTCTCCAGTCACAGAATTTTTTTTCTTCCTCCTGTAATCAAAGGAGAAAAATACAAGTCCTGGTGGAGTTCCTTTCATTCAGAGATGAGTGGCTGAGACCACTCTTGGTCTGAATCATTTCTGGCAAGGTCTGTCTCTCTCCAGTGAACCTGGGAAGAACACAGATGTCCTGCTCAGATTTAATACCCAAGTACTCAGCAGCAGTGGTCACCTGGAACGAGCCTGGGCCAAAATACAAAGTCATCCAAGGTGAAGGGAAGAGTGGGTTTATATAATACTGTGTTATGAGCTGTCCATGAAAAATAAAAAAAGCCCCAAAACACAGATAAAGTTGTTTCTTTGATTTTAAGTGATGTAGAACTATTTCGAGCAACAAGACCTTAAAGGCAGCAAGTTTCGTGATATGGCTTTATATCAAAAATCAGGGAGATACATCCAGTTGAAAAATGGCTTTGGATTTCAACAATGTCAGCTGATATTTGAACTCTGAAAGTTTGATGTGGTCTGTACTTATTACAGCTGGTAGGAAAAAACAGACTATTAGTGTTGCTTTGGAAGAGAGACATGCATTTCAAAGAAGATATTCTGAAAAAATACATCTGTGTTTTAAGTGGAAAGGAAAAAACAGTGGGAGGAAAAAGTAGGAAATTCCATCTGATAGAAAAGCAAGCAAAAAAATATTACAAAAAATTTAAAAGATTCTGGCAAGAAATCATTGGCAGCTCCTAAAACTCCACTGAATTCTAGACTTCCCTGACGAAATCTGCTTCCCTGGAACTGGATCTGGAAAATGCCTGGACATGGTGCTCTCCAAATAGAAAACAAAACCACAGGTGCTGTTTCTTGGGGAGAAGAGTCCCCGAGATTTTGGAATGAGATTATTCCAGTACATTTCTCCAACAAATTGCCGCTCAATTCTTTTTTTACTTTATGAGCAGAGGCCTAGTGCTTGTCATAGTCTTTTATATCTCAGAAAGTTCCAGTGAATGTCTTGAGAATGAGTAAGTTTTTCTATTCTGGCCTGAAGAGAAAAACAAAAAGTCAAGGACAATTGAAAAATCACTTTTTTCCCCCCATCTAAGAAACTTCCATGGCTTTCATTAGCAAATTCAATTGATGTCCTTCCTGCAGTGCAGACCCTTTGCACAGGCTCTCATTTTCAGGGTGCCAAGGGAATAAATGGAGTGATGGAATCTGGACAGATCTTGCTGCAATTTTGAAAAGTAACTTTCTTCTTCCTTCATCCCCACGTATGGCCACAGCCAGGGAAAATTATGGGAGTAAGAAAAATAAAGCCTCTGCAGTGTTAAAGCTTGCCTCTCTGTCAGGTAAATTATCTGTATTTCTCCCTGAATGAAAAAAGGTTAAAAAAAAAGGATTCATGTGCGAGTGTGCTGCCCAACTCTGTGCCAGAATAATGTGGGCAGCCCACACTGAGAGTCCAGAGCTGCTGCATTCCTCACCAAGCCCTGGATGGGAAGGGAAGCGAAGGGGAAGAGGAAGGGAAGCTCAGAGGATCAGCAGCTTTGGCTTCCCCAGCCTGGGCTCTCCTCCTCTCTTCCCCAGCCAAGGGGCTGCCTCCTCTCACCAGAACCAGCAAGAGACCCCCAAAATGGCACAATTAAACACACTTTCTGCTGGTTTTTTTATTGTGGGAAAGGGTCTGCTTCTGGAAAGCAGGGGAAAACATTTCTTTGTCTTCAAAATCCTGAAAAAGAAGATGTTTCAGGGAAAAGAAAGGGAAAAAAGGGTCACATTTCAATTTGGGTACATTTGTATAATATCCCCTCTGGAGCTGTAGTTTGGTTAACCTCTGTGGGTCGAGCTCCCGGCTACAGAAACCTCTCCTCAGCCTCGCTGGCCAAGGAGCCTCAGGAAACAACCACCACCCTGGTGCTTTGGGAAAGATTTAAGCAGGGAATTTAGTCTCTGGAGACAGAGAGAGAACAGAACACACCCAAGCGATCATTGCACTAAGATTTTTTTTTTAATTTTTCATTGTTAACTTCTCAGGAAGAGTTCTTCATTTCCAATTAACTCTATATGGAACTAACATTCTGTTCCTCTGGTTCATCCCCCGGCCACTACAACTCTCTTTGGCCTGTTGTTTGAAGGGACATGAAATTAAGGTTGGTGGGGATGTGTTGGTTTTTTAACTGGAAGAGTCTTCAACCCTGTGCTTGCAAATCGACCCTCAGGGGTCTGGTGTGCCCTGCCAGAGTCTCTGGATGCTGCTTGTGATCCCACTGATATGTAAGGTGTGTGTGTGTGTACAGAACATCTCCTTACGTTCACCAGCCAGCTGGTGAAGCTCATTTTGCTTTTGTGAGATGCCCCAGGTCACGTTAGTGACTGCCCCAGCAGATCTGGGTTCTGTTTGCAGTCCTTGCCACATGGTGGCCCTGGGCAAATCACCTCTGCTCTGCAATGGGGAAAAAACCCAACTTCCTTTGAGAGATCTAGTGTGGAAAATACGAGAGTTAGGAAGTGATAATAATAATTGCAGTAGGAGTTTAGGTTAGACCTCGTGTTGGGGAGTTTTAGGATGGGTCAGTTGGGGAGTGAATGCCAAATTCTAACATTATGTGGTTTAAATACACAACCCTGTGAGTATTCAAGCTGTTAATGAGTGGCGTGGATCTTTTCAGCTCCTTTCCTCTGCCCTGTCAGTTACCTGGAGCCTCTCAAAGACCAGCAGTGTATTTTCTTTCAGGTGCTCCCAGTATCTGTCTAAATCTTGGACAGAGCACGAGTGAAAAAGGAGATCATCAAAATAAGAATAAAACAACAGAGCAGCCATCCAGCATGAAGGGATGGGAGTCTGTGGGTGAGAGAAGCTGAGTTGCTGCTGCTGTTGAGGTTTGTTTTCAAACACAGAGGGTGTGTCACTGCTTCTCCGTTGTCATTTGCTAAGCCAAGGCTCCAGAAAGCTGTGATACAAACAGAATAGAAAGGAAATATTTTGTCAATTGCTGAAACTGGCCATATGCTGCAATCAGACGTGCAGGAATTAGGAAAACAAGAACAAGGAAGCTTTATGCATAGCATCAAAGGCAGCAGTGGCTCACACTTTGAAGAGCACAAGCGTGGCCAGTATTGTTTGTTGATTTTCTCCCAGTTTGTGTGCTTGAAGCCCTCCAGCTAATGGGCACATTAAGGGTGTGTTGACACTGTGAGGCAAAACCCATGTCTCATGAGTGCAATGAAGCTGTTAGGCAGCTGAGATGTCAGAAATAGGTTTATTGGGACATCCTCAGTACCCCAAGCCATGACAAGGATACATCTAAAAAAAAAAAAGAAAGAAAGTGTATTTTCAGTGGATTGTACATAATCAGAGCTGATACTCAGAGCCATGTGGCTATTACAAGTTGTAAAGTTCTCTCCCCTGGGCATGGTTTATCTACACACAGCCATCCAGGACTATGTTTGTAGATGCTGAACAGAATCCTTATCACCTTTTTGTTCTGTATCGAGTTGTTGTTATTCTTTGAAGGTTTGACCCCCTGGAACCAAATTTCTACTGGAAGTTATTTTTGGCTGGATTCTCAGTGCTAGTAAGGGTTGATTTTGTGCTGCAGCCATGCTGTTCCTTTAGTGATTTTTAGCAGATTTTTTTTTTGTCCCGTGTTTGGTTATTTCTCTTCATGAAAGATGTAGGAGTTAGTGGCCTTATGCTCCCATCATTTTGATGGAGATGGGCCTAGGGAGTTAGAAGGTAATGGAGAGCTACTGTGATAGGTAGAGCCAAAGGAAGCACAGTGAGATTGGTCAAAGGAAATTGGGCTATAAAGAGCATTGAATGAGAAGTTCAGGTTGCCTGGGAAAAAAAATCTTGCACAAAGAAAATTGCATTATGATTTGTTAAAAGCTGACAGAGCATTGCCAAAACACGATTGAGGTCTTATGCTGGGACGTGTCTGACTGTGTTGACTGTAGGCTGATGCAACATCTGTGGAAGCGTGTTAGGAATCCAGGCCCAACATGCACTTCATCTCTCTTTCCACCTAACAATCCATATGTACTCTTTCAAAAGTGCCCATTTTTCAAAAATGGTCTGTTACAAAATGCTCCTTCTTTGTCCCATTCCAGAGCTCAGGTTTCTCTCCCTAACTCCATGTGCTCCTAACCCATAATGGATGAGATGTGCTGCCCATCCTTGTGTCCATTCAAATGCTGAGCATGCTCCGAGGGAGTCCTGAACTATCCTTTTGCCCACCAGGAACAAAGCAATCCTCCCCTTGATTTTTTGCTGAGTGATTTGGACTTTGACATAGACAACTTCTCTTTTCCATGCCTCCAGCACAGTGTGGGTCTGTGTCCATGATTTGAGGCACACAGCAGCTCTCCTGTGTCTTCTCTGGAGAATGGATTTTGTCTTTTGTGATCGTGGACACACTCTCCAGAGCTCTCTGTCAGACTGAGGATCTCAAATTAATGGCCACGACTGCAAGCGCTGACATCTCCTGAAGTTACAGCAAAGGAAGTAATGGTTAAAGTGGGGAAAAAGGAAAGAAAGGGCACTCATTGCTTTCAATAATTTTTAAGGAATTATCAGTTTTAGTTAGGACTAACAAAAGAGATTTGTATCTAATAAAAGTGGCATTAGTGCAAAGCTAGATAATTAACATAATCATGTCTAATTTCAGTATAATTAGCATGCTGTAGTCAGAAACATCATTAGTATAATTAGAACAAGTATAAAATTGGCACAAAGGTATCTTAAGTGTAGGGTCTGTTGTGCTGTTGATTAACCTGGCCTGACCAGTAAAGCTGTTTTCACTCTGCATTTCAGGTGATTTCTGGTGGGTGGTTCATGCACTTGCGTGGCAGAGGAACTGATAGAGCTTGGCAGTGGAATTGATACAGTTGAAGTTCTCTGCTGGGAATTCTTTGCTGATGGAGAGTGTGTTGTCGGGCTAATAATTTTCATGGGAGGATGCTCAAACGTATAAATTAGCCCTGTGTGGATTAGCTAGCTTTTCCTGCCTGCATCCTGCAGGGAGCACATTTTGGGAATGGCCATGCTGTTCTTCCCTGGGTAGAAACTGCCCTGAATCCTGGAGTCTTTGGTGGGACTGCGTCAGTTTGCAGCAGCCAAAGGTGTGGTGACCTTTTGCATTGGTTTGGACATTTGCTGTGGGAGAGGTTAAGCTGCATGAAGGCTAATTAATTACAGACCTGCAATGGTTTCTGCATGCTTTCCCTGGAATTCATTGTACATTCAGGAAGGTGTGTAAATCAAACAACCAGCACATCAGGCAGGGGGTGGGGGCCGAGCAGGAGGAATTATTGGATGCCCTCATAAAACTTTAAAAGGCTTGAATGTCAAGTTTAAACTCTCGGGGCCTTAAAACTTGAGTCTCAAGGCACTTCTACCTGCTGTTTCATCACATAAGCTTTTCACTGTTCATGAGCTGCAAACCCAAGATGATTATGACTTCTATTTCCCTGCAGTGTATTTAATTTCCCTTTACTGTTGTCATCATACCCATGTCTGAACCACCTTTCATCTCCTCCCACCACTCATCATCCTTTCAGTCGGAGCCAGTGATGCATAGGCTTTTTAAATAGAGTGTTCCTTGTAGGCTCTTATATCAAAATCTGTTTAACCTCTGGTGCTTTCAAGCTTAAGGCAAAATCACTGCATATTAGCAGTTCTAATGCGTAACTGCACTCAACAGGAGAGTTAGCAAATCTGCAGAGTGATACCACAGCGCAGAGGGGATAAGCCTTCTGCCAGCTGTGGCCAGATGTTCTGCTCCATGCTCCTGCCCAAGCCTCTGGTGCCCTGTGCTGACCTGATGCTGCACCCAGACTCCTCGTGTGTCCCATGGCTGTGGACACCCACCCTGGCTGAGCTGTCCTTAGGGTGGAAGAGGGTCCTAAACTCACCTCAGGAAAGCAATGGGCTCTTCCCTGTCACCATGGACAGACTTTGCAGGCATTTCCTTGCAATGGGGAAACACCAAGTGTCTCATCCTTTGCTGTCCCTGCATCCCAGGGAGCCCCTCTGCATCCTGTCTCCTTGTTCTTTATCTCTCTGTGAGCTGTCTGTCCCGGGGGTAATCTGAGACACTTGGGCCTCTTCCCTGCTGTAGCATTTAAGAGCAGACACTCTGCATGCCTCATCAAAAATACTTTACATGATACCCTGAGTGACAGGGAGATTTACACTTGGATGAAATAGCAGCATCCACAGCAGGGCAATTAAATTGACAGCTCAGTGGCTCGGATTGAATTTAGAGGAAGTTTAGGACCACGTTGAATTTCCCCTTTGAAAAGCCTTGGCTGGAGCAAAGCAACAGCAAGTAACAGTTCCTAAAGCCTCTGCCAGAAATCAGCCCAGGAGTGCTGGGCTGTGTCATCATTTCTGGTTGGCAGCTGGGGTTTGTTCATACTGGTTCCTTTATCACCCCACAAACCAAAGCCTTCAGTAGCTGTAGCAAAACTGATAGAAAGTGTGCCTGGGGAGGAGAGCCTGGATTGAACTCTTGGCTCCCCAGTTAGCTCATACATTTTTGAGGTCAAAGCAACAACAATTGTGACAACAGAAGTACTTGTAGATAATGGCTCAGTGTAGTAAGTTCCCCATAAAACATTCACTTAAGGCAAGATGCTTCAGTTAACACTCAAATCCAGGGAGAACCTTATCACTCACTGATCATCTTGCAAGAAAGAGAAGAATTCTGTGCTGCACAATGCTCATTTCCGAGGGTGAATGAGCCTCTTGGCTCAGTTTGAGGCTTCTTGCCCAGATATTTATTCTATCAGTCCAGTTTTATAACAACCTAGGAATAATTCACTCTATTTTCTTTCTTGCAGAGTATCAAAATGCCTTGCTAATGAGAAATGGGCAAATGAATCTAAGGAAATAAGTCCACTTTCCCTGACTATTTCCTCATGCCTGGGATCAAACCCAAAGCCAAGCTGATCCTTACTACTAAGGATGGATTCGTGCTTTTCCAGTGTTGTTTTTGATTGCTTCTCACATCCCATCCCAGCTTTGGAGTTTGGGTTTGGATAGGAGCAGCAGTGCTGAAAGGTTATGAAATGGTTGTTTCCGTCGTGTCTCTGGCCCAGTCAGCCACAGAAATAGTTTGAAGTTTTGGTGGAGCCTTGAAAATTAATCTTCAGCCATGAACTTTGGTGGAAATCTATAGATGGCCTGGGAGAGGCTGCATTCTCAGGCTTTAAAAGCTGACTGGCAGAATTATTGCTTTGGAGATAGCGGCAGATAATGGAGAAATATCTTACTGGTTATATTTCAGCACTGCTGCTAAGGTGCAAGGAGTAAATGGTTGAAAAAGAATTCTCCTTTTATCCCATCTTTGTGATGAGAAAACAGGGGGTGCTTTGGTTTAGCAAAACCTCATCAGTTGTTATGATTTGGTTTTGCAAACCTCAAACCAGGGAGGTTGGGGTCTGGCTTCCATTATATCCTAGCCAGAAAGTTCATGCAGAAGAGCTTTTCTGCTCAAAACTCTCCTGAATTTGTTCTAAATTCAGTTTAATCACAGCAAAAGCTAAACTCTTAGTCCTGTAGGGTCTGCCTGTCACTGTTGTTAATGTGTTACAATGTTCTGTGTGGGATTTTATGGACAAATGAACTCTGAGAGGGTATTTATCACACAAACACACACAAACCCGTATATGTCCATATATATATTGCAGCATCACGAGGTTCTCTTTAGTTTGACCACAGTGGTTTCTCCTTAGCCACAGAAATCCCATGAGTTCACAAGCCAGCTCCTATTTTCATTTGTGTTGGGGTGAAATCAAAATCGACTTGGCATGCTTCAGAGGACAGCAGACAGTGTGCCAACACCTTGCCACCAAGGGAGACTCAGCTCTCTGCTGGGTTTTGTCTTCTCTGTCTTTGTCCTGCAGCCTGAAGTGGACCAGAAAGAAAATAAATGAACACGGGGATTATGTGCTGGATGTACTGGATGGGAACAACATTGAGAAATTTTAAGATCAACCCTTATAAATACACTTACAGTGTGTGTGTAGAACTAAATTAATAGCAGGCATAACTCTCTTAAAAGTCACTTGACTTTAATTGACATATCATTATAATTGGCAATTATCTTAATTGATATACATGGCATAAATATTGTGCTCTGGAAAGCTTCCAGTCCTTCTTTATTAGAGTATTAAGCCACAACACATGCAGATTACATGGAAATACCACTGGAGCATTTGTTATAAGAAATTCCTTTCTTATGTCTCTTTCTTGTATTTTTATATCTATGTGTATATATGTAAATATGAAAAAAAAAGTCACGAAGACATACTGAGTATTGTCAATACAGTCTTTTAAACAATTTCAAGTGATTCCACTAAAGGGTTTCTACAAGTTTCACACTCTGCTTTTGTGGAAATCAGCTTTCAAGTCAGCCAGGCTAGAGATTAGATCCAAAGATTTAAAACCCCTATAGATCAAAAGCAGATGCTCTTAGAAGACATTTCAGCCAAGACAAGCCGTCTGGGGACATTGTTACAGCGGGAGAAGACAATTTATCATTAAAACATGAAAGCCTCTGTTCAATAATAACCAGATGTATTAAAAAAAAAGAAAAAAAGGAAAAAGAAAAGAAGGAAAGGAAAAGAAAAGGAGAGAGAAAGAAAAAAAATAGGGGTGTCAAGGTCTTGATTCATTTCTCTCCCACTAGAAATCATCTTTATCCCATACTTAGGAAACGAGTGCAGATTCTTTGATGCCAAGATACAATATAAGCAAAAGTGAAACATTTCACATTGTAAATCCTTGGCAATTGTCAAGGAAACTTTAATTACATAAAATTCTGTGATGCCTTAGGTAAAGATAAGGAGCAGTCAAGTTAAAGAGCAGTTTCCGTGACTTAAAAAAAAAATGTGAGGGAAGATCTGACAGGGCTGTTTCAGACCCTTCTGCCTTTCTTTGTACCAATTTTCACTTTTTCCTGTCTTCAGCCTAATGCAACTTGGCCACAGTGCTTGTCTCTGCCCTGAAACCTCCCCTCCAAACATTTGGAAGCATCGTTTAAGCCTTCCCACATAGCAGAGGGATTTCTGTCACCCACAGGCATGAAG
The DNA here is from genome assembly GCA_013400515.1 of Erpornis zantholeuca. Classification (NCBI taxonomy): domain Eukaryota; kingdom Metazoa; phylum Chordata; class Aves; order Passeriformes; family Timaliidae; genus Erpornis; species Erpornis zantholeuca. The sequence continues at coordinate 1,323,223 of VZTN01007936.1, read as the reverse complement.
GGCACAGTGGGATGGGTTGAGTTGCCTCATCATACACAGGATACTGAGTGGAGAGACAGGAAGTGAAACTTTTAGGATCTGATTTTCCCTTCTCATGATCTAACCACTAGAGAGCATCCCTTCCCAGTGAAATGTATAGCTCTGGAACACAGGAAATGCATCTGCTGCCAGGGTATGGGGAGCAGGAAGACCTCCTCACTATTCTTATTTTACAGGCCATGCAATAAGAGAGTGGGTGTGATTAACAGCAGTCGTTATATTTAAAATAATTTCCAGGTCCGTGGTTAGACATTTCAGGCTAAAATTCCCTAGGGAACGAGTACATTTAAGGACTCAGAGCGAGTAATGTGAGGTGAGGACATGAGTTCTTGGCCATTGCCACCAAGTGGGTCACAGAGCAATCTGCCTGAGCTCGCCAGTCATCCCACAAAATGAGACACAAACCTCATTGCTTCTCTCATAGGAATATGGGAGTGAAATGCACACAACATGAGGGATGGGAGGGAGCTCACTGAAAAATGTTTTCAGTGATGTTTCTGGAAATGGTTCATTCTTTGACAGAGAAGCTTTTGGGAGAAGTGTGTTGTTTTTGATAGAACTCTGGGAAAAAGTACTCTGGCTCAGGACAAAATTTTTGATGAGTTGGGAGAAGAGACTTGACCATCCTGCATAAGATCAGAGAGGAACACAAAGCACGTACGGCTCTTTTGATACTCCTGTGAGCCAGGCAGATTTAAACTAAGGTCTCTGATTTGCTGGTGATCCTGAAGAACAAGCTCCCCTATCTCTGACTTCTGAAGAAGACCCTTGTCCTGGCCTTAAGGAACCTTCTCAATAAAACTTGTCAAAACCAATAAAGAGAGAGATTGCCAGTCTCAGTAAAATGTGACCCTCGTGTTACCTGTCACTGACTATCTCCCATGAGAGGCTGTGTCATCATTTGCTTTCTGTCTAAGCTTCTGCCTGGAAGAAAGAACAAACTGATCAGATAGGCAGATTGGCACTTCAAGAGGACAGGGAAGACAATTTAGAGAGTGACTCCTAAATCTGTGATTAGAAATCCCAGAGACGTAGGGCACGGATGTTTGTGTATTTCCATGGCTCTTTGAGCATGGAGCACAAGTCACAGAGGTCTCTGGTCTGTAGGTGGCTTCTGGGTTCTGGTCAAACCCTGCTACAAGGGTGCAAAAACAGAAGATTTTGTCAGGGGGAAAACATTTTCCAAGGAAAATATGAGAAAACTGCGCCAAGATCTGGAAAGCGTATCAGAATGCCTGCCCTTTAGGGACTGGAAGGCTTTAGCAAACTAATTCCATTCCTTTTTCTTTGAATAAGAAAAGAAAGGCATCTTCTAATCCAACAAGAACAGTTATGGTAGAAAGTACTGAGCTTTCTGGAAAACTCAACTTGGGTGAGCTGGAGAACTGTCACCATGGAAAAAATGAAATTAATTATATTTTTATTTCTTCTCTGGGTGCCAAGCACGATTCATTTCAAACAAATCTGTTTACTGTTCTGAGCACAGTTTGGCTGATGTAAAGGATCAAGAAAGCATGAGATGGATGCTGGTTTTTGGCTATTCTGTTGGTGTCTCTGGAGCCACATGTGGCACTTTGGAGACCTACAGACCCACTGGTGACGAAGATCCTTTAGTGGCACATTTGCAACATGCAGCTGTTGGCTGAAGGTCTGTGATCTGGTGTGGCAATTTCTGCTGTTCCAAGGGGGCTTCACCTCCTTTTCTTCATTTGGGAAGAAATCTCTTTGCATCTGCCTTGGAAGGCAAACAAGCAGAGTGGACTGTTTATAAGCAGAGTGGACTGAAGCAGAGAAATCAGATCCAGGGTCAGATTAACAGCACTGCTGTCATCAGAAAGCTGAGTACTGCCATTCTTGTTCTGACTCACAGCAGAAGATCTGACTTAATTGGATCCAGACTGGATCCGCACATGGATTTGGAAACCCCAAAAGTTTGGGAATTCGCATCTGGAGTTCTCAGCATGGATTGGAAACTATGGAAAAAGTGAAGAGAAGGGCTGCTCAGCAATTGGGGAAGACAAGGTCAAGGAAAATATGACTTGCAAGGAGAGTGACAGAGTCACACTGCTTCTTCGCCCAGCATTGTTCCACCAGTACCTGTATATCCCACACATGTACAACCTCCCCCAAGATCCTAATTCCTACTTCTTGGGATTTGGAAGATGGATATCCACTAGCACGTGGGAGCTGGTGGCCACCACGCTGACACTGTGGCTGCTGTCACTGTGCCTGAACAGAAGCTTGTTTGGGGCACAACAAGTGGTTCATGTGGCCACAGACACCTCTTACACAGTGTGGGAGATCACACACATAAAGGTCCAGTGCAGAAGTGCACAAGCACAGACTCATACAGCCCTCGGGCCTTTTCTGTTAACAATCAGACCCATAAACCACATAAAAATAAACCTATTTTTACAGCTCTGCACTGCTGTTCAACCAAGCATTTCAAGAAGCAAACAAAAGCACCCACTGCTCTGGAAACGCGAGACTTCATTCCCATCCAGGAGCACAAATTGTACTCAGAAGGGAGTTGTGAAATCCTGTTTAAGTTCAGATTTGTATTCAGTTTTGCATATCTTTTATTCACCCTTCTATAGGAGGCATTTTTAATTTTTAGCATTTGATAGCTCTATAGTTTTGTGGGCAAATCATTTCCCAGTTTTCCTCAGGGTTACGAGAGCATGAGGCAGAAACAAGTGAGGTTTTTGTCTCCCCCTTTTCAAGTGTATATTGATAGGGGAGGAAAGTTGGAAGTGCAGAGCACCTTCTCTACAGCTCTTTCATGGCTGCTCTGTGCTGAGGTAAAGAGGGCATGAAAAGATGCTCTCTGTCCTCTGCCACTCTCAGGCAGGGTTGAGTTGAGGGTCCCTGCTGATGCACCACACTGATGAACTGCCCTGATCACCCAGACAAGGATTTCTTGTCTGGCACCAAAACACGTTCCCTAGGGAGCTCTTATTTGCAGCAAGGGCAGCTTTGTCGTGTGGACTTCAGGGAGGACTCTCGGGTGAAGAGGTGGCTGCTCTCAGAGAGGCATCCCCTGAGAAAGAAAAACAAACAGCAAAAACAATGATGCTCTGTCTTCCAAACAATGTCCTACATCATCCAGAACAAAAGGGTCCTCATTTCTCTTGGAGATCCAAACCCAAAACAAAGGAGCTTTTATAATAATTGATTATAAATGCAGAATTGTTTGTTCTCCTTCTAATTTTCCTTTCCTTTTCCTGCAATTCTTTCAAATAACATCACAAATCCATTTGCATTTGTCAAGCTAAGTGAGCCACTCATTTTTCCCAATGCTTGCTTGCCTGCAAGGGCTTTAAATATTGCAACACTTGACATAAAGCAAAGATTTTTGCTGATAAGCATGCGTAATGGTTCAAAACTGTTCCAGCGAGCAAATCTGGTTTCTCAAAGGTAAACGATATAGAAAGCTGGGCTTTGATTAAATATTCCAATCATTACATGCTAATGGTGCATGAAGCTGTGATTTATCAGCCAAAACAATGTGCTGGAAAATGAACATAATTCATTAAGCCTGAACCAAACTTCACTTGAGCTTTCCACTGACAATAACTCTTGGCCAACAGCAGTTGGTGTCATGCAGAAGAGGCCTGTTTGTAGGAGACTTCACATTTTTTATTCTGCCGTGTTCTTGAGGCAGGAACTCCCCCACCTGAGCTGTAGTTTGGGGGAAGCAGCCACATGAGCATCCATGCAGGAGCAGTGTCGTGAATTGCTTGTAAAGAAACCAAGGGCCACGGGGGATTTATTTTTCTTGCATACCTGTTTTAAGCACCAGAATGCAATTTCAGGGGCTTGTTTGGCCCCAGTGAGCTCTTCCAACAAAGAAGATGGCAAAGAGTAGTTTAAACTCATCCTGAACAAGCAGAGAGCTAAGAGTTACTGCTCAGCATTGGTAGAGCATGGATTCCTCAGTGCTGCTTCTATTGTTGCCTTTTCCTGGTCTCAAAATTAAAACCAAAACATGGTTTATGGGGAAAAGGGGTTTTTACCTCGGTATTTATTTCAGGATCTTTGGGTTCAGCACTTTGTCCAGGTGGAATGCCCTGAAAATGCATGCACACACTGTCACACCAAAATACACACAATTATAGACTTTGCAAAATTAGCATATCTATCAAACATTTTCTAATGAGAGGCTCAAATGAACCTCCTGTTCTGAGGAACCTTCCCCCTGGATGGGTTTATCTTAGTTTACAACAATATGTTCTGGAGAGGCCCTTGGTGTCTGTGGCTCCCAGGATGTTTGGTCTCCTGGTTTAACGGTGCCATGGGGCTGAGCTGAGTCATCAGACATGGAAAGTTACAAGTGTGCAGGCTAAAAGCACTAAGAATACATAAAACTATAAAAGAGTATGTAAGAGGGGTATAAAAGAAAAAGCAAACAATCATTCTGGCATCACCATCTCTGTGCTGGGAAGCTGCAGGTGGACGGACTGGTAGCTGATCCCCTCGCCTTGGCTTCCTGCCTCCCCTCCCTGTGAGAACAGTGCCGGGTGCCAATGAGATGTAATTGCTCCTCAGGCTGTAACTTGTTTATTTTTAGGCTTGCCAGTGTGAGCTGGGGACATGGGCTGGTCAGAAGTGGTTTCGTGCTCTTTGCTACCTCCAAAGAAGGGAGTTCAGTAGTGCTGGAGCGCAGGGCTGGAGTTGGTGTGCCTGCTGCTAGCAAGACGTGTTGTCTGTTTTGATAACATCCTGGGGCTGGTTATCGTGTAGTAACAAGGGCTGTTTATTAAAAAAAGATGTCTGTTTTGTTACTGATTCCTTGCTGTAAAAGCAGTTGGGGAAAGGAGAGGAGAAGATGCCAAATTGATTGTTGGTGTAGCTTCAGAGGGGGTTCATCATTATAGAGATACTTGTTCCATTAGATTCAACTCTGAATGTAAATCAGGGTCAGGAAACAGTTTACTCTGTTCCCCATAGTCTAAAAACCTCAAACCTACCATGATTAAGTTCCTTTTCACCCACTTTGCACATCCAGCTGAACACCGAAGATGCAAACCAAAAGAATTTCCTGCCCCTCACATCACGTTACTTCACACACATGCTATAGAAATAACAAAATTATTTATGAAGTTTAACCAAAACCAAATCATCAGCCCGTGAAGCTTTAGAAGGAGACAAGGGGAGAGGAAGGAAGGTATTTTTGGCTGGAGAGGTGTACACAGGCACGTGGAATTCATGCCCTGGCTGATTATGTGGTCACGGGGCTTGGGCAGCAGCAGCAGTGCTGGGACTCACCAGCTGTACCACTGCCCAGAGCAGCTGCCCCAGAGGGCTGCCAGCTCCCAGTGAAGCCAGAGGTCCAGATAGGATGGGAAAGGGGCAGGGATGCCAAGGTATTGTGTGATAACATCATGCTGCACAGTTGCCCTGCTTTCTATCCATGTTCCTGCAGCACCAGGTATCCAAACTGTGCTGGGCACCTGCTGTGTCCTCCACCCTGTGCTCCAGGGCCCAGCCAGGACTGAACCAACAAATGTGGTCCTGGGGTGTCACTTCTGCTGTAGCTTTTCTGCTTGGAGACCTTCGGGCTGGCCTAGAGGGACCTCTTTGCAGAATCTTGGTGTTTCGTGCCAGGCATGATGGATAGCTGTGCTTATAGAAGTAGGTTACACCTGTGGTTTGCTGGCAGCACACACGTGGCTGTTCTGGGAAGCTGGCATGCCACTGCTGCATTTGGGGTGTGATTGACTGATTTGCCTCTCCTTTGATCTAGCAGAAAGCACTTGACACTTTTGGAAGAGGAAGGACGGGAAAACCCCTCTGAGCTCGGCTGTGTTGTGTAAGCAGAGTGCCGTGGGCTGTGCTGGCACTGCGCTGCTGCGCGGGCACAGGGATGTAAGGAACAGGACTGAGTCCATTTCTTGGGCATGGATCAGCACTTGGCCTCTGCAGATGGAGAAAAAGGTGGGCTCCTAATCCAGGGAATGTGAAGGATGAGCTCTAGGCTGCAGTTTGGTTCTGGGAAATGGAAGGATTTGGGGGGCACTGGAGACATGCTAGAAAATCATGGTGTGGCTGGAGAGTTCATGGCAGAATAGATTTGAGGAGCACAAGGGGCTGGGGAGTGAGCTGTTCTCACTGAAACCTGAAGGTGTGGTGGGTGTCCTATAGCTGTGTTATGTGGACACCAGTGTCCCTTCTCCTTCTGTGTTCCCTCTGCCTCTGTTTCTCTTGGAGCTCAGATTAGGTTCCAGATCAGAGCTGTGGTCATACAGTATGGCCAATGGTTTAAGGGACATGACCTGTAAAAATCGACAGTGCTACAGACATTGAGTCACAGAGAGGAATGAATGCAAGGAAAATAGTGATTAAACATCTAGGAGTTTTTCCAAGGTCTGCCACAGAGTCTCCGTATGACCTCTGGAAATTCCTGCATCATCTTGGCCCACCTTCAGTGGTCTGAGTGCTGCCCCAAAGAAGTGCTAATCCTTCCTTTCATCCTCTCTTTATTTAAATGATGAAATCTTCTGAGCAGGCATTGTTTTCTATATGAGTTTGTAGGGTACCTGCCAATGGGTACAATGCCACAGCAAGTTGTGAGCAGAGGCTCTGATCTTACAAGATACATTGGTGCCAAATTTCTGTACAGAAAGAGCTCCTGCTTACCTCAGGGATTAGGTTTAGCATACAGTGCTCCACAAATAACGCTCTTGACACACTTCGTATTTTTGCAAAAGAATAAAATAATTCTAAAAGCCCATGTGCCTGCATTTCCAACCCCTCAGACACATTTTAATTTATTGGAGGACACAAATTTTAACCTTGAGCTTCTTTCTCAATACTCATTCATTACTTTTCCATTGTAGTTTACATTCCCTGTTGCTAAAACTAACAAAATGTTCATTTTAACAGAATGTCTTCTCCCTGCTGGGCCCCAAATTAAACATTCCTGGGAAGGCAGGAGGCAGTTGCTTATTCTGCATTGCGAATTAGCATGTTTGCATAACTTAATGGTCAGTGCATCAGACAAGAATTCCAGAAGACATCAATCTTCAGCACTGTGTTTGACTTCATGGGCCGAGCATCGTCCTCTCTGTATGGCATCACTGCTGAAATGTCCTTCTGGCGTGGGCTATCCATCATGGTTTCTGTGAGGAAACCACAGAGAATGGGAATGTGTCAAAGAGTTTACTGAAAGGCAGACTTATCACTGCTGAAAGCAGAGAGCACATCCCATTGAGAAAAACAGCTCCAGCTTATGAAGATGAGTGAATTCCTCCACCTTCTGTAGGCACATGTTGAAAAACCATCTTTGCCTCCATCTTTAGCTCTCTTAGTGCTGTGAAACCCCATTTGAGGGATCTGGGCAAACTCCACTCCAGTGCCACCGCGTGTGTTGTCTCAGCTGCAGCGTACGAGCTGCTCTGGAGGAGGAAACCACCCATGAGCACATTATTTCCTGTTCTGTGCTCTGCAGAATTTTCTTCTTTAAGAAAACAACTCAGGATTCTTCCCAAATGTACATTTTTTCTGTGTGCTCAAAGTTTCCCTTGCCAAGTTGAGGCCTGACCCAAGTGAAGGAAGATAAAGGGAAAAAACTCCCCTAGGCCTGCACAAGGGTGAAGGGCTAAAGGATGGTGTGTGTTTGAAAGGATGGAAGGGGAGGTTACTCTTCTTGCAGAAGTTACATCGTGTAGGAAGTAGCATCACCATTTCTAAAATCTGGGGTGGTGACCAGATTTTGGCTACCAAGCCCACAGGGTGCTGATTGGAGTCCGTGGCTGTGTACCTGGCTACTGCCATTTATTTGTGTCAACAAATTCCTGAGGCAGTCATGGGCCAGGATCTAAATGGCTTAGATGCCATCTGAACTAAAACCCCAAAAATAAAACCTGCCTAGGGAGTGCACAGTCTCTGAGAAAGATTTGCCCACCCTTGTGGCCCATGAGCACTGTCCTACCCCTCATGGTGTTTCACCGAAGTTGCTGTGAGGTTGGGAGCACCTCATGGTTAACACATGCAGGGAAAATTTGAGTTAGTAATTAAAATATGAACACTTTTGGGATCCTAAGTAGGGATTCCCACTGATGGAGGTTCATGTTACTATCTAGATCCACTCAAAAATTCAAGACTCATTTTCTCATGACATTTTATGGCAGTTTGGGAATACAGAAGAGTCGGTTCCAGAAAAGCTGACAGAACAGTTGTTGAATGGCCTTTTCCCTTCCCTCCCTAGCAGTTTCTTCAAGATTTTGTTTTTTTAAAAATTCCTAGAAGCGATTAAACAAACATTTTTTGCAGCAGAAATATTTACCCTGGTTTCTCAGAACTGATAACACCTGCTTTTAAAAAATGCAACAACATGCAGGATGTTAATATTTTAAACATTTTTGCTAGTTCTGCTTCTTAGAAAATTGGCAGCCTTTTAGCATATTTATCTTATCGCCCATGTGGTGTTTCTCAGACCAAGTCCAGAAAAGCTGTTTCCATTCTAACTTGTTCAGTTTCACTCTGCTGCCACTTCAGTACTTCCTTCCAGCTGGTACCCTCTTGCTTTTATCATGCTGGTTCAGTCACCCCTCACAGACAGCCAAGTTAAAATACCAGGAGTTTATCACTCTCTGGTAGTATTTTCTTACTGCTTTTTTGCTTTTTTGGGCCTTTCCTTCTGAAGACACAATGGTGGGGTTGCCAGACAGTCAATAAACATTCTTCTTTTATTGTCCAAATCAATTTAAAATCATCGTAATATGCTCAAAGTATTTTTTTTATGTACATCAGAAAAGAATTTAAGAAATATGTTGAAATGCACAGATAGGCAGTGGTCATCTATGGACTTGTCTTGTCCATAGTCAAGTATTGGAGTAGACAGTCTAAGTTAACAAAATCCTCAAATATCTGGAATGTGTCTTTAAAACCAGATACTTCATTTTCTGAAATCCATTGCGTAGGACTAATTTTTTTTTTTTTTAGTACATGGTGGTTTTTTTTCACTTTATGTATTTAGGAAATATGAAGCCAATATATGTTATCAATCTATAAGAGCTTTCCAAGTTCTCCTTTTTAAGATATTCCCTCTTTTGTAAAAAAAAAAAAAAAAAGGATTTATTTGGATAGATAACCACCAGCTCCTCTCTGCCATATTGCAAATTATGAAGAGTTTTGGATGTCTGCTTTTTAAATGAGGGTATGTGATGTGTAAGTGCTCAGATGTAACTGTTGTCTTAAGCTGGTCAAATTATTAATTGTAAAAAACATTGTTTTGTAACGACATTAATTCTCCTCATACCTGTTCAGTGGACAATTTATGGCCACGGGTTAATTTATAAACTGCTAGGACATGCTTTTCATGATTGATTAATTTGCAATTCATTGCTTGAATCATCTGATGTTGGCCGTGGGTTGTTTTTTTTGATTGGACAACAAAATGTGATGAATAGAAGAATAATGAGTTGTAAATTCAAATTTGTAGTGCAGCAGCATCCATCACAAGTGCATAGAAACGTTAATAAATGAGAAGGACAGTCCTTGTCCCAAAGGCCTTCCAGCAGATCATCCCCTGAGATGATGAGTCTGTGCAGAAAAGGATCAGGAAAGTGTGCTTTGCCACCACTGTAGTGCTCTTGGTGTCCTGGCAGCCAAACCTCTGTCCAGTTTAGTTTTAGGTGAAGGAGAGTTTAAGACAGAGTCACCACAGGCAGTGATGTGAAAGAGAGAACAGGAGAGACTGAGAGAGCAGCTTTCTTTGAAAATGTTTCTGGGGGTGTGGAAGGCATGGCGGGACAGCTGGAAATGTAAATTAACCCTGTGACACCTGTTATGATCCCATTATAAGAGATGACTCCTGAATTAAGGTGCAAACAAAACCCTATGCCTAAGTCAATAGTGGGGATTTTATTGAACACTATATGTGAGGTGGAGACATGGGAGGAAACAGGAGGAGGGGGAGGGAGGGGGGAAAGAGTGTTGGGTAACATCACTTAGAGGTATCTCAGCGAATAAGGGAGAGTTCAGGCTGTTGTTTGGGGATTGGAGAGGGTGGTGGTAGAGGGTCAATTTTGTTATAAATGCCAGAAACCTAAAGCTGCCTTCTTGGGCAGGGCTCAGCTTGAGGCTGACTTGTCGTGCACCATGTGCAGGTGTGTGAAGGTAAATGTGAAGGTTTTCTGTCTTTGCACCTATCCTTCATCCTGTGTGTAAGGATGTGGGATCAGGGTGGATTTAGACCTCGCAGTGCCTGTAATGAAAATCTAGATGTTTATCCTAGAAAATTCAACTTGATTGGGAAGCAACAGTTGGGTTCTTTAGTTGAGCAATGCACCTCCACAGCAGCACAGGCAGCAAAGTATTCTCAGTATCTGCTGGTTGACCAGTGATGCAGGAGAAGGTTTGAGCCATTCAACAGTATCTGTCACAAAACTGCTATTTATTCATCTTTATTATATAAGGTTCCATGTGTTTTTGCTATTCTATGAATATGCTGGTCTGGGAAAATTCTTACAGATCCCTCAAAAGGTGACTGTTTTTAGAATTATGTGTTGTTTCTGGTCTCTCTCTTTTTTATTTAATTTTATTCTATTTTTCAATGGCTAGAAATCAATTGATCTTTCTGTAACTGGCAAGCTTGGGTAAAGCATACTTAGAAAAAGCTATATCCCATGGAATTTTTGGCTCGCTTTCTTAAACTGTGGCAGGACATCCTGATGCTATGAAATTACATGGAAAAAAAAGTCTTGGAAGAAAAGACTGGGATTAGTAGCTTTGTTACTGAATAGATTTGATGAGTTCCTTCTTTGATAGGAACATCATGATGTTGAAAAGTAGCAAAATCTTTGAAGAGCTCTGGTGGATTTCGAAACGAAAATTTAATGCAGAACTCTGGAACCTTTTAAAGAATAGGCACTTCATGTTTATTAAGCCCCCTCCATGACTTACAGGTACTGAGCTTGCCTTTACAACAGAAACATCTGGCTTCTTTGCTTAAATTATTCCAGCAATTCAGGGAAAAAAAATAGCACTGAGGGAAAAGGGAAGTAAAGGGAGAAAGATACATTTGTGGAGAGGGACAGTGAATAATGCAGTAATTTCCCTCTAGTTGCAGCCCAGATATTGTATGGAGTGAGACTGACACAAGGGAGAGGGAGAGGACGGACATCTGGACTATCATTTTTTTCAGATTACCAGAAATTTGTGACATGTTACTTGGAAGAGACGCAATTAAGATTTATTTATTTTCTGAATGCTGTGCTCTTTTGTATTGTTTTAGCACACATGGCATTCATATAAATCAATTAAAGTTATAATAGTCTATGAACACAGTGTCTCATCCCCAGCCCACTGAAGTCTATGGGAGGGCTTTCCATTGACTCACTGAGGGCCTTTGATCAGCCAGTGACAGCCACTAAATTCCCCCACGTCCCTCTGGGTGGGAGAGGTGACAGTTTTCGCTGAACATTTTGGAAGGGTGTGTGGGTGGCTGGCTGGCACTGCAGGAGCTTGTTGGCCTCCTCTCCTGCACTGCAGACTGCCCTGGTTCCTGCTGACCAGGTGGGTCCTGGCAGGTTTGTGTGGCTGTGCTTAACAGGTTCTTTAGCTGCTGGGAAGTTGAGAGTAATGAAATGGAATGCATGTAGGGATTTTATGCAAAGGAAAGGGAGTCACTGGAATATCTACTGAAGCCTGATTATAGAATCAGAGAATCGTTAAGGTCTGAAAAGACCTCAAAGATCAGGGAATCTACCAGTTAAACTGATACTGCCAGGTCCACCACTTAACCATGTCTGTAAGCACCACATCTACAAGTTTTTTGAATGCTTCCAGGGATGGTGACTCTCTGCACAGCCTGTTCTGCTCTTTCAGTGAAGAAATTTTTCCTAATATCTAATCTAAACCTCCCTGTTGCACCTTGAGGCCATTTCCTCTTGTCCTATAAGCTTGTTACCAGGGTGAAGAGACCAACCCCCACTTCACTACAACCTCCTTTCTGGGAATTGTAGAAAACTATAAGGTCCCCCTGAGCCTCCTTTTCTCCGGGACAAACAACTTCAGTTCTCTTATCTGCTTCTTCTAAGACTCATCCTCCAGACTTGCAGAACTCTGCTGGAGAAGCCCAGCAGACCTCTGGATGCAGCTGTAAAGGACCCACGAGCCACCAGTACCCTGAACTGTGGTACCCTTGTTAGCACCAGGGAGGTCTGACTGCCATAAATGCTTTAGAGCCGACACAGGCACACGTCCCAGTGTGCTGAGAGCGTGCACAAGCCTGCTATGGCAGCTCAGCTGACAGCCCACAATTGCTTTAGGGCTGAAAGCCCGTTTGTTTCTGAATGTGGGATCATGTGTAAGATGCACATGAGGACTGGGAAAGCAGTATGATAAAAGTGACATTATCCGCTTGGTTTTAGCCACTAGGAAGAGCCATCAGCTCATCTTCAGCTCAGCTATGGCCTCTGTTACTTACTCACTGTCATTTTCCCAATAAATATTTCCTGAATGTAGAACCAAGAAAAGAGTCTATTGTGTAAATCAAACAATTCTACACCACATTAAAGATAGCGGGTTTTGCTTTATTATCTGTTGATGAAAAGAAAAAGATGCCTCCCCAAGAAAAACACTGTTACATTAAAATAAGAAATGATGGCAAAGGAATCAATCACATTTCCTATGTAACAATATACCAGAAAAGAGTCCTCACTTTCCAGTGAGGAAAATCAAACCAGTGAAATCCAAACTGCTTGGAATTATATTTAAGCGTTTGCATTTGTAAGTAAAGAGAGAAGGAATAATTAATTTGATTTTGAGCAAGTGTCTTCCAAATAAATTCCGTTCCACAGGGCTGGTAGTGGCTATTTGGTAAAAGAGAGGAGAAAAAAAAAAAAAAAGAGCCAAACCCTGCTCAGGCTCAGGCTCTGGGCTTTCGGCTTCATTTTCCAAAGGGTAAAGTTATTTTGTTCTCTGTATCTTGAGCTTGGAGCAAACAAACCCAGACATGTCTAATGTAAAAGATACTGCACTAATGTGCTGTTGATCTGCCAGAAAAGCCCTAATTCAGTGCCTGTTGACATGGGTTAGTGAGACGCTGTTGACTCCAGTGGGCTTTGGAGCAGACCCAGAGACAGTTTCATGTACTAGTTAATAATCCTACTGCAGGGTGGAACCTGATTCCTGGCATTCGGCAGGAATTTCCTCATTTATTTCTCCGGGCTTTGAATCAGACTGATGTGGTGATACTCCTCCTGTGTTAACAGTCTCAGGGTTGGTATCTCATCATCTAGGATCACTTTTTTATCAGAGGACAACAGGGACACCTTTGGAGAGCAGCTCCCATCTCCTTTGGCTCAGTAGGATGGAAGGAGCTGAACTGGAGAGATGAGACAGCTGACATTCAGCTAAATTCAGATGAAATCAGTCCCACTAATTTAGGGTATTCGTAGTGCATGAAAGACTCAGATTAATTGCTTGGCACTTGAAGGGCATTGAGAATATCATAGGGAATCAAACCCAGAACTTTAGTTTAAATAATTTCAAGTGTAATAGAAAAAAGTTATGAATGCAGTACTTCCTCTGTTTATCCAAAAAGCAACTAGACCCACACACATAAGGGGAAGGACAGGACACAGACAAATCTTTAGCATTTACAAATAGTCTGAAAGTACTGCCATCCTGAGAATTACTTCAATTAGCAGCAGTATCTAGTTTGAAATGAGATTAGGACTCCCTGCAGAGGACACAGTAAGTGATGTCCTCTAAAGGACTTGGACACTGCTAAATAAAGAGCTAGTGTTAGGAGAAACCAAAGTTAGGGACTTGCTGTGAGTGAGAGAGCCCAGACCAGGACCCTCTGCTCTTTTCTCCTTGTTTGCTGCTCCCTTCTTCCACTTACGGGGCAAGTCAAGAATAGAGATTTCAACCCAAACTAAAATTATTACTTGAAATAGTTACACAGCTTTGAGGAGCAACTTAGACTTGTGTTTGCAGCGGACACTTATTTGTGCTTTTGGTAAGGAGTAATGCATTATGCCACTCTTTTCTCTTGAAATCCCTTGAGTTGGCTTTGCCAGCTTGTGTGACTTCTCCCTCTGGCCCAGAGCCATCGATGCTCGGGGTGTGTGCTCACCTAATCTCCCTGGCTGATCAGGCTCGGGCAGGATCAGCCCTTGCACTGGGAATTGCCAGGGAGAACACAGGGTGCCAGAGGATGGAACGGTGAGGCTCCCCAGGCGGGTTTTCTCTCTCTGAGTCAGTGCAGAGCCACTAAGTCAGCCCTGGTTTTGGGGGTGGCACATTCCCTCTGCGGCCAGAGTAATCTGCTGTTTCTGTTTAATATCAAAGGGATGCAGTGAATTAAAACCAAAACAGAAAACAAAACCAAAAAAGCAGACCTCGGCCTTAAATAAATGTTTGGTTTACTGATAGGTATCTTAGATGAGCAAAGGAAGCCATGATGAAATACAGTGAAATATGTATGCTGGGGTGAGAGCTGGTGCAGGTCTGCTCAGTCTCTTTCCTCTAAGCCCTAGGAATATTCGGGGAAAGCAAGATTGGAATGAAAAATACTGGAGAGTTGCCTTTGCATGTAAAATGTCATGATTAAGCAGCAGAGCCCATTGCTGTAGGAGGGCACCTGGGACATGACCTGAGCTGGGTGGCCAGGGGCTTGCAGAGACCAGTGTGGCCACACCAAGGGCTGTCACACTGGGGTGCTGCTCAGAGCCCTCTGCATTTGCAGCCAGGGCACTCAGGAGTCTTGAGAACGATTTTTGGAGAGGGGTGAGGGATGCAGGCTGCCCCAGACAGGGAAGAGGAGGTGCAGGGATGTTGGAGTAGCCTCCTAAGGCTGTTTGAAGGTCAGCACAAAGATGCTAGCATGAGTCTGAGGAAAGCCACAGAATAAAGCAGTGACCCGTGAGCAATAACAAATTGCAGCTTGGGAGGTTTGAATTAGACATGAGGAAAAAGTTTTCATGAGGAGGGTGGAGCAGCACTGGAAGCACTTCTGGTTACCCAGGCTGTCATGGTATCTCTGTCCTTGGAGGCTTTCAAGGCTTGGCTAGACAAAGCCTTGGCTGACCTGCCCTGCCGTCAGCAACAGTCCTGCTATGAGTGGAAGGTTGGACTGGAGACGTTCAGAGATCGCTTCCAACCAGCATTTCTGTGATCTTATGATATCCAGTGTGGAATTTCCTTAAAATTATGTCATTAAAAATTGAGTTCCTGGAACTTGCCAGTCTCCATTACA
Source organism: Erpornis zantholeuca (assembly GCA_013400515.1). NCBI lineage: Eukaryota > Metazoa > Chordata > Aves > Passeriformes > Timaliidae > Erpornis > Erpornis zantholeuca. Next base: position 1,307,973 of record VZTN01007936.1, on the reverse strand, counting down.
AATCCCGTGTCCTGATTTCCCTTCTGCTGGTGTCTTTTTTCATCTGCAGTGCCAAATCACATCATACCCCCTGGCAGGGTCTGTCAGCCAGTGCACTGACCTGAAGAGCATCTTGGTGGAGAAATATTTGCAAAAAAAAAAAGGCACGGTTTTGCTTTTTGTGGTGATTGCATCACCTTCTGCAAGTGCATTTTCTGGCCAACAGCCTGAAAAAGCTTTTTTAGCCCCCAGTTGCATTGCTTGTGCCAGCTTTAATTCTAGTGAAGTCTCGAAGTACTTCTGGATTTTCACGTAAATCCTTGGTTAGCAGCTTCATCCAAAAAAAGGCAACTCCAGCTTCAACCAACATTTGAAAACCAGAACAGATTAGCTAATACCACTCTGTTATCAAGTCTTGTGGCGAGAAGACCAGTGAAATGAGAAAAGAAGGAAGATTAGAGGCTGTACAGGTCTGGCTGCCATCTCTAATTACTACTGCCATGGTAAGCCCCCATCCAAAGCTGAGCCAGACATATTTTACGTAAAAAGAAGGTATTTTGAAATGTTTAGGCAGATAGGTGAAAAGCTAGTGGTGAACTTCTTTTATTTTTTTTGTCACTGGCTATTTGCTTTCTGAGCTGGAATAATTTATTGTTCCTTTACTGTCCAATAGGAGAGATAAATAAGGGTGGATTTCTCAATGAGTAAAACATACATTTGGAAACATCATTTTAGTATGAAAATGAGATTTCCATAAGACCATTCTGAATGAAGCTGTAGCAATATGTCTTGATCCCTCACTAGGAAAGGAAAAACAGCCAGAAATTTCCGGATTAAATTGCTTTGTAGTTCATCTTCTTCCTTTGTTATTTTTTTGTTTATACAAAAAAAAGTGAATTTATGGAGCATGGAAAAATACCAGATTGACAGCTCTGGAAAACAAAGGCTTCTCTTAATCCAGCGTGCAGATGTGGCACAGTCAGGATTAACGTGGAATGCCTCCCTGAGATCCACAGAAATCACTGCAAGTAGTTTGGCAGGGACAGGCTCTCTGCCCCAGCCCTCATCCAAGGGGATTTCAGAGAGCACAAGTTCTGGCCAGGGCTGGAGTGCTCAGAAGTCAGTGGTGTGTTTGCATTTCTCTGTGCCACTCTTGCTGCCAAGCCACCCTGCCGAGGGGAGCAGGGAGTGAGGGAGGGGGGAAAATGCCAAAACAGGGAGGTTTATGCTTATTAAGAAGTCATTCAAGTCACCAATTCAATGAAACGAAAATGGATGGATGTCCAGGTGATGTCTTTGCACCTGTGTGGGTATGGGTGTGGTGCCTGGGGCAGCACTGCAGACCCACAGGGAGTCAGGGAATTCAGAGCATCCAAGTTTTTGCCCAAATTTTCCTCTTCACGTAGCCTGGGGAGAGCTGTAAGTGGCGGTGAATTGGATTTGGGGTATTCAGTCTTTATTGTGCAGGCTTCAGGGCCACTCTGTTGTGTGTGGGGAAGGTTGTTTGTTTTTATTTTGCATTTTTTCTCTGAAGTATATGACTTTTTCATCAGGGTGAAAATCTGTCAAATGGCCGTTTCAGACTTCCTAGAAATTATGAGGTTCTGGAATCTATTAAAGCATAAATGTCAAAAGAAAATTACTGCAGAGTTTGTCTGGCCTTTCTTGTTTTACTCCTTGATGTTAACGTTCCCTGTTTGCTGATGTATGCTTTTTGTGCAGGGGTTACAGAAAAACAAAAACCTTAAAAAGATGCTGCAGTTATTAACTACTTTTGCATGTCTGCAGTCTGCATGCTCTGTATGTGTATATATGGTTTTCCATCAAGATAAAACCTGCTTAGAAAAATGTTGTGGTTAAAAAAAAAAGCAGGAAAGAGAGACTCATGCCAGAAAACCAGACCTAAATCATTCTCTCCTTTCCCTGTGAATGTTTCTGAATTATACTTGTAATGCACCATAACAACAAACAACATGTTTTCCTAAGTGTAAGTAGATTTGCTGTTGGGTAAGTCTGTGCCAAAGCTATTTTTGAGCAAGCAGATGTCAAGGGCCTAAACAAGGCCTGAAGTGTGAGTGGGCATTTTGAATTGCCCTTGCCTTCAGGGACAGACTGAGGACAGAGAGCTTGTTAAATTTATCTGTGAAAAGATGCCACTTAGGGGACTGCATGGTATGAGATTGGGCATGGTGTACCAGCCCTTTCCAAAGCTCACCCTGTAATCCTTGATATTCTTTTAGAACACTTTGTATTTCCAAAATACAATTGAAATAAAATGCAAAGAAGGGTCAGGTGCTCTGTTGGTTGGCATAACTCCCCTGCCTTATTGGTTCTAGCCCTGGCTGGAAACTTGGCCCAGAGTAGGTGCCATCAGTGACTGAGGATGTTCCAAGGAGGAGGAGGAGACAAGTGGTACCAGGAGCAAGTGCAGAGAGGCAGCATGTATCCCTTCTTCTCAAATGTTGGGAATCACTTCCAGGAGTCATCAGGAGCTACTGGTGTACCTAATACTGGGAAAGCAGTCTGAACAGTGACGATCCCGGAGTGCTTTGTGTGCTTTTTCCCCCTCCAGTTCCTTTCTGCATAGATGTGTTTAGTTTATTACATATTTCAATATAGCCTTAGGAAAAGGTGTGGGACAGCCTGAAGGTTCCAAGGTTTTAAGAACTGAAAACCTACAATTAATTTTGGTTAAGGAATTGCAATGGATTTAGATGTTTTAAGCAGCAAGGAATGAGCTAAGGGCCTTGTGCTGTTAGGCAGGGCTGGAATAAGTCCAGGCACGGTTTGCTTCTGGGAGGGAAGTTATGACAATACCATGTCTGGAAGGACAGAACAGCTCCTTGGTTGGGTTTAGCAAAGCCTGGGGGCCTGATGCACATTCCCACAAGTGCTCCCTTGCACTGTGGCAGAGGTGTTGATTATTGTCAGCAGGCCGCGATGCCGTGAGTGGAAATCAGACGTGTTTTACAGGGAACACTGGGAAGGTTGGCAGGATCCCCTTTGTCCGTGTTTGCCAATAACGTGATGTGAAATTCAGCAGCTTTGTGGCTGCCCAACGGGGCCGCAGAGAGTCTATTAGGGCACATGTGTTTCCAAACCTTACCGGTGCCGAAATGCCTCCCAGTAGCTGCGTATCAAGGAATAAGGCATTAATTTTCCTGAGCATAGCACGGCGTAGCACTGAGCTGCAGCAGAAGGGAAGTTTATGGAGTTCAGTCTGATCCCAGGTCTGCGCAAGGGATCGCTAAACCCCAGTAAAATAACACTGTGGTCCTCAGAAAGTGAGCTGGGCGAGGCTGCAGCGCTGTCGCATCCCAGGGATCCCCTCGGTGGGGCCATCACAAGCAAACACATCTCGTTGTCTGAAACACTGTCCAGAACTTGCCACAGGTTTTATTATTACCTCACCAATTATGTCATAGGATATGCTTCATGAAATACTTTGGGGAAAAGGTTTAGCAATTTTAATATGTGTTCAACACCTTCACTGTACTGTGTCTCTTGCTGGTCTGAGATTCACCAGCATCCTGTGTGCATAGCGTTGGCCGTAAAAGCCTTGAAGGCCAGAGCCTGACTACAGATTTGCATGAGATGGTTAAAAAAAGAGGTGTTATTTTCATTTACTTCAGCTTTATGACTCCCAAACAGATGCTGAGATTCTCTAAGTATCTCCGAGTCTGGTTAGCTGCACAAACAGGGGTGATGGCAGATATAAAGCTTGATTACTTCTCTTTCTTGGGAAATCTTTGTGTTTAAAATGCATACTAATTTTTCCTTAGGAACTTTGAAGTTCTGGAGAAAGTTAGTATCAGTCCCAAACTTAGAACTAGAATTTGATCTTTTTCATACTGCTTCCTGTGAGTTGAATTAGCTGGAATTAAAGCAAGTAATTTATTGTGGTATTGCTACCAGCACAGAAAATTAAATCATTTAGGGGTGGACTCCAAAGGAAATCTTTTTTTCCTTTTGTGGATGAATTTAACCAAGATCAGCATTACCGAAAACTCAACATGTTCTTAGGCTGTGTCATTTTAAGAAAGAAAAATGTATAATGATTTATTCTGAAATTTATATGAACATGTTTTAAATTATTGACTTTTACCATTGAAACACCTCAGCAAATACTCTAAATTTATTAATCTTTTAGGTGTTAATAATTTAAACAAAGATCATACAAACAAATCCATACAACATACACCATGTTCACAGTTTCTCAAATTTCTACTGAGCAGACAAGGAAACACAAAATTTTTTCTTACTTTCCTATTTACTAGAAACTATATAAAAGGATATATAGGACAAAATTCATCGAGTAGATTTGGGCAGGACATGACATAAAATAGGCTTTAATGAAGTCCATGTACCTCTGAAAGCCCAGAGACTATGGAGTGGAAGCCAGCTACACAGTCTACATATTGTGCACCCTTATTGCAGCTGAGGTGGTTGGGGCACACTGAACTCTTTCCCCTCATACAAGTGCTCAAAGGAAAGGCATAAATAAGCTGAAATTATGACTGCCCAACCCAATGCAAAAGGAAATGTTCCTGCAATATCTGAAGTTGGGTGGAAAGGGACCTGAGTTAGCAAGAAGACAAGAAATCCATGTTATGGAAGGGGCAACTTCAGCTTCTGCAAGGCCAAGCAGTGCAAATTTTACAGGTGATTATAGAGCTGTGCAGGGCACTGCCAGGCCCAGGGCCTCTGAATGAAGGAGGACAACACACTGGAGAAGGCAGACTGGGAGAACTTAATGATAATAGCAGCCCTAGTCCTACGTTTGTGAGAGGAAACAAGAAGATTACCTCAGAAAATAAATATTACTTAAGCTATTGACTTAAGAAAGGAAAGTTAATGCGTAGGCATCATGCCTAAATGCAAGAGATTTATCCTTCTCTTAGAACTGTGCTGATTCTGCCAGAAGTTCTGCATTAGTGCAGGAGGTTCTCCTGTGGGACTGCTCCACCATCTGGCTCAGCCTATTGTTTCAGGGCTTCCAAGGCCATGCTGAAGTGTGTGACCCCCACTCTGTGCAGCTCCGTGTGCAGTTGCTTACATGGTTACACATGTGCATGTGCTGTTTATTGAGGAGAGCTGAGGTTTATGACATGTCAGCAATGCCCTGCAGGCCGTACTGAGTGTTCACAAGGCTTCCAACCCAAGGCACAATGGTTCCCCTTTATATACGAAATCCCCAGTCAATATATGTTTTATTACATTCTCAAAGAATGCATTTTCCTCTCCAAATCTGGTTCCCTTTCACTTACTGTCTGCCGAAACATCTCTTTTCTGTAATTCAGGGGGACTTACAAGACCTGTGTCCAGTAGAAGGACTTTAATGAAATCCATCTTGGGTAGAGAGGGAGAGGCTGTTGCTGTGGTCTTTTCCCCAGTTCCAGTGGTATGGGAAAGAGTGGGTATGGCTGGAGATCCATCCTGAAACAGGCCACCACGGGAGCTGCAGGCCCTTGTGTGGAAACACACACTTGGTAGACATGAACTTGTCTGGAGGACTGAAAGGTGCTGAGGGGGGTCCTGTGTGCTGGTGGGAATTGCACTAATTCTTGAGATGAATCTCATCACTGGGTCAGGATCAGTGTTTTGCTGTCCTTGGTGATTAAATGCTAAAGCCAGGGAAGTCTGGAGTGCTGAAGTCTTTCCAGGATAACTGCACACGTTCGTAGGCCATGGAAATGGTGCAAAAGCTCATGAAACCCAAGCGAAAATGGGCAGTCAAATGGTGCCAGGTGCTGGAGACAGTGACTCTAGTAAAGGCCCAACCCATCCTATACCTGTGAGATCCTGGCCATACATGCCCAACAAAGAAATACCTGTTCTGTTAGCTTTCCCTGGACCTCGTCTTTTGGGCTTAGGGTTCAGTGGTGCAGTGAGACTGCAGGAGGTGAGGATGTTCAGTTCCTCCCTAAACGGAGAATTTAGCCTGGAAAACCAAGAGACTTTCCTCTCCTGGCACAGAGGTGCTTTCAGGCACATGTAATTGTTCTCTAATTATTTACAGTTTAACTGAAGTCAAGGAGTTGTTACTCCACTCCACAAGACAAAGTGCTGGGGACGTAGTTGCTTCCAGAGAATTTATCCCTCCAGGTACAGATTCGTTGGGGTGGCCCTTTGGAGGTTTGCACAAGGCGTGCCCATATCCAGTGCAGCCTTCAGACATTCAGGCAGCACTTTTCTTTCAGCTTGAAACCAGTGGAATATGAACATCGTCAAGAGCCAGGGTGTGTGAACATCATCCACAGCCAGGATGGGAGCGTGCTAATGATCTGTGTGTGCAGGCTGGGAAAGCATTGCTCCACCATCCCCAGATGGCTGTGAGGGGAGTAACCACAGCACTGCAGAGATCCTCTTAACGCTGTGGGCTGGGGCTTTACAAGCAAAATAAAACCCCAGTGAAAACAAACAGCCCTCGGGCTAATGATCTGCCGCTCCTGTTTTGTGAATGGGGGTGTGGGACAAGGATGCTGGGGAAAGGCAGGGTGGATATGGAGCTGTTTAGTGTGCTCAGTAGCTGGGGCTCTCTCTCCTATCATGGCTCAGTCAAGCACAACCTCAGGTTTCAACAGCTGGTTACCCACATCCATTCCAGGGTTTATTTTACTGTTTTATTTTTATTGTTATTGTTGTTTTCTAACCAGGAGGGCTGCAGTGGTTTCCAGCGTGCTACATCTCTGCAGACCTCGTGAGCCTCTCCTGTATGAAGTGGGAAAGAAAGAGAAAGACATGTTTGAAATGAAAACAAAATAGGAAAAAAAAAATAAAAAGGACAGTGCTGGTATTTGCTGTGGAATGCTCCCCACAATGCTGAAGTTGCATAAGTGCAGTCTTTGTTTCCATCAAAAATCTGCTTTTTGGGTTGAAACAAGGCCACCACTAACAAGTCCAGGAAAGATATTCCTAATGGTTTGAAGTGAATTTAAGATTTTGATGGAGCATTTGATTCTGGGTATGGTTCATGTAGCTGAAGAAACAGAAATGCAGCCCCTCCACATCAGCCAATATATACACAAATGTTGCAGCACAGACCCAGCCAGGCACCCTCGCCACATGGCTGATGGGCTTGAAGGGGAACCCTACTCCTCTATGAACAGGGGAAATGATGAAGTGACGGACAAAGGAACTCAAAGGAAATGACACCAGGTATTTTGCAGCATTTGGGATGAATTTTATGGTGAGATGGATTGATTACAAGCGCTGTTATTGGGCCATACAAATCCTCAGTGCCAGTGAACCAGCTCAGATTGAATTTGGCTTAGATAGTACATTATAGAATCTAAAGTTTGCATGGACTGTGTTTTCTATCTGATCTTCTTTCCCCTCTTAAATTCCTTCGTTTCCATGGTGAGCTCCTGAAACATTCCCATCTTCCTCTTTTAACATCCGGCACTCTGAGAAGTAAGACATGAACGATGGGGCAGCCTGTACCAGGGAGTGTGATGGTTCTTCTGTTGTATTCCTGTCTCAGAGCACCTTTCTGACATTCCAGGAGGGAAGCAGGTGAGACTGTCACAAAACACAAGTGCCGTGTCACACACATTCGCTGCTCAGCCTCGATCTTCTCTAGCCATGAGTCCATCCTGCACCCACCCTTCCCACGAGCAAACCACATCCCTCATTAACCCACAGCTGCTTCCCAGAAGTGGGAATGTTGCCACTATCACACTGTTAGTCCGTAAGAACTGGTTGAGATCCCACCCAGCCATCAGACAGGGTTGGTGGTGAATATTCAGTGTGCAAGTGCAGTGACCTTTTCCCACGTGTTTCTGGCTGGTTCGGGGCAGACAGGCATTGTGAGAATTTCCTGAATTGGAGGCTACATCTGCAACAGATGGGTTAGGCCACTCCCATCAGTACAAAATACTCCATCCTGAAGAGTCTCTGAGTAGCCCAGGCCGGCTTTTCCAGCAGCTGCTAGCAAAATTACACCACCTGAAAGCAATGAAACCCGAAAGGAAAGAATGGAGAGAGAGCAGAAAACCACTATCCATAGCTTTCATAAGTACCTCACCTTTTCTTCCTGTAGCAATAGTTCTTTCTGTCCAAGGTAATTGAATTTGACACATTTTAGCCACGCTAACCCTTGGTTTTCAACACATCTCTCATATTGTGGTCAATTATTTTTTAGCAAGGCGAATACCATATGCAGTTACGCCGGGGAAAATAAAAGCACATGGGCCACCAGTCCCCCTGCTTCAGGCATAAGTTCACAAGAGCTGAGGTCAGGAAGGAATCACACCACTCACAGCAGATGGAAGCTTTGACACCTTCTCCTGTAGCATCTGGAAGCAGCAGCTGCTGGAAGCAGGACAATAACCTTACTGGACCAAATCCTGCTATGATCAAGAACAGGAGGCCTTTCCACTCCTGAATATTGTGCTTACCACTCTGTGTTTCTGCCTAGTGAAACTAAGCCTTAGTAGCTGGCTTAGTGATGACTTTCATTCTTGGCTGTTGTAGCAAGAGCTGGTCACACAGGAAATGTGTGGTACAGCCAGAATTAAGAACCCAGCAGCCCTGCCCAGTCACAGGCTGAAGGGCCAAAAGCAGCTTTCTGTCACACACGCACACAAAGAGGTTTCAAATCCCAGGGGGTTTGCATGGGTAGCAGATGAATGGTGCAATGTGTGTTTCAGAGTAAAAATTCCCTGGACCGTGTAGCTGGAGAGTGAGGATTTCCTATTGCTTGTGATATGCTGAGACAAGATGTACATGCCTCCATCCCTGGGAGTGTTCAAAGCCAGGTTGGATGAGGCTTTGAGCAACCTGGGCTAGTGGAAGGTGTCCCTGCCCATGGCAGGGGGTGTTGGAACTTCCAACCCAAACCAGTCTGTGACTTTGATTCTAAGCTTTGTGCAAATTTCTGCCTCGGTTTCCCCACCCAATAAAAAGCCTGATGGTTTTTCCTTTCTCTTACTCAGTAAATTGAGATGTCTAGTTGAAACCTACTGAAGTTGGTTACGTCGGAACTTTCCTCTAAGGGTGGTATATTGTGATTTCCTTGGTTTATTGCAAGGAGGGAAACATGCCTCTTCCTCTCCCAGCTTTGTGTCCAGACAGGTTGCGCCGTGGCCTGGAGGAGAATCATTGCACCCTCAGCCATACTAGAGGCTTTTCCTCTTGGAGAAAGCCAGGTGGACTGGTGAGGTTCTGCCTGCCTCTAATGACTGCCCTTGGATGACATTGGCAGATTTCCTTCCCTTAATCACATAGAAGGGATTTGACAGTCTGTAGTACAGATTTACAAGAACACAAGCTTGCAGGGAATTTTATGGATGAAATAAATCTCTTTAAAGGAATGCCAAGATTCTGGGACACTCGGGATTTGGGGTTTGAGTGGGTATATATTTGTTTGTATATATTTATATGGTTCTCTGTTCCCACATGTCTCCCTCTGTGGAATAGTAATGATCCTGCAGATTCCCCGCTCTCATGACCACCATGAAATGTTGATACATTAAACTGCCTGAGCAAGATGCTGATGCCCTCCATCTTCTCCTCTGGGGAACCTGGAGTTAATGGGGCAGCCAGGTGGTGTGCTGGTGTGAAGCCATTGCTTCCCCACAGAGAGAAGGTTACAGGCCTAACGAGCATCCAGCAGCAGAACACGGATCTGAGAGCTTCTGGGTGGTAATATTAACGCTTGGGTAATGGCTTAGAGGAAAGCCCTAAGTCATCTTGGACCTGGCTTCTGCCTGGTTGAGAAACCGCGGAGCTCAGATGAACGTTGTTCCAGCTGGAACCGAGCCTCCGAAAAGCTCCGTCCTGGAGAGAGGGACAGGCAAATGAGGGAAGTGAACACAAACAGGGAAGGCAAGATGGAAATACAGTAAGTCTCAAAGAGAAGCATGAACCTCTTTTGCTCTCTGGATGCTGCTGAGCCACCCCTTTCACCTTGAGCTGTCCTCCGGAAGAAATGGGAGGGAATCCAAAGCTGCGCTTCCCAAAATTTCCCAAAGGGCATCTCTTCAGTTAGAGACACAAAGACACACGTGTGGATTTCCAGATCCCTGTCTTGCACGCTTCACATGTTCAGGAATGTCTTTCAGGGTTGTGCTGTCAGCATTTCCAACAAAGCCAGTTAATATTCCCGTGCTTGCCAAGCAGTGCGTGGATATAGCTTGGAGAACACATTTTTGTTTAAACAGCGAAACAACCGAATAGGTTCCCCACTCCTTCCCTCCTCCTGTCTGCAGTTCAGATGGACTCCTAGTCCTCGGGTATTATTCCTGGCTGAGAGGGAAAGTTTATGAGTCCCTTGTTACTGCTCTTGGCAGCTCATCACACTGTTCCTGTAATACTGCAGCACAGGTCTGGCCAGGGAGCAAAACGCAAAAGAGGACGGGAATTTGGGAGAACCAAGAAATGCTTCAGGTCAGGAGCAGCATGCATGGGGGAAGATGGAGACATGTAGATATGGTGTACAGATGAGCTCCTTCAAGCCTCCAATTCATGCCCTGAGCTGGGGAGAGAGGCAAAGAGCAGGGGGAAGTCAGCAGTCACTTCATGGAGTGTTTTTCCCAGATAAATCTCTTTATAAACATCTTTCTGGGTATATCTATTTTCAAATATGGAAATCAACAAACAAACAAACAAACAAAAACCCCACACAAAACCACGACAGGAGGCAAATTGTTGTCCCCTGTACAGGACTTGAAGTGCCATGCCTTAAGCACAGCCAAGGAGAGCCAGGTTTGACCTTGGCAAAGTCTTTTCTAGCACTAGGGTGGGAATAGACTGGGCAAGATGTGGTGCTTCAACTGTGAGAGATTTTTCAGGGGAGATTAGGCAGGCATCTGTCAAAAGCTGGCTTCTCTCTGTGTTTCCATATTAGATGTAAAGATACCTCTGCATTACAGATCCCAGGAAACTGAACTCTCAGCTGCCAGCCCACATCATGGGCATGGCTCTCACAACAGCAGGAGGCTGTTCAGGTGATACACTCCTAAATAGTCCTGAGGGACCATTCTCCAGCATCCTGGAGGGTTTCTCTGGGATGGGGTGGCAGGAGGTCTGAGCACTTACACTTACTAAGTGTCTGAGCACTTACACCCTGCACACCAGTCAGACACAGATTTCCTGTAGTCAGCCTGCAGCACTGATCTAGGCTGCTCAAACTCTCATCTGCCACTGTTACAGCTTCTGGTGCTGCTGCAGAAAGTCTGGAGTGAAAATAACCTCTAGACCTTTGTGTGCATGAGCACTGGAGAGGAAACTCTTCCTGATCCTGAACACATCTGAAGTCCTGAAACAGATGAGTTTCTTACTTCCATTCCCTGCGGTCAGGACCAGGATTAAGACAGAGTATGTTAGAGTCCAAATAACCCCATACTCCTCAGCCCCATGAAAGGTGAGAAGGAAAACAGGGACACTCATTTGCAAGAGGGGACATGGTGATCATCCAGCCCCGTGCACTGGAGCTGGTTTAACATGTGCTTTCTTGAGAAGGTACCTGCTCCCCAGATTTATTTATTTGATGTTAAATACACAAGACAGTAACTCTCTGACCATTCAGATTAGCTGCATGTTTCATGAATAATGCAGATTTGAGACATTTTCTCCCAAAGTGTTCGTCTGTGTAGTCCATGAGTCATCCTGTCTTTAACTGGCATAACCCAAAATCATTCCTGTGATTGCTCCTGTGAAGAATTTGGCCTGACTTTTGTGCCTGTCATGTACATGGAGTTTCTACTTTGGATAACACAAATGGGAACAGAATACTGCAGTGTGGGGCAATCACTAAATTTTGGAAGTGTTGCCAGCAGAGGTCTTAAAACTTCAGCATTCTACCACCCAGATCTCTCTCTATTCTGTGTCTTTGGGAAGGATGCCTGACATCCTGAATGTCTGTTTTGTCAGGAAGGTTTGCCTGGGAATAATCCTGTGAACTTGTGGGGCTTTCATGGTAATTAATTTTCATACAAGTACCCCTGTGTATTTGCAGAGCTGTAAAAATATGGTCAGATCAAAAGTATTTGCTTTTTCCTTTGGATAAACGCTGAAGACAGCACATGTGGGGTGTGCTCTGTGCAATACATACTCCTTGAATAAGACACATCAGAATAATGAGTAGTTAAAGAAACAGCTTCTCTCTTCCAAATTTTACTCCCATGTATATGGAGTGGTTTCACTTGTGCTCATGAACCAAGGATGGGACATGAACAGTTAATGCTTCCTTCCTTCCTTCCTTCCTGCCTTCCTGCCTTCCTGCCTTCCTGCCTTCCTTCCTGCCTTCCTGCCTTCCTCCCTGCCTTCCTCCCTCCCTCCCTCTTTCTGGAGGAAGTTTTATCTCCTGTTCTATGTTCACCTTTCTGGGGCAGGACCATGGCATTCAGGACTGGCAGAGATTTGCTCCACCACTGCATTCAGACTCCTGCTTTTTTCAGCCAGCAGACTAATTATTTTTTCATAATGGCTATTTTAGTTGTTACTATTGTCATTTAAGCATGTGTGATATATAATTATGCAATTAGGATAGTAATGGCATTAATAACAGGCACTATAACACTGCCATCTCCCCTTCCACGCCTGGCTGAGAAAAATGAGGCAGGTCCTGTGTGAGAGAGGAGGGAGAGAACAGACCTGGTTCTCTTCCCCTTTCTCTTCAAAGTCCTGTGCTGCAGACACCTCTGGCTGAGCTTGGATTTTCCACCCTAAATCCCATAAAGCCCCTGATCCCTCTAGCAGGGAGCAGTGGTGACACTGTATCCTGGGGCAGCAGAGTGGCAGCTGGGAGCTTCAGGCCCGGGGTGTTGAATCAAAGCTTTCTCTCTGGGTGTAGGTAATCCAAATGGGCACCATTCCCTTTTGTTCACCAACAGGCCTGAGGAGGCCAAATCTCAAGTATTTTACTGGACAGGGTTTAAAAAGAACTAATAATAGACATACTAATAACACATCTGGACACTATGTCATGATTTAAGAGACTGACTGCCTTTGGAGTGGGGCTCTTGGCCATGTGAAAATTTCTCTGTTGCCTTTCTTTTTTTGAAGGATAGTTTATGCATTTGAAATAAAAATTAAAATGCTTCCTGCTAGGAAAGAGGAGTGCAGAAACCACAAGTATCCCAGCAGCTCATCCTTCCCTTCACTGCAGCAGTGGGTGGTTGTCTCTTAAAACCTCAAATCTCACTTGGGGCTGGGAGGAGAACTTGAAGCCATCCTTGGAGAAAGACGTGTCCATGCTACCACCCCCACATGGGAGGTTGCTTGAGGGAATTTCTGATTGAAGACCCAAATCCTGGATTATTGGAACTCTGTAAGAAGCTGTGGGTGTTGTGCTTGGATCGTTTTTTGTTCCTACACACAGTGATGGCCTTCACCTCCCAGATGAAGGTCACTCCAGCAGCCACATGTCACACATTTACATTCAGGCCACTTGGGGAAGACAGATCATGTTAGGCTGAATTTGGAAATGTCTGAAATGAATGTTTTGGGAAATTCAGTTGTTCCAAAGACAAGGCTTAGACACTTGAGGAGACCTCAACTCAGTGTGGATGGGGAGTGGGCTGGGATTGACATTTCAGGCTCCTTTCCACTGGTAGCCAGGCTTCTTGTCTTCCAAAAATATCTGGGGAACTGTGATGGAGTATCTGATGCAAGACTGGCATATTCTATGTCTCCAAAAATCTTTCCATCCCACAAGGTACCCTAGCCAACACCACTTCCTGACTCCCGATGGGTCCCTGGGTGGGAAGGATGTCTGTCCAGACAGTTATGCTGCACGTGGGTGTATTTGATGTGCTGCCACCAAGTGCCTTCTGATCAGGAGCCAGCTGGGGATCTATAGAGTAATTTTGGCTTTCTTTTCTAAGGCGTCATTAACAAAAGGTCTGCCTGGTGCTAGAGCTGGACCTTGCCTCCAGCTGGACGTGGAAAAAGGGAAAAACACAGGTGACAATGGTGGCAAGACAGAAGTTATTTCAGGACAGGCTTGTCTTGGAGCAGCTCGTCTCCCTGAAGTGTGTAAGGAGAGAAGAGCTGCTTGTCAGCTACCAATGCAGCAGAGGCTGGGACTGGAAGTCTTGCTCAGGCTGCAGCCAGGCTGGCTGGAGATGATCCATCTGTGCAACAAAGGTGGAAATCCCCTCTGTGTCACAGCTCAGTTCAGCATGGAAGGAAGGCATTTCCAGAGGTCTGTAGTCCAGTCTGGCAGTGAGAAGGGGACAGCTTTGAAGTTACAACCCCTCTATGTATTCCCGGGAGCGTCTGAGTTCCTCACAGGCCAAGTGAGCTGTGGATGTATTTGGAGAACAATGGCTTTGGCAGTGCTCTAAGGCATGGCAGGGCTGGCCAGGCCCAGCACTGTCCAGCAGACTGGCTGCACATCTGCAAGGAGGTCACTGGGCTGGAGCAGCTGCAGCTTGAAGGGAATAAGTGAGCACAGTGCCCTCCAGGGATTCCAACACAGACAGAAAAAGTGGAAGGAGAAAAGAGAAGTCAAGTTAACATGCACAAAATCCAAGAGAGAGCTGGGAGCAGAAAAAAAACCCAGTTTTTTGGAGTTATGGGTCAGGAAGCTGGCCAGTTGGCAAGGCTGCCTCTTCACTGTGGCATGTCCTGGCCGTGGTGATCTGCATGAGCCCTGCCCTGATGGTCAGCCTGCCCATGCTCAGCTGCATTTCAACACACAGCTTGACAGCTTCAGTCAGCGGGTGTCCAGGGAAAAGGGGGGCTGCTGGACAAATTTATCTAGAGCAGTGCTGGCTGGGGTTCAGTAGAAGTGGTTCTGACCCTGGCCAGGCATGGGCACCCTGCCTTGGCCTCCCGTGCCTTAGTTTCCCCATCTGTGAAAGTACTGCTCAGGTGTGTTCATGTTCCCTCATGCTGTGCTGGGACCTCACATTTTGCAGCATTGAGGACCTCTCAACTCCTCTGCAGTTCCCTGTTGGCCCTGGGCAGCAGAGGCAGGGGAGGATCTCACAAATCTTGGTGTTGACGTGTTACACTCGTCGGTTCAGCTGTCAGATAGAGATTGGCAGCAACAGAGATGAATGAAGCCGAGTTTTGTCGGGAGTTTTCCTCCTTGAGGAATGGCTTCCTGCTAGGAGACAGAGCATGGCAAGGAGAGGGTGCAGCAGAAGTGATCAGCATTCCTGCAGGTGGAAAGGAGAGGACACATTTCTGCTGGTCAGTGCTGTGCTGGCTGTCATGGGGAGGGAAAATTGGTGGAATTTCCAGCAGAGCCAGCTTGCTGCTTTTCCACAGTGGAGACAAACCATTGCAATGCACGCATTTTGCCAGGCTGGCACCCTCTGGCCAGAGCAAGAGCCATCTCTGCTGGAAGCACTTCCCTCATCCCTGCATGCTTTTGCCGTTTCCTTATGCACAGGTGACACCTGGAACTAGGTGGGGTGGCAGCAATCAGAAGAGAAAGTCCTTTCTCCCTAAAATCCAATAACATTACCAGCCCCACTGATGGAAAACCTTCGGTATTACCATGAGACTAGAGACACCAGGCACAGGTCACCTACAGGGATTAAAAAATGGAAATACAGGTGGTTTGGGGGTTTTATTTATTTTTCCCTATCCATGTGCTGTTCTTCTGCAATGCCTGTTCTGCCCTGGGAGCGCTGAGCAGTGTTCACAGCAGCCCTTTCTGATGGCTGTGCTGCGAGCAGTGCCCTGAGCAAACACAGAAACCACCAGCACTGCTGGGTGACCCTGGCTGTGCTTGACCCGGCGCCTCGAGATGTCTCTCGTTAAAGTCTGCTACGTGTTAGCAAGCGACTGTTCAAACACAGATGCTGCCTGTGTCAAGGAGGCTTTTTCTCAGAAAGTACGGACAAATATTGATCCTCTATTGAGCCTGGAGAGCAGGCTGGAGCAGCGCAGTGATGTGTGATCGGAGCTGAAAGAGGTCCCACAGCACAGGAATTGAGGATACTAAAGGGCCTCTTATTTGCTGATCGGGCAAAGCTTGACGTGTGTCTAATCCCCCTGGCCAGTGTGGTCACGGGGGTTTAGCTTTAACCAATTTCTAATTAAAAATGTTTACAGATGAGCGCTTTATTTACCCAGCATTAATTATAAAGGGCTTTACTCTAGCGGGGAGCAAACGAGTTTCCTGTCTGCTGCAGCAAACCCCTTGCTGGGAGCTCGCTTTTCCCAGAAGGTCCATAATAAAGTTATTATAACGACAGTCTTTGTGATGGGATCCTGAGCAGATGGGGGCAGGAGAGCTGGGAGTGCTTCCACCACGCAGGCACCCTCCCTCACAGGTTTAGGAGCCCTCTGTTTCCATGTTTTCTGCCTGGACGCTTGCCAGCCACCATCCAAGGTCTTGTGGGTCCACAAGTCATTAGTTTAAACCCCGATGTAATCAGGTATTAAGTTATACATATGTAAAATGAAAGCAGGAGGATATTGGGTGGTTTAAGATGCTCTCTGTGGTTGGAAAAGGGCTGAGTGCACGGGGGGAGTGTGGGATCCCAGCTCTGCAGATCTGTGTGTGTCCATAATAAACAGCAGTGTGTCTCCCAGCAGCTCGAATGGAGCCAAACACTAAGTATTATTTAATGTTTATCTGGTTTTATTTCTTTTTATAAACCCAAGCTTTTTTACTTCTGCACCATGCTCATTTTGACACGATTTCTCAGAAGGAAATAAGCCAGTTGGGAAATTTTTGTTGCAGAGCAATTGTTATGGTTTGTTCTGAAGAAGAAAAGTTCTTTGAAAAATATCGGGTTTAACAAATTATTCCTTTAAAATCATTTTCTAGATTTTTTTGTCTAGATTTTTTTTTCTATACATCTCAACTAGTAATATTATATTGTGTGTTTTAACAGCCTGTAATTCTATACACATTTGTAGCAAAAAAACCTTCCAGAATTGCTGTTCTTGAGAAATTTTGGTTCCTGGGAATGCAGGCCCCAAGATGTTGACATTTCCCACACAATTTGCTGCTCTGGCATTTCTAGTGATAGCCACCACTGCGTGCAGATCTGCTAACGGGGTACTTGGGAATAGGTGATAAGGTGGCAAGAGCCAGCTTTGACCTCTCTTCACAGTGATGTTCACTCCTTCATTAAATAGGGAAGTTTGTTGGATTTTTGTCCCTTAGAGTCTTTGGTGCTATTCTTTGGCAAGTTGTTCTTTACCTTGTAAAAAATATTATTTCTTTAAAATTCAAATAAGAAACTCCAGATACTGTAGCCTGGGGAAGACACAGAGAAAAAAAAACATATTCTCTACATTGCTTGTGTACATCTGTATTGAATTCAAATTTGTTTTTAAAGAAGCTGCCATGACCTAGTGCCCAGATGATAAAATATTTATTCCCTTGTGGGTGTAGTGTTGTCAGACAGCTTTTCCTTAAAAGTTTTTAAAAATCTGAGGAGCCTCAGAGAGAGCCATTCTGGTGGAGAAGTGTACTCGATCATGCACAGCACACACATTTTAGGAGCAGTCTGTAAACCAGACATCTTCTGCCTTGCATTTCTTTCATACCCTGTATAGCATTTCGTTCTTGCCACAACCCAGCACACAGCTTTGCAGTGCTTATGTCTAAGCCCTCGCAGTCCTGCTGCAAAACATCATCCATGGTAATAATATGGGAAAAGAAGGGAAGGGACCTAGAGCCGTCATGAAGAACCTCATAAATCTGTGCATCGTGGATCATTTGGGCTCACTGTCCACCAGCTGCATTTGCTGCTGTGCCGTGGGCCAGCTCCTCCCAGTGCCTTCCTCTCCCAGGAAGGATGCTCTGGGTGATGATGTGTGGCTCTTCCTTGCTTGCACATATCTCCCTGGCACACCTGGAGAGAGGAGCTGGCCAGTGGTGACAGCTCACTGTGAGATGGGGAGCTTTGTCCAGCCTTTACCTGGGTTTGCATTAGGCTGTGTTACTCAGCTTGGCAGTTCCCCAGCATCCTTAGGGTAAAGTTTTGTTCTAGGCTGGTGCCCTATCTGCCATGAATGACCAGTTAATGCCAAATTAGACTTAGGGGAAATCTTTAACTTCAGCTATGATATTGTAAATTATTGAATGCTGCAGAGAAAATTCCTGTATGGTCCTTCTAAAAATACTTACCCCTGTCATAGTCATACAGAGCTTTGAAAGGTTTATTGAGGGGG
The DNA here is from genome assembly GCA_013400515.1 of Erpornis zantholeuca. Lineage (NCBI taxonomy): Eukaryota > Metazoa > Chordata > Aves > Passeriformes > Timaliidae > Erpornis > Erpornis zantholeuca. Next base: position 1,289,904 of record VZTN01007936.1, on the reverse strand, counting down.
ACTGGGAGATTAATTTCCGTTAAATATGCAATTTCCTTATTTAAAAAAATTGTAATTTAAATGGTGCTGTAAAATCTAAGGTAAAAATAAAGGGGAATCACATGAATTCAGGGTATGTGCTCAGTGCAAGACTTGCTGGAGTTGAACAGCTCTGTCCAGAGCTGTCATTTTTCTTCTAGTGCAAGGCCTTCACCATTGCCTGAATTGCAGTGAATTGGTCACCTCTTCCCAGAGAATTGCCCATTTGGTGAAAAATACCTCAGGTGTCCTTGGCAGCAGCAGGAATAAGCCAGGATGGGTTTGGGAGAGGAGTGGTTACCAGTGGGACTGTGCATGGCAAGGGAGTGTTGTGCCTGGCAGGTTTTTCTCTGCAAATACCAACCAGCTCTCCATCCCACACTGAAGGCAGGCACAGGCTGGCTGCTGCCTCTCTGAGTGAGCTGCCCATAGCTTCTGGCCACGGCAAGACCATGAGTGGATGAGCAGAGGCGGTGAGAAGCACCTTTCCTTCAGGCAGTCCCTGATGTCATGCTAGCAGTGAAGGACACTTTGTTTTTACCCCTGTAGTTGCCAGGCATCTGGGCTTCTTCAGGCATCTGGGCTTCTTCAGGCATCTGGGCTTCTTGAAGCGGGAGTGGGGCCTCAAGTCCCCGTGGTGAGCAAAAACCCCCAAACTCTCATCCCACCCCCCTCCAGTGGCCTTCTCGTAATTTTAATCCGAGGTGGAGACCCGTGTGAGCCTGTGGGTCTTCAAGACTTTCCACACCAATTTGCAGACTCTAAGTAATGGTTTTGTCAGTCCTTGGCTGTGGGAGCTCAGTGAAAAGGTGTCTCACAAACAGGCCCGTGGTACAGCCCTGAGCCTGGCAGGGTTTCCTCGGCTGCCCTGCGCTGCCTCCCCTCCTCCCTCTCGCTCCGTACGTGGTTTCATTTAGAACGATGGTGAAAGATGTGAAAGGAGATACACAGAGCAAGATGTAAACCCCTCCAGTCTGTCAGCATGCCTCAGGGAAAAAAAAAACAAAACAAAACAACCCCCCACGGGCAGGAGGGTTGTAACCTGAGAGTCAGGGAATTCGGTATCTTCAAAATTAAGGGTTAGCTTCGGTAGGCACAGAGAGGCTTGGGTGGTGATCCCAGGTTTTATTAACAGGCACGCTCCCTGACGATGGCAGCATTGAGATCTTGGCCCCAGCCTGAATCAGGCTCCCTCCTTCTGCAAAACCAGCTGGAAATCTGAAAAGGTTCATAGTGCTTCACATTTTGACGGCACTTCTTCAATTCAGACACCATCTAGGCATTAAAAATTGGACCTCTTGACATTCCTGCTCTGAGTAGAGCTACATGGCAAATGGATTTTCCAATTTGTTGAGGTTTTGGGAAGCAAGCAAAAAGAAATTTTGTTCCGCGTTGGAACAAAAAAAAAAAGCAGAATTGTTTTTGGGTCATTTGAAACATTTTCAATATATTCAAAGCACTTCATTCAGATTTCAACCCCTCATAATGTAATAGAAAGTAGAGTCTATTTTAAAGAAAGTAATTTTGCAGGAAGAAACCAAACTTCTCAGTGGACGTATGGAAACAGACCATTTGAATCTTAAAAAAAATATTTCCCTGAATTTTTCCAGTAAAGAAATATTTTCATAATGACTATGGTTTTATTTTTAAACTGTTTTATTAAAACAAGAGCTTTTCTAAAGAAAACTAGAAATCCAGTGGATAGCTGGTATCACCTCTGTGGATTTCTTGACTTCTTAGGCTGTTCCCTTTCTTATTCAGTGTAGTTAACAACCACGGCCAAGTGTAATCCCATGGTTTTCCCTTTTTTTTTCCCCCAGGGAAGCATCCTGCACCCACCACAGTTCTGAAGATCATCCTTAGTTTCTTCTTTTTTCATGGGACAGCTTCAGGCATCAGCCTCTGACTGTTGTAATTCCCTGGTTGGCTTCAGAATATTTTGTGATGGAAGTTTAATGAAAACTGATGCATTTTCATGGAAATTTTGCAGTTTTAACCAGTTGGTATTTTCTAACAAAGAACATTTTGTCAAAGCCATTCCTGTCCAGTTTTCCTGCCTCCTACCTTGATTAGGTCATTAAAAACCAGAGACACAAGCAACACCTCTATAACTGGATAACAGCATTTCAATAGTCAAGTACAGGAACGAAATCTGAAAAAGATTAGGAGAAAACAGGGAGATGGCTGTTATTTTTGAATGAGGTGGGGGAACACGTTCCCAGCCCTGAAGACACAAAATCTGCTCTTTCCCGTGGTGTTTCTGTAGGGGCTGCCACGTCCCATCAGAGAAATCACCCAGGTTGATGAAATTTGTGAAGCTGCCCAGCGATGGGCTCTGCGTTGTGAGTACAGGCAAATTAGCTGGCAGTGTGTTAGCACATATTTCACTTGTGTCATGGTGTAATAATGAACCTTGTATCAAAGCCTGCAACACCATCTGAGTTTTATATGCCCCATTTCCTACATGTTCTGAACAGTGGAACCAATTTATAATGTAATGATTTTTCCATACATAATTTCTTTCTTATGATTTCCATAACTCGGGAGTTTTTTACTGCGAGTACGGCTGAAGGCAGCCTCGTAAAGGATATGAAAAGAGGGCTGGCTAAAGTGTCTCATAAAAAAGTAGCTCGAGCAATTTGCTAGTGGCTCTCTGTGGGTTTGATTGTGCCTTGGATTTTGGGCCATGCCAGGAACCAGCAACCTGCGTTCCCAACCACCCTTTCACACCAGGCTGATGGCAGGAGGGACACGGGGAAGTGGGGACTGCTGGGCCTGCAGGAAAGGGGGATCTTGGCTACTTCTGCTCATTCACTGGCCAGCAGGGAGGAATAGAAATTTACTCCTGCTTTAAGCCAATCTGAGGCTGTGTTGATGAAGTGGCTGGGAAAGCTCAGCGCGGAGCCAGCAGTGCAAGTACGTGCCCTGCTCTTCAGCTGGGCTCCATCTCCTGTCAGAGATAAAAATAAGATGGAAAAGCAGCTGGGTCATAAAAAGGGGTTGAAGATGCTGTTTCTGTAGCTTCCCTCGGTGCTGTTAATACAGGTTGTCTTTTTTGTGCTGCACAAGTGGCTGGGGTGGGTGGGAGGTGAGGGTTCTGTTCTCTCTGTTCCCCATCACTTTGTGAGCATCTTCAGGTTGGTGGGTACAGACCCACCAGTTTTAGACAGGTGAGACAATTTAGCTATAAAAGCTCACCTGGTTGTCAGAGGGCATCCTTTTATCTATGGAGAGGAAGAAAAAATAGTGAAAGAAAAGAAGAGGGAAACCTCAGAATTTTCATCTCAACCATTTCAAGACAAAATTCTTCCAGTTTTTGTTTCCATTTTAGGTGGTGTTGAACATTAAGCAGATTTAAAAAAGGAAAACTTTCAACACTGAAGTACTTCTTTTAAGGCTTGAACAAAAAGTATTGTTTGACCCCAGCAAAAATTTTGCTTATGTCTTAATTTCTTTGAAGGTGCTTGATAAGCTGGTGCAGGTCTTTTGCCTGATCTCTCCATCCTTTTGCAGGAGGATGCTGAGGAATTAAGTAGAAGAGAGGAGAAGCAGATAGGGAGCAGGGAACACCTGGCCTAAGAAACACCAGTTTTATAAAACTCTGACATTACATTCTTTAATCTCTGTCCTTCATATCTTTGCATATCTCCCACCAAGGTCAGCTTGAGAGTTTACTTTTCTTCTCTCTTTCTTTACTTGACAAGCATCCCTACATACACTTAGGCTGAAAAAAAGTTTGAAGTTATTTGTCTGTGTAAGTTGTTTGAAGTCTGTACAAGTCCCTCGGTCCTGGTGACTATATATCAAGAGTGTACCCTGCCAGCACTGCAATCTGATCATGTCACAGGTAGAAGTTTAGAAACTGTCCATTTAACACATCAGATGATTCAAGTTTCACCCACACCAACAAGTATCATAGAAAACAAATTAACATTGTGGCAGACAAGTACATGTAAATATTACTCCCTGTTGATGTCTCCATTTTTTGTTTCCAAAGTTTCCTTTGGAAGAGGGAAGATTTTAATCCAGATTCTAACTATTAGGTTGTTTATTCAGTGAAGGAGAAAATACATGTTGCCAAGAACCACCTTTTGGGCATGGATGTGGTCACACAGTGGTGGTGATGTGCTCTGGAAGCCAGTGGAGCTCCAGTCATGCCTGAGTGGGTTTGGAGCTCAAACAGATCCTGTGTGATGGGTGAGTAAAAGCACAAGTGCCTTAGAGAAAATACAGAGTCCTGAGTAATGTTCTCTGCTCTGTTTAGAGGTGTGGACAGCGTGCCTGTCTAAATCAGGAATTCCTCCTAATTGACAAGTCTGCTGGATGCTAATGAGGTTCTTTTCCTAGAAATGTATTTCTTTTTATCTGGAGAAATCAGTATTGCGGGTTCACGCCACGTGCCTTCTGTCTCAGCTGGATAAATAGCGTGAATCACTTTCCCCTTTCAAAGCCTCTCAGCCACTCAGCTCCAAATACCCATTTAATCTGACTTTATATGTTAATAAATCACTCAGGATAATTAAGCATTAGCTCCACGTGCCAGCAGAGCGCTGGGAAGGTGAATGGGCTGATGCAGTCCTGTGTCTTACAAATCCTTGCACACCAGAACCACCTTTCCTGGGGTGCTTGGAGCCTGGCACTGCCGAATTCTCTGCAGCTGAACTGGGATCATGTGTAAACTCAGGACTGCCTGCTGAGTGAGGATGTATCCCCAGGGAATTAGAGATAGCTAATTTGCAGGATGAAGAGCAAGTCCCTCGATGTGCTGAAGGAGGGAAGTCCCTGGGCTCAAGGTTTGCTGGTCACAGAGGTGGCTACAGAGGAAGCCTTGCTGTAGCTCAGGCTTAAGGGTACAGTTGCAGTTTGCTGAGCACAGATGAGGTCTGGATAGCTAATCCTGTGTGTCCAGGTTGTGTTTATACAGAGCCATGCTGGGGCCGTGTGTCTGTGATTCAGAAATTCAGAACCCCTCCAGCCTGGCCCTGAAGGAGTGCTCAGGAACTCACTGTTTGGGTTCATGTATTTCATAGCTGTCCCAGTCCTGAGTCAAGATGCATTTGCAGAGCCACAGTGAAGGTCTGTAGGACGCAGACACATTTTTTAAGTTACCTGAGCTGCCCTGATAGGGAGATTTACCTTCTGTATTTTAGGGTCCCAGGCAAGCCATGCACACCTTGAGCTCTGGCTGTAGCAGCCAGTTCAGTGTCAAACACAGCTTGACAGTCAATGGCTCTTGCCCTTCTCTCATCCTGCGTCTTTGCCACAGGTTTTTGAAAAAGGGAATAACCTGGCCTCGAACTCTGCTTTCCCTGTTAATGGGAGGTGATGGCCTGTGCTGTTCAGCACTGGGCAATTGATTAGTTTTTCAGAGATCCTGTGCACTCTGCTTCACCTTGAGTGTCTGAAGACTCAAGTTGTAACTATGGCCACAGCAGCCTCTGGATTGGTGTGTGCCTCTTACCTCCAGCCCCAAAAGATGTGGGTGCAAAGTTGTGGGTCCCTTTTTAGTCTGAAACCTTTTTCGTTGATATCATAACCCCCTCACTCCTACCCCATGCTCTTTGACTTTTCTGTGAGCAGAGACTTATACACAGGAAATGGAGAATATGACATTTTGTTTGTGCCTCTGTGTATGTGTAATATCTTTAATATGAAACTAGTTGCCACTTAATTATACAGGCTAAAGACCTCCATTCAGTGTGTTGCATACAATTTATGAGTCTCAGGTCTCCCAGACACACATTACAGCCATGTGGCAACACCCAGGTGACTAACATTCCTTTTTAATTTAATTTCCTTACATAAATAGCTTCATTAAGGATCAGTTATTTGAGCAGAAAAAATGCTATTTGAATAGATCAGACTAAGCCACTGAATTTAGGATGCTGCTACTGTTCCTGTTGAGAGCAGCACCAGACCTGGACGTGTCACCCTCCTGTTCCACTGTTTGCTTTCACCTTCAGACCAGGAATCTGTCCAGCAGAGGTGGACTTATTTCAGAGTTAATTCAGTGTGCAACTGGAGTTTCTATTGGAGCAGTACTAGGGAGGAGGTTCTCAGTCTCCTAGTCAGGATCAGCCCTTTTGACAAGATTTCCAATTTGTTCACTTGTCTCTTTTTGATAAAAAGAAGTTCCCTGGCTTGTGAAATTCATTGACGCAGCACCCAGAAAATCGTTTCCCATCTTTGAATCTCTAGTTTCACTCTGGAAACAAATGGAAATAATTGCTGAAGTCCTTGGGATCTCCTGTGGATCAGCTATAGGCAGTGCAATTCTGCTTTCCCTAATCATGGGGTGTAGATGGCTTGGGACTCACGGGACTCAGGCCCCAAGCTTCAGGCACTGAAAACGAGGGAGAAGCCCTGGAAATGAATGGGGAGGTATCTTGTCATTCCCTGAGCTCAGACATGCAACACTTGCACTGCATTGCTGCTCTGAAAATACCTGCTCAGTCTGCAAAGGCAGATTAGACCAAAATTCATAACTAATCATGGAAAAATTACTTTCAGGTTCTTATATTAAGGATTTTTCCCTGATAACAGCGTTAACTTACCCCTTTCACATGAGCAGAAATATAATTTACATATCAAATTAACATAAAGATCATTTTCTGAGATAGCCAAGATTTTTTTACCCCAGAACTGCCACCACATTGCCAACCTCCAAACTTCCCACTTCTGCCAAAGCTGCCAAACATTGCCAGAAAGGTGAATATTACTAATGGCTTTGGCATTTCTAGGCTATGTCCACAAGATACCATCAGAAGTATACTCTGGGAACGCGGGAACATGTGAGGAAAGTTAGACATTTACTCGGCTCTGCTCACTTCCCTGACACTGAGTAAACGTTTGTAAGTGGTATAAACACTCTTTGTGCAGGACACGAGCCAAATCCCAACTGTCTGCAGGTAGGACAGAGCACTCTCAGCAGACACACTGTCCCATCAATATCTATTATGCAGAAGCATCTGATTTTTATTACTCTCGAGGTTAGCATGTGGGGCTCCCAGGACTATCACCCTCAATGTGTGTGCAAGGCGTAGGAATCGCTGCTGCTTACAACACCGGCCAAATGTAAATCTGACCAAACCCTTTCAAGATGGGTGGTCTGGCCTCGTTGGACACAGGCTTTCACTTTTCAGCCGGGAAAGGGTTGAGTGATGATTATCTCTTGCTTTTTCCCATTCCGTTTCTTTTCGTGATAAATAAAAAGAGCCCTGCTCGAGGTGATTGCTTTTTAATGATGCATGTCAGATGTGAAAGCAGTATCGCTCCTGTTTGAAAAGGGCATGTAATGTAACAAGCTGGCCGAGTTTCATTCCCAAATCACCACCATTCCCTCTATCAGCATAGAAATAAATGAGTTCTCATTGCCTGTGGAGGCTGGGGAGGGCCATACCTTGCTGGATATTACCTCCTTGTTCTCTGTGGGGAAAAAAGGGTTATAAAATAGCAGACAACTCCCAATTTTTTTTTTTCTGATTGCCAGACGACCTCCACGTAGAAAATACGTGTGATCCCTGAGTACATGTCCAAGTAATTAAATTTCTGTGGGGCTCATAATGCCATTAATAACTGCTCGTCCCCCATGGGGTCTGAGCTCTAGTTTGGGTATTGCTGACCCTTAAAGAATAGACTGAGCCATGTGGAGAAGAAAATCCTAGAGGCAGCTGAGCCTGTGAAGAAGCTCTGAGTAGGTGTTTCGTGTTGTCTCATGGTTGTTCGTGGTGGACACCAGTGACTGACTCAGTGATGAGTGGCAGTCATTTCCAGTCTGTGGTAAGCAGGGATTAAAATGGGTTATTAGGAGCTGCTGTGGAGGGCTGTGAAATCTGCAGCCAAGGGGAGGAGGTGAAGGCTACCCTGGGAGGTTAATGCAGGTGTGGTTGGGGAGCATATTTATTTTCTCCTGTGCTGCAGGTGAAAAATAAGCCTGGGCTAGATTTGAACCGTGAGCTATTTGGAGAGCAGGTCATGGAAGATACCCAAAGAGGCAGAAGTGTGCTGTACCCCCTCATCCTTCTCAGTCAGTGCACAGCCTCCCAGAAATGCTTTCCAGTGCATTATCCAGTCCAATTTGAAATGACCCAAGCGGTGAACCAGTACTTCCCCTGGCAGCTTGTTAGGATGTTTTCTCCTCCTACCCAACCCATATTTCCCATTTCTTTATTTCAGCTCATTACTTCCTTTTGCCTGGCTGAGGGCAAATGTGCTTCACCACTAAACAGCCCACAGCAATCAGGGCTTCAGTCATGTACCATTAATCCCTGGAGCACAGCATTGCTTGTTCACTGTCTGCTGCATGGTCCAGGAGAGAGTGAATGATTGACACTGGTCGTAAATGCTTATAGTGTTAATTCTTTAATATCTTGCTAATTTTAATTTACTCTGTTCGGTTTGGGAGGGGTGTGATAACAGTTGCTGGACAGAATATTGCTGCTTATCACTTCTGGAAACATGCCTCTCCTATCGTGATTTGCACAGCCTCAAGGCATGGAACAAAAATGAAGGCTATTTTCGTATAAATAAACACCAAATTGCAGAGAGTTCTGCATCTTTGGTGGCCAAGAAAAGGGATCTGTGTGCTGGAATCTGCTCCGTGAAGTAGGCATAACCTTTCTCATGCCCCTTATTATATGCAAAGGTTTTGCCTGGCTACTTAAACCCAGCCTCCTTTTTAGAAGGCCTTTATGCAGTGAAACCCTTTGGCATTTGAGCCTCAGCCTTTGCCAAGCACTTGGGCAGGTGGAGCATGTGAAGGCCACAGGCTGCCTTACACCAGACAGTGCCTGTCCCCATTTTTGCTTTGCTGGAATGTGCTCAAAAGAAGCCCAAAGAAGGTGGCTGTGTTAGATTTGTTAGATTCATCTGCTCCCTCAAAATAAATCAAACCCTGCTTGCACTAAATCACCTTTTTGGCTAATGTATGATGTCCTGTACTTCAGGAAAGAGTGGAATGGGCTGAATAGTTCAGGGGGAGGTTGAGAGATGATGAACTGATGGAAGCTGAAGGAATCTCATCCCAGATTTTGATCTGGATTTGTGTTGGGCTGCATTGTTCAGTCATGGCATTCCTTAATGCTGAATTTTCATTTTCACAGTGGTCCATGCTTGTTGGGCTGATCTTGTCAGCATCGGACTTGAGACCAGGATTTCTCCAGATTCCAAGCCCTGTCAAAACCACCAAACTTGTGCCAGCATTTGAATGAAGTGCTTAGAGCTGAGGGTGTTGCCAGGGAGGCAGTGGTCAGCAGAAAGTTCAGTTTGTGGTGGTTTGAACTGAAATTCATTCATCTTGATGAGATGCTCAGCAAGATGAGTACCCCTTACGTGAGTGGAGAGAGCCCTCTGACAGGTTTACAGAGATGAAAACACAAATGAGTTCATGCCTGGCAAGTTGGATAAAGAAATCATTTTTTCTGTCTCTATTTTTGCTTCCAATTTGCAACTAATCATAGATTTCCTTTGTATTTTTTAAAATATCCATTTTTAGCCTAATTGCAGACAATAAATCAAACCTTAAAGTAAGCAAGAACATCTGACTGTCAGCAGTTGCAAGGGGGAGTCATGACAGCAATGTGGCCTGGCTTTACATTTTTAAAAAATATGTGGAAAGTGGTGGGATGTGATGAGAGATGAATTCCATGGGTGACCCTCTACTTTTCTTTCCCTTTGAACAGCATCTTGCAGGCACCAGGGTTAAAGAAAACATCATTTAAAAACCAGTCAGGGAAAGAAAGAGCCACTGGGCAGCACTGGCTTGTAGCTCACTGGGCTGCAAAACTTCAGGAGGTTATTTTGTCATCTGATTGCTTCAATAACAACTGAAGATGGCTTTGATTGGAGAGGATGTTGGGTCTTGTTGGAATTCAGGTACCCCTGACATTGTGGCCACTGATGAGCACGGTGGAATCCAAGGGAAATCTTCTGTTCTGAGCCCAGGTGGCAATAAATTGTACTTAGCAAAGCCTGCAAACCAGGTACCTCCAAACTCGAGGGGCAAGCCATGAAATATTCATGAAGTCTTCCTTATGAAAGAGGCTTATTCATGTGTGTATATATATATATATATAAAAATATATGCGCACACTTTTGAAATCTATTCAAACCAAATAAGACTTTCTTAGTCACCTTGCGTAAAATAGGAAAGCAGATGACTTCGGTTCTCCCTCTATTATACAATCATCAGGAGACTGAAATAGCTCTGGAAAAGGAGCCTCTGGTGCTCTGCCTTCCAAAGGCATGTGCCTTTCTGGGGCTCTGCTGGCGTTTCAGCAGAGCAGCTTGCTGCTACCTTGATGCAGTAAATCAATCAGCCTTTGTAATTTATCATCCTCTTTGCAAAAATAATGAGTAACTGTTCAAATGTATCAAGGGACAAAGCTTTTAAATACCCTGGGAAGGGCAGTGGAGGAGGCCAGGCTGTGACCATGTGCTTCCTGCCAGCATCTCTGCCCTGTCCATGTATGCCATGGGAGCATTGTTCCTGTCTCATCCTGCCCTGCCTAAACTAGGCATGTTCTGTAAATCAGACTGGTGACTCCAGGATGGCTGGGAAACCCAACAGAAAATGCATCCCTAGGTAGTGGGCCCAAACCATGCAAAACCCCAGTTCCTTTGCCAAGAACTTAGAGACAGCATCTTCTGTGCTTGTCGTGCCTATACTCCATCTGTCAGTAAATACTTTCACTTTTTCACCATCATTAAAGTCCTTTCTGGAATCAAGACAGGGGAGAGAGGAGACTGCAAATAATACCCTGCAATATAATGTAAATGATGTAATGTAAATAATAAGATTAATGTAGGAGTTTTGCTTGATGCCAGAAAATAGCTTTAAATTAGACTCGCACTTGTCTTTTGAAGCAAAATCATCGAATTTAGAAAACAGCCTTTTGTTCTTATCCATATGAAAACATAGGAGAATCTTTGTGGTTACATTTGCCAAAGTGGTTTTGGCATTTTCTTTTCTGAGAAACATCTAAGCTGCTGAATGCTGTCTATATTTTATGACAGTGACAGAAGAAGTAAATTAGGAAGTGAAATCACTGGTACGATTACTTTAAGAGGGAAGAAACAGCTTATTTTATTTCTGTTTGATTCCACTGAGAAATTCTGTCCTGCTCCCTTCTTTTATTCCCGAATTGTCAGGTACCAGAATAACCAAAGTGTTTTAGCCACATGTATCAACATTTTCCTCCTTGCTCACAAGTGTAAGGGTCTATTCTCCCTATATGGCATCATTCTGGACTGGTACAGGTTGCCCTTTGCACCTTTGTGAGTGGTGGAGAACTGTGCATGGGGGAGAAGAGAGAAGGAGCTGCTTCTTCAGAGGAGCTCGGCAGGGCAATTTGCCATGGCCCCACTTAGCTCAATTCCTTTTTAATCTTCTGCGTTTCTTCCTGGCCCCTGCCTTCACAGACCTCAGCTGATAAATACTGGTGGAGCTGTTTCAATGTGTGCTAGCCAGAGATACGTCAGGTTGCTCTCTAATTAATATACAGTAAATTCTGCGTGAAGAAACCGCTCCTCGGTGCGTTTGATGCGAGTTCACACAGAATTTTCATTTCCCATGGGAGCTGCCCTGCTCCACTGGGACGTCTGGGCTGCGCTGGCCATTTGGTTTCCCTCCCTAATGCATGGCCAGGGAGAGGGAGCAGGAAGCTGCCTGCTGCAGGGAGAGGATGGGCAGAGCTGCCAGCTGGGGTCTCTCCTGGCTCAGGTTAGCTGTGGCAAATCCTGCGGCTGGTCGCAGAGTCTGCTGGCACAGCTCGTGGGGTTTAGGCTTTTATCTTGTTTTTCAGAGAAAGTTCTCTGGAATGGTGGTGTTGGGTCAGGCTTGGTGAGGTTATGAAGGTCTCTGGCAGGTGGAGGAGGTCCTGGTGCTTTCCTGGGTCGGGGAGCAGAGCTGGCACGTAGGTGTGCAGTGGAGCCTTGTACCAGTCCCTGGCCCAAATCAGAAGGGGGTTTATACTTTGGGCAGTATTACTCAGTTTCAAGAAATCCAGAATGCTTGTTCCAGTGTTTTAAAACCACACCTTCCCCCAAAGCAAAACCAAAAACTACCAATGCTCTATCACATGGAGATGTTTTCCATGCAGTTTCCATTTCAGTGGGAAGTGATCTGTTCCTTTTTACTTTTTGTTGCTGCTGGGAGAAAAAGGGTTTGAATGAAGAATATGGAGCTCCCATAATGTGAAACCTGACTTGGATGTGTCTACACAGAATTGGAGAAGAGCAGGATCAGGGAAGAGCATAGCAAACTGAATTTGTGAAGTAAATTTTTTGCCTCACCAGATGGGATCAGAGCTTTAAGGATCATGCTTGATGTGGCTTCAGAAGTGAATTTCCTTGCACACCACCTCATTAGCTGCCATCAGGTACTTAGGCAGGGCTCTCAATGGCCATGGTGATTTCCTTTCCCTCCCCAGGTATTCTTCCAGTCATATTCCAGTCCACAGGCTTAATATCTTCATCATGTTTTATCTGTGGCCAAGTTTGGCAGCCAAACGTTCGCTCTCACCTGCTCCTTCATTTGTTTCACGTGCACTCCTTTTGCAGAGAAAATATCACTGGCACAAGCAGTGTCTGACATCACCGTGCCTGGGGTCTGTTTATTTATCCTTTCATCACCTAGTGAGTATCTAGGACAAACAATATTGAACTCAAACTGGCATACGTACCTTTCATAACCTCTTCATTTTCTTTCAATGCCCCAGCCTTGGGCTGTATTTAACATGAAGCTCTGGGAACTGCATTCATAAACCAGATACTCAGCTGTTGTAAGTTACTGTAGCTCCATTACAGTCAGTGATACTGGGCTGATTTATAGTAGCTGACCTGTGCAGGAGCCAAGGAGAACACATATAAATGGCAGACATTCCAATAACTAAATTAAGCATGGGAAAATGCAGGCTAGCTCCTTGGAAAATTTTCCTAACCAGGTCTGTAAGTGCCTGGAACAGGTACCCAAGCGAACTGTTGGAAAGTTTGCCTTTTGTGTGTGTTGCAGTATGGCAGGGATGGAGTGTTTGGAGAGCTAGGAACTACCCAGAAATATATTAACCAGATGCTGCACATGCCTGGGTAGAGCATAGTAATAAAATGACTTCACTTATGAGAAAAGTGCTCGTACTGAAACCTGGCCAGTTCGTGGGTATTTCTGCCCCGAGTGACAGCATTTGCTGCATGCACCTCTGGGCGCTGTTGGGCAGAGCTGATGACAGCATAAATACAAGATAGAACTTATCAAACTAGGTTTGGGCAAGGACCTAGCTGGTTCAGCTCCCAGTGGGCAGAAGCACATACCTAAGCAGATACATGGACATTGTCCACATCCCCACCCACCCTCTGATGGTGTGTAGCTACCTCAGATGAAGGCCATGCTTGTGCTAAGTAAGGATGGATGGGTTTCTTCTGAATCTGAGAGTCAAGACATGTGTTTGCTCACACAACCCACATTGGCACTGTGCTCCACCACTGCATTGTGGGGCTTTGTTCCGCTGTCCACATGTTCCATGTCCAGAGGTGTTCCAGTGGTGTTCCAGTGTTCCAGTGGTGTGAGCCCTCTGGCACATCTCACAGCTCAGCTGTCATTCCATGGCATGAGGGAAGGGCACACTTGCTTTGTCCATCTCACACATCCTCAGGCTGCTGCAGTTTCTGCTGTTGTTTGAAATTAATACAAGTTCAGAATTCAGTCGTGCTGAATTCTGTATCTTGTATTCCTACATCACTCAAGCAGACATTGGAACTGAAGGCTGAAAATGGTGTGAGGATGCCTGAAGGTGATTCTTGCCTGGGCTCTGCCTCATGCCGGCAGCTATTGCTTGCATCAGGATCCTTGCCATAGCCACTACCTCACTGCATGTTTAAACCATTCAGGGTGTGATCTCTGCTCGTGTGTCATCATCCATCCTGCCAGGAGGAATTCCACTGCTGGGAGTTTCTCATACCCGTCCCTTGTGTGCCTGAAGTGTGTCCCAAGAGCGCTGCCAGGCTCTCCTGCTGCTTCATCACAACCACCCAGGGTTTCTTGAAGGAGCACAACTTCCTTGGTGCCAGCACTAAACACCCACTGTTAGGAGGAGGACTGGGGGGGTTTGTTCAGTGTTCCTCACTGAAATGTCAGCTGATGCCCAGACACGGTGCAGAGCTCCTTCAAAGGTCTGAACCCACCAGGACTCAGCCTGACGAGCAGCACGTGCATGTCCAGCCCCTCAGGATGCTGTGTAATTAGTAAATGAGGCTGCCCAGTAGCACCACGCAGGGGTGTTCACCATGCCTTGGTGCCCACCAGTGTGGGTTGTTCCAGGGGCACTCCATTTTTCATTCCTGCTCTCAGCTGGGCAGCATGCAGGCAAGTGAGTAACAAACAGTAAAAATGGACTGGCCTTCGTGAGCTTTAGGAAATAAGGCAGAGAATAAAACATGGCCCTGCCAGAAAAGATACATGGAAGACATAGGAATGACTCCTAAACCACCCTGCTAGAACATGAGAATTTTTTTCCCTAAACTGATTTCCTTATGAATTATTTTTTTACTGCAAAATAACTAGCAAGAAAAGTATGTTTTAGTTATTCACAGTGACCTTTTAAACTTCCAAGAGAACTGCATATTTTCTGAGGCCCCATGTAGGGCCTATTAATAATTATGCACTCCCACTGAGCTCCATTGATTAGTTTGGGTCCTATTTCACACTGTAAAATGAAAAAAAAAAGTCCCTAGTGTTTGTGTATGTTTTTTTCTTTTTATGTTCAGCTCGCCTCGGCTATAGATCAAGTTTTGCTCAGCACAGGTTTCAACCTATGCTGATGTGTTGCTTTGCTATGGGCCCCAAAAATCAGGGAAGAGGCAAGACTGGATGGCAGAAAAAGGGGGGAAATGTTTGACCTGTGATCCAGCAGCAACAGCAGAGTTCAGCTGGTGAGATAAGACACAGTGAGAGTGACAAGACCTTGCATTAGTATGCTAGAGCCCCCTCATGCCTATGCTTTCATTTCTGCTAGCAAACATTTCTTTGTGAATAAATCTACTTTCTTGGCAATGCTGTGTTAGTGCTTTAGTTTCATTAAAGAGCCTGGAAACACCCCAGTGGTTCAGGCTGAGATATATAATACTGCTAACACAGATTTGTTTCATAACCCACAAACTATTAAAAATATTAGTGTCCTCTCGGGAGCTGCCTTTCAAGATTCCCTTTCTCTTTCTCACTTTCAGAGCTGGGCTAAGACAGCCAGCAATAATGCAAAGCAAGCTCAATTTATTCAGCTAAAAAAATAGATAACACCGTATTTTACTACTTCTGAGCACTTTCTTCGTCTGAATGTTGCTTTGTGTTGCACTTCTTATCCAATGTAAACAGCTGTAAAGGAGAGTTGCTGAGACAACATATGGACATTTCAAAAGGTAGACTTTACCCGTCCAAAGGGAGATGACTTTTGGTTGGTAGTGAATTTAGTCTGGGACTTTGTAATGGGATATGTTGGTCCCTTCAAGACTGAGCAGGGAGCTCCAAATCCCTTCAGGACTGAACAGATCTGTGTATGTGTTAGTGGTCTTTATTCCACCCAGCTGACAAAGAAAGTAATAACTAAAAGAAAGGTTAATGGTCCCTGGAGGGAACTTGGGAGGTGAGTAGGTCCAAGGTTCCATGGTGAGGGCCTTGGGATGTAGGAGAGAAGAGGTCTACTGGGAGCCACAGCCAACAGGGCTGTGAGTCTGGGAGCAAGGACAGGAGGCTGGCTCCAAAACCCTCTGTTCTGTCAGCCAAGTTTGCTCAGGAAGATGGAGGTGTCAGCAGTTTCTCCTTGGTGGCAAGGCCTCTACCAGCTTATGTTTTACTGTCTGTACCAGAGCTGTGTTGTGGGAAGGAGTCGGGAATGCTGATGGGGACGTTAAGAGGAAGGAAACTACAGGAGGTAAATCAAGGTTTGGCATTGAGTTTTGCTAATGTGCCTTTTGGGGTGTTTGTTTGGACTTTGCCGCTGGGCATCCAGGGAGGAGATAAGCCAAGGAGGACAAGGAGCCCAGAGCTGTGGGGTGTGGGTGCAGCCTTGCTGTCCAGAGCGTCTGACAGCATCTGAATTGCTGCACAGTCTGTTAGAGGTGGGCAGAAAAGCCCATATTTCAGGAACTAACAGCCCAACCTCTAACTTGGATGTCCACTTAGGCACAGTGAACATCAGCTGTCATCTGTCTCCTCAGAGAGTCAGAATTGGGTGGAAATTGTTTCAAACAGCTCTTCTTATGCTGCTTCTGTTATTAATGTCCATCACAATGGCACCAATACATCTCAGCTGCCATCAGAGCCCCCCAGCCCACCGTCCCCATCTGGTTTCTGCTGACTGCTCATGTAGCACAGGCTACTTCTATCTAGTTAAGGAAAAGAAAGAGTGGAGGCAAAGCAGGCTCTTTGTTTTACCAAAAGGGGATGAAGCACAAAGAGAAGCAATAACTTGCCCAAAGTCATGCAGGGAATCACAGAGAGAACTGGGAGCTGTGATGTAGCTCTCTTTCATCCCAGTCAGCATCCTACCCACAAAATAATCCAGTTTAGTTCTGCTGAAAAAGCAAAATATATAAATATTTGCTTAAATCTACCTACTTTGCATAGCAACCTGATTGATGTAAAAGTTTTTATATATGATTGGCAAGTCAGAGCTTGAGACTTTTTTTTCTGGGTCGTTTGAAGAAAGTGTGAAGAAACTTCTATTACTGCCGAATCCAAATCTGAACCAAATTTTCCCCACTTTGAACTCTGCTTATTGCAGACTGTAATAACATTCATCCACATTTCACAGGGTATCCTTGCAGATGGGAGGAAATACAGTAGCACTGTTTGACACTGAAGAAATTAGATTTACGTGAAATTCCCTTTCCCTGTGTCCCTCACTTTATTTCCAACAGACCTACAGTTAACAATCAGCAGTGTTTCACTTTCAGACAGTGTGGTTTTCATTACAGAGGCTAAGGGAGTTTAAAATTCTCTCGCAGCACACAGCATACATAACATCCTACCCCGTTCCTTTTGATTTCCCTCTGCGGCACTTGCGTTACAGATGCTGTGCAGAACATGGCAGAGGACAGTGCTTTCATTTGCCATCATTACGAGGAGGAAATATATTTAGAGACATCTGTTCAGGCTCTTTGATTTCAGCTGAATGTAAGACATCTTTGATGAAGAGTTGGTTTTGGAGCCCAGTTGTGTCAAAGCCTGGCAGGCGTGGACGTCGGGGGAATCTGGCACCGCAACAGGCCCCCAGCCTAATCGGCAGGTGTGGACAGCACGGCTTCACCAGGAGGGGGAATTTCAGCTCTCACCTTGTCAGAGTTACCTTTCCCCAGTAGGAAGTTCAGCTCTGTGTCGTTTCCACGTGGGGTCAGCTCCAGAGGAACCTCGGTGTGGGGAGCGATCCCGAGTGCTGGAGGTTTCCCTGTGCACGGCAGTGCGGTGGTGCCTCCCCTTGCCACTGGAAGCATCCTTCTTTTGCCACATTCAGAGCCTGAAATAAAGTAGGAAAGGGAAGCATGCGTTTCCTAGGAGCTAGGATACTTTAGGAGGTGCTGCTGAAACTGAGCTGAACAGGATTGTGGGCCTTCTTCCAAAGAAGTGGAAGAATTTTCAAAGACAATACTGGAGCTTTGGAGCGTTGAGAAGGTTTTCAAGTATAATCCCTGTCTGTTGGGTTTTAGATCCATGCTTGGGTAAAATCTAGGAGCAGCTGTTCTCCTCATAGGGGCTGAGATAAATTTGTTTATACCTTGTTTCCAGAATAGCTTCTTACCTGATGCCAAGACTTGTAATGGTGAATCGAGTGGAGTTTCTGTGGCCATGCAGGGCTTGTTCTGGCTCTGCTTCTGCCCACCTGATCTTAAAGCTGTATTGCTGTCAGCTACTCTCAGCTTAATGGAAAAAGACAAAAAGAAAGATCTTAGAGGTTAAGTACTATATAAATGCAGTTAAAAGCTTTTTTCATTTCTACATAGTTTTAGTGTGTATCTCTTCTAAAAGAAAAAGTCATGTCTGAAAGAATTTTTGAATGTTCTGTAAATATAGGTTTGCATCTTTAATTACCACTGGTAGGAAATACTGGAAGCTTCATAATCCAGACTTTGCAGTGATCAGGGATGATCCAGCTCATAAAAGAGTTACCTTTTAGTCTCTAAAGTGCTAATCTCATATATAGGTCCTTATACAAGCAGGGAAATCCTCAATGAAAATTTATAACCACATTAAACAGTTTCTGGAATACTTCTTTATAAATAATAAATGAAATCAAACACTTCAAAGTGTTTGATTACATAAATAAATGTAATATATGTGAAGACAGAAAGATAGATAGATAGATAGATAGATAGATAGACAGATAGATGTATATATGTGTATTTATATGTGTATATATGTAAATCAGCAACATTAGAGCAAAGCATATGGGTCACAGCATTCCCTGGAAAGTCCTCATCAGCAGAATGCCAGGCTGAATTACAGATCAGGAAAGATCCCTGGTGTTCTCTGTGCTAAATGCTTTATGGTAGAGTGAGTTCATTGACTTTCCTGTCAGTACTGGTGACATACTCAATACAGCTCATTTAAAAAATGCTATCAGAACTTTTCTGGTGATCAGCTGAGTACTTGACAATATAATTTGTTGGGGTTTTCTCTCTTTAACCAAATCTGTCTGTATGCTGTGGATCCATATTGAACTCCCATTGGCCAAACCTAATATTGTGCATTCCAAGAGACTTTGGCAGGTGGCCAAAGGATTAGGGATTTTTCAACAAAAGTGCAATATTCTCCATTAGAAAAATCCCCTACGATTTTCTGGGAAACTCTGGTACTTAGCTTCCCATGTATCTTCTCTTTGTCATCATTGTCAGAAACTAACTGGCATTTCTCGCTGACATTTTTAGGAAAGAATATTTATATAGAAACAATGCAAATAAAAATTTTTCAGCAGAAACGGGTGACATTTACAGTGTGATATAGCCCTGACATTTTTATGTCACCAGTGGGAATTTTGCCTGTTTGATGACTGATTCTGTCACTCCTCCATCATCCAAGTAGACTCGTTTAGCTTAATACAACTGCTTAACTAACATCCCCAGTCTCTCTCTGGTGAAACTCATGTCTGGAAAAGGAGGTGGAACGAATCCCAGTGTTGTGGATAATGAGCAGTGATGTTGACTGACTGCCCTGTGATGAACCTCAGTCAGCACCTTGGCTAGAACAGCAAGGTTTGAACTGCTGAGGTGCTACTTCGTATGTAACTAATTATGTCTCCCAATTCAGAGGAATAATTACTTCATAATCTCTGTGGAATAGTGACAGAGGGTCCTACAGGACGTTGTTACTGAAGGGTTGTCAAGGTCCAGTTCTAGAGAATAAGCTGCCCTTTATGCAAAGGATTAGCACAGGGCATCAGAGGAATCAGGATCTAGAGGTGGGTGAGAAACGAAGTGTTGGTCCAAAGAAATTCAGAAAAGGTCGAGCTGATGCTCCTTGGCAGGTGTTGGAAGTTTCAGAGCTTTATTTTCATGTTACTCAGCAGAGATACCCGCATGTTCAGGCACAAATTTTCAGAGGAATTAGGTTCACTGCTTTTGACTGGCATGTGTTCTGGAAAGAAAAAGATGGATAATTTGCAGGTGTCAGACGAGTTAGAGCAGCCAGGTAGCCATCAGAATGAAGTACCCCTTTCAAGCCAGCTTCTGGCAAACCCAACCACTTGGTCTATAAAGCAACCCGCAATTCCTAGTATGCTAAATTTTACAGCCCTTAGGAAGAAGAGAAACACCAACACAGGAAGGGAGGAATGCCGCAGAAACTGTTTTGTTAGAGAGAGGTTGGATTTCTCTTCCAATGCTGTGTTCTGTATTTTGTTGGTTAGTTTTGACTCTTTTTTTTTTCTCCTTGGGGTAAATGGCACATGTAGCTGCTTTCGTTTTTTACACGCCAGGTAGTAATTAAAATTAGCAATCTGGTAATCGGTATCTTGGCCTTGGGCACTAGAAACAGATGTACTAAATAATGCCAAAAGTTGTTTCAAACCAAAGGAGGCTGATGTGAGGACCTGTGCTGAGGCAACTCTGCTGAATTCAGTGCATCCAGTTGACTCATGTGGGAGGGGATGAAGCCAAACATTTCAGTCAGTTCTTGTCACCTGCTGTCCCTGGCAGTAGGTAACAGGTTGTGTGAACTTCGTCATGACTTGGCCTGAAATCTTATGAGTAACATCCTGTGATCAAGATCCTGTCCCTGAAGTCTGCCTGTGGAGATGAACCAAGCCACCAAGCCACACACAGTGCAAGCCACCTTCTGCTGGCCAAGTTGTCTTTCATTTTACTCTTGTGCAGTTCTGCAGTGGGTGAAGAAGCAGTGAGGAGATTTTGTTTCCTTGGGAGAAAGTCTGATTGACATTAGCTTCACCCTCACCAAGGAGAGAGAGTGGAGGAAGAAGTACAAGTCCCACCTTCCCGTCTTGCTCAGCATCTTCTCCTTTCTTGAAGAGAAGACCGGGAGAGGGAATCAGCCCCAAAACATCTTTGGCAATAGGAATTCATGCTAGCCAGCCTCATACACATATCACCCCTGCAGGAAAGCCTGCAAAGGGACCCAAATTTGATAGTCTCCCTGTATTTCTCCTGCTGCTGGATTCATGCAGAGGCTCTCGGCATGAGCTCAGCCTTCACAGGCAGTGGTGGCTGTCAGGAAAACTGCTGTCACCCAGGGATGGCACTGTCCCTCCATGCCCTGCAAGCACTGACGTCCTCCCCACTCCCTCCCCAGGAGCCGGGAGCTGCTCCAGCAAGGCCAGCCGGCACTGAAACCAAACTCTGCTTTTTCACTCACTGTGTTCCAGTGCATGAGAGCGGGCATTGGCTCTCAGGCAACTGTGGTCTCAGCGGATTGTGTTTGTGGTGGGGCACTTGGGATTCCTGATTTCTAGTCCTGGTGCTGCCGTTTGCTCGGTGTGTGGCCTTGGAAGACTCACTTAGCTCTGCAGCACAGCAGTTTTTCCTTCTGCTGGATGGGGAAGTGACACCTGCCAAGCCGCAGCTGGGATAAACAGTAGCATCCTGCGAAGAAGTAGAACCTCTTATACTAGCAGCTCAGAGGGAAGACACTAAAATAAAGTGAATAATAATGTGGATCCTGTAGCGGTTACATTCTATCCCAGACATAAAGATGGAGTTGTTTTTTCCAGTTCTTTGAAAAGAAGGTGTACCTTCAAATTGCACCAGCCACTGACAGTTCATATTCTGGCATATTCCTTTCAGGACAGGCACAGGGCTGATCTGACTGATAGAAAAGAGTTACATTAATACAGTGTGAGAACAAAGGGGATGAAGCTCCTTGGCTTCCCCCTCTTGTCTCTGCAATGCTCAGAGCTGTGCTCAGAGGTTAACCTGCATGAGGGGATCCTAACTCTGTCCCGAGCTGGTTCTGGTACTGGGGGTGTGTTTCATGATGCTGAAGGGCCCTTGGATGTTGGAGCTGCACATTGTAGCACTGGAAAATGTTATTGGGATCTGGCTGCTCCCTCACTCAGAAAATGGAGGGAAACTAAACTTTGTTGAGACAGCCTCTGAACATCCTGCATAATCAGAGACATCATGGTTTCATTAAGATGATGAGAAGGCTTGCATATGCTGAGTTTTGTGTCTCAGCTTCCCCTGCTGTAAAAGTGAAGATATTTTTTTCATTGATCTAATGAGAGGGGATGAATATCTGTAGCTTAGACACTGCCTAAGGTACCTCTGCAGAAGGAAACCTCTTTCCCTCTGCCTCACCGCTACAAACCTGTGTGTCCCTATTGTCTGAGCAGTCAAGGGCACCACAGGTCCTGAATCTCTCCTGTGAGTAGCAGATGGTGTTGATGTTCCCTGAAGAAGCGGACCAAGGGCTGAAGGATCCATGTTCCTGTTCTGTTTGGCTCTTTCCATGCCTGTTGCAGTGAGCTCAGCAGAATGCACCATCAGCTGCTCCACCAGGAGATCTTTGTAAGGTGTGAAGGCATCAAGCTCAAGAAGTACACGGTAAAACAATACCACATGTTGGAAG
The DNA here is from genome assembly GCA_013400515.1 of Erpornis zantholeuca. NCBI lineage: Eukaryota > Metazoa > Chordata > Aves > Passeriformes > Timaliidae > Erpornis > Erpornis zantholeuca. The sequence continues at coordinate 1,267,826 of VZTN01007936.1, read as the reverse complement.
CACAATAGGAGTAAGTCCATTTTGGCACAGTCTTCCACATGAAATCCCCTTTAATTTCAGTAACGTCACAGTCTCGGTCTCAGGGAACCTACAGCAATATATTCTGTGCCATAAATAAATCCACTCGGGGACTAATAAACTAAACTGTTGCTAATTTGTAATGTGCCACTTTTGCAGCAGTATCCAAAATTCATATGCACTAAGATTCCAGGGCTGGAAAGAATGAGGTGGCTTGTCCCCAACCACTGCTTAACTTTTTAAGTTACACTGGTGAGTTGGGTGCAGTTTGGCTTTTAGTGAGACCCCTGGGGAAGCCAGGCCATTTTAGCCTACAGTCTTAAAAAAGGGCTGTTAAAATAAAAGCATACCTATTAAAAAAAAAATGCAGGGAAGTGATGTCTTTGTGAGTGATGCAGGAACACTTGTGCCATTCAGGGACGACTCTCACACTTCTGACTATCACCACTGATAAGCACGAGTGACTTTGCCTCAACACTGTTTACAGGCACAGTGTGTATATTTCTTTTGACTCCCCTGCTTGGGATTACTGCTGGGCTCATGGAGTCCTTTCTGTCTGGCTGTGAGCAAAGGGGAGTGTGGTGGCTCAGCAGGGCAGGGTGGTGCTTTCTGGGGTAGTGGATAACAGCTGGCTGTTGTTTGGATTGAGGGGGTTCCATGTGTGCCTCCGTCTCCCTCTTTCGGGGTGTTGTGTCTTCTTCTTGGGGCTGGGTTTAGGTTAGGCTCAACTTTTTCCAGACTAAAAGTAACAATCCAGGAAACACAGTGATGCTGCTCATCCAGGGCAAATCTGTGAGAGCTGTCGGGAGACTGTTTTGAATTTTCCCCTTTTGTTGGCACCAAAGAAAGTGATGTTTTCTGTTTTGTCACACTTGGGAGTTGAAAATTCTGCTCTTTCAACTTTTTGGGCTCCTATCAACATGAAAGCAACTGTCAGAGGACTGGGATTTCTCTCAGGACACAACACCTTTTTTCTGACAGCTCTTTGGGTGGTTCATGACTAGGAAGACATTCAAAGCAAACTCAGCTGAGTACCCTGCTGTTATCACAGAAGCATCAAGCCCCTGCATAGCTTTGCCTCCTCCTTGAAAACTCTTTCTGCCCAGAACTGGCCCCATTCTCCCATTCTATAGATAATATGCAGCATCTCTCCCAAAGAAGTGGCAGCCTCTCCCAGCATGAAGTTGACAGATCCTCCTGCACAAGGAAAACCATCAGTAAATGAATAATCAGATACATTGAGACTGTAGTTTGAATACCATGAAAATACAGATTTTCCAGTTCTGTCCTGAAGGATTTATGGCTTGTCATGGACTTCCTGTGTGGTTCTGGGTGAGTGGGTTGCAGTGTGTCTCTCTTCTGTGAGAAGGGACCCAGATCATGTTTTCAGCCTCGTGCTGTCACCAGAAGGGTGGATGGGACAGCTGAAGTGGCAATGGGCTCGTTCTTGCAGATCATAACTGGTGCAGTGGGCACAGCCAGCGAAGCCACTCAGGGCAGTATCAGCCAGGCACTGAGAGGAACTCTGATAGTGAAGGTCATGTAAGCACCACAGACAAACAAAGCTGACAGCCTGAGCTTCTGCAGTGTTGGTTTTGTTCTGTATCTTCACTAGATAAGAGCTCCTCTCCTGTTACTGTGTCCTTGGTGCTGTCAGCCATGAGATTCTGCACCATTTGTACAGGGAAGGCTTTGCAGCCTCCCCAAAGGTTGAAGGAGATCTCCAGGTGGGACAGTTCTCCCTTGTTAGGAGTTTCTCCAGTTTGCTGTCTGTAAGTGAATAACTTGCATCCATCTAGAAAGTCCTCTTGTCTCTTCTATCATGATCAAACTTGATCTTCTCAGAGAAGACCAACCAAATGTGGTGGTTCAGCAGATAAACCAGTAGAAGTTTAAGTAAGTCCTAATAGGAAGAAGTATTGTTGAGTGTTTATTGCAGGGTCAGGATCTCTCGTATTAATCTTTCCCTTCAGTACTGGCAACCCACCCAAAAGTAACATCTAGGAGTTCAGGTGTATGGGACCTTTGGGAGCTCACTGAATTCCTGCCTGCCTGCAGAGCTCCCTAAAAAGCTGCACAAGTGCTCTTAAATGATTATTAAGTCAAGTTACCTCCCCATGCCATTGTGGCAGGCCAAGGGTTGGCATGTGGACAGCTATTTTCATTTTATTTGACATCTAACTTGCTGCATCACAGTGATTTCATCTGTGGTTTGCATGCTTAGCACAAGACTTCTACCCCATTCTGCCTCAAAATACCTATAAATGATAGCAGGATTTAACCTAGTCCCCACATGAAAATAAATTTGGAGTTGTCCACATGAGCATTTAGTTTGGATTAGGAGCTTGCTTTTGAAATATATCCCTCAGTGTTACCCCTGTTGCACCTTGGTGCTTATTGTGGATTCAACAGACATTCAGTCCATGAAACCAGTGCAGTACTAAGCCAAAATAAACCTCCTGAAATGTATGTAATGTTTATGTCAGGCCCTACCTCTCCCCTGATCCATTCCTGTCAGGCCACACTACTTGCCAATTTAGCCAATTCAGACCTTGATTTTTTTTAGCAGTTTCCTCTACCCCTCCTCCATCTCACTCCCTACAAGAAACCCTTTTCACTCTGTTTCACTGTAGTCCATGTTCTCTTGGTTAGAAGCTGAGAAGTTGGACTATGAGCTATGGAAAATTGTCATTGTTGACTCTTCTGACTGTTTTTAGCTGACCTAGGCTGACTTGTACCAGCTAAGTCTCTTGTAATTTCATTAGCTGTATTTTTGTATTCACTCCTATTTATCTATCAGCATATTTTGTTCTAACAGCATTATTGCAATGCCAAGGGATTATATTATCCAGGCTGTCTGAACTCATCACGTCTTGCAATGCTTTTAATTCCTTCCTCATTAGTAAAGGATCCTGAGTAATTAGCCTGACTGTGGTTGCCATGGCCAAAGTAAGAGTTCTTTGTCTGATATTATTTGATACACTGAGTGGTGGTAGAGCTTTTTCCTTTCTTTTATCTTTTTCTTTTATCTTTTCCCTTACCCTTCCCTTTCTTTTTTTACTTCCCCCTTCCTGACTTTCCCTTTCTTCCCTTTTCTTTCCTTCCCCCCCAGCCTTGCTGCCTGGTCCTTGCTGGGCTGAAAAGTCACAGAAGCTGTTTTCTGTCAATCTGTTGATATCTTCTTTCCCTCCTGGCCCGGCACAGGACCTGCTTTTGTTAGTTTTCCTTTGAGGAATACATGTGCACTTCAGCATGAGGTCTGACAACCTTGACCCTCCAGGCATGACTAATTCCCATTTACAAGACTGCTACAAAATCCATCAGATCAGAAGTGTCAGGGAGTCAGGAAAAGCCCAATGTGTAGGACAGGCTGGAGCTGCTCTCCCTGTGCTGTGTGACAAACTCTGTGCCCGTGCTCAGCCGGGCTGGGCTGGGATGAGGTCAAGGAGAAGTGGAGCTTGGAAAGAGTAGGAGGTGGAGGAAGCAAAGGAGGGTTTTGCCAGCAGCTGGATTAATTCAGCCCTGCCACCGTGGCTCTGGTGGCAGCCAGGGTGAACCAATGATGCAGACTGAAACTCAGGGAGTTTGAGATGTCTCCTGGTGTTTGAAAGCCTGTGGGTGGAGGCTTCCCTGGGGTTGATTTTGAAAGCAGGAAAACAGCAACACAAAGCTGACAACAAGTTTTTTGGAAGTTATCTTTCTGCTGTTCGAGAGTGGTAATCCCAACTGCTTGTGGGCTTTATGTGGGTCAGGGGTTTTGGTAGTGTCTTTTATACAAGTGTGTCTTATAATTGAGAAACAAGGTGAGTACAGTGTTCCAAAGATGTCTCTGGGGTTTTATCCAAACAGCTTCTTCTCAACCAAACTCTGGATAATTTCAGCTCTCTGTGAGGCCAGCTCTGAGTGCTCCTCAAAAATCCCACCCAAAGAGACAGGAATCAATGTCTCACAGCCTGTGGGTCACTCTCTTGACCTGTTCAGTTATAGCCCCAAAAGCAGCACAGAAGAGGAATAAAAACTTGCACAGAAGTGAGCTCAGAAAGAATGGGAGCTCTCCAAGAACAAAACCGCAGGAGGTGTCCTTGAATCGCAAAAATGAGATTTTTATTTAGTTGCCCAAAGGGAGCTGGAAAAAGGAATCAGAGAGAAAGTCAGTGTCTGAGGGGAACGAACCCAGGAAAAAAGGCAATACTGAAAAAAGGACTTTGATTTCTGTTTTGGGCTGTAGGAAACAGAGTTTGGTTTTAGGACACAACTCTCATACAGATCTTGGCTGGAGCATAGGAGAAGTCTACAGAGAGCTGATTCAGCAGCTTTGCTGGCTTTTTCACTTGGAATTGTTGGTTTTCCCCTTTGGACATCAGGAAGGGAATTTCAGCATTGCTTGAAACCTTCTCAATCACATTTCTGAAACCTAAACCTGGTATGAACTATGGGAAGGTATTTTTGTATAGCTTCTGTTCTAACCTGGTGAGTGCTGAATTCCATGTGGGCTTGATCCAAGATCCATAGAAATCAATCTTAGGATTGCCATATACTGAAACAGAAATTGGACCAAAATCCAGAAGTTTCCTATTGCTCTGTCCCATTTATGTGGATTTCAGCCCACTCAATTTAAAAGAATAATTTATGTCATGAGGAACAAGCCATTTTTGTTGTGTTTTTATTTGTGTTTGGACTTTTTTGCTTAATATTCTTTCCTTACCGTTACTGACAAAGAAACGATGGCTATGACTTTTTTTGTTGTTGTTATTGTCTTGTTATTGTTTTAATGTGTCACGAGGAGGAAAAGTTATTCAAATATTTGCTATAGGAAGTTTTCTCATTCAGCTGGAAAGTGGAAAGGTTGTTGTGAAGGTTGCTCCATCTGAGTACTTGGGAGAAATGAGATGTCCACCATTTGAAACCCATTCCTGTGCAGTGACTGAGGTGTTAGCCTGGAAAGCAGCAATGCTGTGGCAGAAAATGCCAAGCTAATTGAAGACAGCTCCTCTCCCTAACAGTCCCTTCCCATCCCTCTGCATCACTGTCCTTTGGAATGTGGCTTCAGAAGGCTGTAGCAAGTGACTGATCTCCATCTTCCTGTCACCCCTCCAAAGAGGGAAACCCACTGTGTCTCACTGTCCTCTTACCCCAGGGGATTTATCCTCACCCACATCAGGAAAGCTGACACATTTTCTAAACGTAAGTTAGTGTCCTTACCACTGGGTACAGACTTTCTTCCTTTCTTTCTAGCTCCACTGCAAGTTACTACCGAGACACATTGACAGAGCTCTCATGTGAATTTGGGCTGAACAGCAGAACAATTGTAGGGCTGGTTGTGCTAGAAACCTGCCTGACCACACTTCTAATTCATCCCCAATCTAGCTGAAGCCCAAACAACTTTTCCATGCAGAGAAGAGCAAGGAGAAGGAAGCATCATCTCTCCAGGGTTTACATCTGAAGGATGAAGTCCTGCATGGATTCCTTGAGGCTTCCTTTCCCATCATCTCTCCAGGGTTTGCATCTGTAGGATGAAGTCCTGCATGGATTCCTTTCCCATCATCTCTGCTCCCTCAGCTTTTTTCACAGAACTTGTAGGAACATTATTGCTTGGAGAGCTGTCCATTGCCTATTGAAAGAACAGGCAATGAATTCATGGAACAAGGAGGCTACAAAACTAACATGGGAACAAATGCAGTTTTGAGAATCGCTTCAGTCTTCCACTGCCTCATACAGTTTATTTTCAAGGGTGAAGAAATACGATGGAAACCATCCCTAGTGCCTGTGGAATAAATTCCCAGTGATGGAAGTGAGAGGGATCCTTTACATACCCTGTACAAATGTGAGCAGTAGCCCCAGAACCTCCTGCTCAGCATTTTACTGAGATGCCAGTGTTGTTTCTTGGTTTGGGTTTAGGGTTTGGATTTTTATTTTCCATCCTAACGTACTAACTCAGAAGTAATAAGTATTTTAGATCAGAGTTGTGGAGTGGCTCATTTATGGTTAGATCTGACCGTAAGCCTGTGATGAATGGACTTCAATTGAAATGCCAGTGGTTGGGAGAGCAGCAGGCGGTGGCTGCCACTCGAATCCTACACCATCCACATGTTCCAGCTGCAGGGGACCTCTTTTTATGGAGCAAATTTAGTAGGGGTTTAGCCTGGCCTCAGAAGCTGCATTTTAGAACTCTCACTAAGGAGAAAGGAAAGTTGTCTAGGTAAATATGACTGAAGGAAATACCTCCATCGCCCATCAGAAAGTGTTAAAATTGTCCTCAGTTTGTCCCTTCAGTTGATCTTCGTAATATATAGGCAAAGAAGGTAGGAGCCCCTTATTTTATGGTGTAATCAATTGAGTGGTGGAGCTTGGTGCAAATCCATCAGCTTGAAAGAGTTACTACTGGATTATACTAGTGAGAACCCGATAAAATATCTCCTGTAAATAACTGCTGTGAAGGCAAATGTTTGGGAACCTCAAGGATGCTGAGCTCTGATTTACACAGTGCAATTTCAACCAAGCCAATATCGGTCTGAGGTGAGTTTTATTGACAGGAAGCTGCTCCAGGGAAAGCAGGATTCGATTGTCCTTGCTGACAGCAAAGTGAAGATGTGTCTCTGAGCAGTGGGCTCTGCTAAAGTGTGGCTGGTGGCACTTCTTACTTGAGCCTCTTCAAGGAAATGCTGCTGGGGTTTATGGGCCAGGTCCTTAAAATGCTTGTCTGACCTTGTCATAATCTTCCTTTAAAAAGGTTGGGTTGTGCTTGTACCACTGGCCTGGGAGGGCACAGGATTATTTCCTGGCTGGGTGTCTAGTTCAGTATATTAATTGCCAAGCTTAGTATTATGAATCTATCATTATTATGAGTTAGCATATTAATCAACAAAGTGATGATACTGGGCAGCAAATTACCCAGAATGTAATACTCAGTGATTTAGTGCTTGTTAAACCGACTGCTGGAAGAAGATGAGCACTTCCTGAGCTTGGCGTGGCCATTTCCTATTGAGTAAACATACTTTCTACTGTTAGCCTTTTTTAATTTGAGCCATATAAGTCTTTTGGGAGGTAGAGGGGAATCCACCAACTGTAGATCTGTTAGAGAAAATAAATAGGCTGTCATCTGTTGCAGCACTGTCACACTGCTTTCCATTTAAAACTGGAAAAAGAAAGGCTAAAGACAGTTTATTCCTATTATTTTCCCTTGATTTGTTTCTTTCTTTCCTTGCATGTGTGGGTGGGTTGTTAAGGTTCTTGTCTTGCTTTGTTTAGCAATTTTTTATGGCCCACATTCTGATGTGCTGCAGCTCATTTGCAGGCTGTGAGGCTGGAGCAGTGTTTTAATTTCTGTTTGTAACTCAAACAGGTAGTAAGTTAGGTAGGTTATAATTTAGGGAGTAGGTGGAAGATAGTGAAACTATATGTTTGAGAAATTTAAAAAATGTCCACTAGCCACAGTTCCTATGTAGGAGGAGATGTCCTTCCCATCCCTCTCCTCCTCCCATTTCTGAATGGTTTTGCAGAGAGGCTTCGACTAAAGCTTTGCTAAACTGAAAGTGCCACAGCCTGGGATGATAATAAAATAAGATGCATGCTGTTATAAACACTCAATTATTTTCCTTCTTTCTTGTGGAGTTGTTATTAAGCCAGGAGGTTCAGAAGTTCAAAAATATAAAGAAATAATTTGTACAAGAAAAGAAAGGAGTCTGTTTCACAAGCTATTGATGCTTCCACTGGGAATTAGCAGTAGCTGTTAGAGTAGCTGGGGTCATACAGAGTGACCATGCATTCTGCTCCCACTTAGGAAACCCCCAATTTTTAACTTTTTCACAGCCACAAGCTTACATTTCTAGCAAAGAAAAGTGGGGGGAATATTTGAGTAGCTCTTATTAAAAAAATAAACTTCAGATGATGGTTGAGTCCCCTTTTATGTCTCTAGAATGGGGTCCATAAATCTCAACAGTTTTCTCTTCAATGGCTACTTGTTCTTTTTGGTTGGTGACAACTTTTATTTTAAGCAAGCTCAGTTCTTAAATTAACCCTTGTGTTGACTCAAGCCTCCTTGTTTGTCTTTGTTTTGCCTCCCACAGATGGAGAAAAGCTTAGCATATGGTAACAGATCCCTTCCCATTTCATGCTTGACATGAAATGTGCTCATCGGTGAGTCCCTGGGAAAGGGAGCATTCAAACTTCAGGAGATTTGCTTCCAAAGAAAGCACTGAGCTCACAGTTACTGGGAGTCCCCTCTCAGTCCTTGACACTTCTCACTGGCAGATGAGCATGGAAGATTTAATTTATTTGAGCACAAATATTCAGATTCACATGTGGGCACTCAGACTTCCAGTCCCCCCCAGTATGGATGTGTTCTGGCACTCCTCCTTTGTCATTCTTTGAATAGCAACTGTAAGGATTCAACTGTCCAGTGCTCCCTGGATCTTTTCTGTGTTTAGAACAAAATCCAACCTTTGCAGCCCAGTAAGGAAACGGGATTCACAGGAGCCTCAGACAGCATCAGCCACTGGGCTTGCCAGAAGACACAACTGCAAAATGGTTTGATGAGGGCCCTATGGTGTCCATCAGCCTCCGAGTCTCCCTCACAGGTATGCAGGCTCTGGGAGCCAGGAGCACGTGTATCCTGGTGCCTGCCTGTGTGTGGCCAGCCAAATTTGGAAGCTCTATCTTGTATCTTTCTGTCAGTGACCTGTTATACAGTCCTGGGGCCTAATGCTTGTGTCAACAGGAGGTTAGGTTTCATGGCATCCTGAGCAGAGCAGGAATGTCCTGGCTTATATTTGTCTCCCTGGGAGAGGGAGAAAAGCATTCAGCAGCTACTGGGCAATCTTCTGCCATCTCTTGACAGGTAGTGATATAAATCAGAGCCTCGAGTGGGCTCTGCTTAGATCCCTATCAGCCGTGATTAATTCAGTGCTATAGGTGGAAGGATAAACGTGGCTTCCTGTAATCTTAATTGTTTCCACCAGCCTTTGAACTGATGCATCCATCTGGTTGCATTTAGCTGTGAATACAAAGGGCCAAACTCTGCCCAAGACTGCAGGGTAGGCTGCAGGCCCAGCTCTGAGGAATGCCTGTGCCAGCTGGGAGCTGGTCTCTTGGTTGGGCAGTATAGCAGAGGCAAGGGCTCTTGAGTCAGTCCTCACTAAGTGGCTTGCAGGATCATCTGGTACCTCTTAGGTGTCAGAGCTTCTGAATTTATTAGAGAAGAGGCTGGAAAAAGTGCCTTAAGATGGCTCAGGCTGGGCTGGAGCCTTCATTCCCTGCTACAGGGACATCTGCTCTGCCATTCCCAATGCTCTTATGAAAAGTTCAAAGAGAAGACAATAGGATTGCTTTTCTTGAGCAACTCCCATTGTAATTGAAAGGGCTTTTGTGGATCTTTCACAGAACTACTATCTTCTTGCATCAGGAGTCCTTCCTCTCCTCTCAAGACTTTAATGGCTCTGGTTTCTAATCTTTGCAAGTCACTGGCTCGTGCACTCATCCCTCAGAGCTGTGCACGGGGCTTGGCTTTGCTCTGACATTCTTGTGTACCAAGCATTCCCGTGATAATAGCTTGAAAAATGCCATGCTGGTTTTGTTCTCACTTCAACGTCACCGTGTACCTGTGGGAAATTCTGAAAAGGGCAGCAGCCTGGCTGTATCTGGTGGAGGGGGGCATGTTTTGAAAGCAGAAAGATCATTGGCAAATGCAGCCTGCAAGGAACAGAACCAGCTTATTTCAGCTGACAGCTTTGGAGAAAACCAGCATTGCTAGGTTTCAAATTAGCGTGGGTAGACACTAATAAGAAAATTTAGGGCGAATGATTTGGATAGAGTAGTTTATTGCTTTTTGGTTAGTCCCTTTTCAGTTTCTATCAGCATAAAAAGAGCAGAGCTTGCAGTAATTTGTGCCCAAAGCAAAATGTGATGAAAACAGGCAAGCTAAAGTGCAACTTAGCTTCCTAAAAGCAAAGAGGGGAGGTCACTACATCAGAAAAAAAGAGTCAGAATTTGCAATTTAAACAAGACTCCACAAAGTCTTTGTCTTAGTAATGCTTGTATCCTAATGCTTTGAATCCAGTAACTTCTAGTTACCAGAGCTGAGTAAAGCCATGTTTCCTGAGCAACTTCTTTTGCAATCCATTCAATTTTTGCCTCTCTATATAAACTCTCAGACATTTTTCTCCGATGTGTTCATTGTTTGTGCCTTCACTGAATAATTCCAGTGCATCACCTCATCTCTAAGTGGTCCAGAACATTTGCTGCTCAAAATCCAAGCTAACTTTCTTAGAATTTTGTAGTTATATTTCAAATTTGAGGAACAATTACATGGAAAGCATAACTGCCCTTGAACAAAATATAAGCACAGGGCAAAATTCCCTGCCAGGCGAATTAGGAAAGGATGTTTGGGGTAAGTTAATCTGAAGGGGCAGAAAGTGAAACTGAGGTAGATCTCTTTCAGGTATTATCTCTGCTTATGTATATGGATCAGAATGGTGCCTGAAAACAGTATTAGTTACTCATTTTATTATTTGTTTATGTGAGGAAATATCCCACCTTCAGTAATATTTGAAGCTGTGCAAAAAATATTCTTCTACATCTTTTCTTAGTTGGAAGAAAAAAGAAAATGAAAGTGTTACTCGAATGAAATGCTTTTTTCAGAATTTGCAAATTTAAATAAATGTTTTGTAGCAGCATCTGGTTCATGGCTCTAGCCAGGAGAGCAAAAATCTGAGAACACTCTTCTTGATTTTTAGCAGCATATCCTCACTGGTAGCTGATTTCATAGGTGTTCTCTGACTGGAGTGGAGACTGTTTAGGCTAGGCTTAAAAAGGCTTCAAGCAAAAAAATCTTTTAGTTCCAAAGATAATAAAAATATAACAGTTATCTTTCAAGAGACAGCTATAACCTCCCATAATTCATAAACAGGAGCATTAGGTTGAGGGAGCCAATATATAGTAGAAAATAAAGTGTCTGAATTTATCATTCTGACTTTGAGAGCTAACAGAGAAGTTTGTTGCAAATAATTAATTTTATAATTTTCTTTTGGCTTGGCAACTTGACTGTGAATAGATTGCAGTTTCCTTGAAGCTATTTGTTAGCTGAATTTATTTGCTGAATAATTGATGTAAATATCTCAGCGAATAGTAAGTAATTATTCTTGGCCTCTGCTTAATTTGAAGGCAAGTGCTTGGCTGCAAGTGGATAATATTAGAAATTTGAGCTGCTGTGATTTGATGGGTAGGTCACCTTCTTTCCCTGGGTAACTGAATTTTGAGTAATTTTTATGTAGAAGACTGCACCAAGGCTGCAACACTCCAGAGGGGAGCAGCAGCTCTGGGAGAAGGAGGCAGCATGAGGGGTGAGCAGTGCACTGTGCTTCACAGGGTCTGCACTGGAACCCTGATCCTGAGGATAAAGCTGTGAATTCCCAGGAGGATAGAGGGGCTGTCCTGGTAAGGCCACCCAGGGATTGCTGTGCCCTGTAACAGCTGGCACAGATGGGGTCCCACTCTCTGTCCTGGTTAAGGGCATGGGTTTTCTCCAGGTGATGAAGGTGCAAAGGGAGCAGCTGCCAGATCAAGCCCTGTGTTTATTAACAGGGTCCTATGTACCCCAATGGCAGAAACATCTTTCATAATAAAATTATTTCATCCTGAGAAAACAAGTGCTTATCCTTGATGAGTTCAGCTCCCTGCTTCCTCTTGAAGTTTTCCTTTTCTTACGCTGTTCTGAATTGTAATTTCTATTTTTTTTCTCCTTTCCCTGCTGGACTTCATGAGGATTCAGTCCCCTTCAGGCTTAGGAAACATTCCCTTTTCTACAGCTGTCAACTCAGTGGTGCTCACGTGGAGACTGGAAAGCTGAGACAGTTGTTGCCCCACAGTGTTTGTCCTTGGCCAGAGGTTGCAGCTCCATCTGGCTCCCTGGAAAGTGCTCCCCTTCCCCATGGGCTGCCATTTACTCTCCAGGATAGATGCTTATTGAAATTGGCACCTGCTTCTGCTGATACCCCGGGCTGAGAGTTGGAAATTCAGGATATAAAGATCTGTGTCCCCTCCAGCCGTTCCTGCTGCAGGAGCGGCAGTCTGGAAAGCATGCTGGCATCGTGAGGTGTTAAGCTGGGATGGCTGAAGGAGTTAATCTGCTGCCTCACTGTAATATAATAGAAAGAAAAACATGCCTGTGGGGCTAGTCCATTTTACTATGTAGCTTCAGCTGGTAATTAAAAAGCAACAGTTCAAAATTAAGCAGTAATATGAATAAACCCCACATTAAATATACCCAGGACAGGTTGCATTTTTCAGTGGGTGGATGCTTAGCATATCATGAAACTAGACTTTTTAAAAAAAATGTCTCAGGCTGGGTGCCTAAAGCTGGGAGTTCCCCAAACCACCCCAGAGCTTTGCTTTTTTCCATGAGGGTGCCCCTTTCATTGCAGCTCACTCGTCACCTGGGCCAACTGGTCCGCTCCACTCAGGGCATGTTCCCACATTCCTTCTGTTACAGTGGAGACAAAAAAAGAAAAATCGAAACCCCAGAAAGGCCTGGTAACAATTTTACTCGTGAGCTGAGTGCAAACGTGGTTTCAGGTTCTTGGGAAGGGTTTCATGTGCCCCCTCTGAAGGTGAAGGGACAATGTGCCCATTTAAGGTGTAGAAAAGTGATCGTGGGCGCTGCCCTTCGGGCGTCCTGCCAGGCTTCCATTTGGGAATGAAATTGCTGAGCAAAGCAGCAGGCTGAGAGCTCCTCTCTGCGTAGAGCAGGCAGAGGGCTGTTTTTCAGAAGAGTGGTGCAGCCAAGCACGGGGATAATTTTGAGGTGAAAGCATGGGGAGCAGGGAGGTGGCTGGGAAGAAGTGATAGGAGAAGAGGTATTTTCATCCACAAGGTCCCCAACTGGCAGATTTCCAGAAGATGGGAAGTGTTGTCTGAGAAAAGTTCATGCTCTGCTCACCTCATTTCTTACGTGCTTTCCCAAAGTGTCTGCTACCAGACACCTTTGGGGCTGTTGTGCTTATCTGGGCTGACTGTTCTTGTTTCAATGACACCTTTGAGCAACGTGCTGCAGCCGCTGTGGCACCTCTCCTGGAGCACTGCTCTTCTCCAGAAACCTCCAGGAACCTCCTCCCAAACTTCCAGTGCCCGCAGAGGGTTACATGGGGGTGTGGGGGGGGATTCCCTGACACTGAGGCACCATTTGGGATTTCTGATTACAGGGGTTTGCTCTTGACTAGTGAGATACCCCCAGGACAGGAATGACAAAGTAGAGCTGGAGGCCAAGCAGGGCTTGCTGGGATGGTGGCACAGGGGGAAGCTGTGGGGACCCAGAGGTGTGCAGGAGCCAGGCTGGCAGCCAGCCCATATTGGCAGCAGGGCTGTGTCCAGTTTGTCCTGCTGGAACACTGCCTGCTTTGTCTGGGTGAGAAGTGTCTCTGCCTTCCTCTGTGCATGTGGGTTTCACATGATCCAGGGGTGCTGCTGTAGACAGCCATCATCCCGTGTCACACAGAAGAGATCTCCTTTCTCTTCGTGGAGTTGGGTCTATTCAGACCAGTTGATCACTCCAGCCTTTTGCCCTCATAATGGTCTTTCCAATATCTTCTGTGAGTTGTTTAAAATCAAACCCAGTTGCCAGCTACTCAGTCCTGGAAGACCCATTACTCCTTTGCCACAGATTAACATGAAGGGTGTAAAGAAAGAAGGCAAAACAATTTACACCACTGTGTGTGTCTTGATTAAAACTAATATGGGATTTTTAGGTTACTGGTAAGCATTTCATACACAGTGTTTTGTTGTCTAGTATGTCCTTCCTTTAAGTCCCATAACTGAATAGCTGAGGTGAGTTCCAGGGAGAAGGAATTTCCTTTAGAAGCACTCTGAGTTCAGCCTTCCTTCAAAAGTGCTCTCTCATGCCAGAGGTATGAACTGATTTTACTGAGTGTTTACCTTTTTGTTTACAAGATCTAAGACTCCAGTCTAGAAGTCTGAACAGTGACACTTGGACCTGCAACACATCACTGCTGGGCAGGGTGTTGGCTACTGGAAGTGGTTGCACTTCATCACAAAAACATTTGCAGAATTAGACTGCTCAGAGTGTAACTCATTTGGTGAAAATATTTAGCCTTTTACATAGGTTTACTCATCAAAAGTAATCTACTGAGCTCAGCACAGCTGAGAAAGAAGACTGATGCAGAAGTACTGCATGCAAGGAAATCCTGCATACAAAATCCACACAAGTCCTACATTTAGATTGCAAATGTAACAGAAGTAATTCTGTCCCTTCCAGAGTTTCAGTTCTGATTAAGATGCAAATCTGTCTTCCTGTTGTTTCTCAATTTATTCCCCCTAAGCTTGAATGTGGGCATTGACCAAAGCAGGGTTATCCTACAGAGTCAGTGCTTACTCACACTGTGACTGGTTGGACATCAAGCTGAGTTGCTGGCAAAAGAGACCCTGCCGATGATGTGGTGAGGGCATTGAAACTGAAACATCTTTCCATAAGTGTGGTGCTTCACAAAAGGGGAAAGCATGGAAATTCCATATCAAAGCTCTTTTCCCCCCACCCTTTCTTCTGTGTTCATCTGCACTCAAAGTGCCTTTAGCAAGTGACAGAAATCACTGCTGTTAGAAGAAAAATTATCAGATCTTACCCTCCTTCCAATACTGCCTTTGCTACAGCTGCTGCTGACTTTAGGTTACATATTTAAGACCTTTTTTGGGGGTTTTATTGACCTATTTAGAGTGGGTGTGTTATTTATAGTATATTATAGTGTATGTTTGTAAAGTGCTTTTAGTACAGAAATTACTTCCATGTCTTTGTTGTCTAAATGGCCTTGCGCAAGAGAAGTGTAGAATCTAAGAGCCCCAACTGTTGCTGTCTTGCCTGTTCTATCACATAACCCACCAAACCCCCAAACTGCTGCTCTCCAGCAGTTTGAACGCTGCTGAAGCCAGGAACTTGGGACAGAAGTCATAGTGTAGTAGGGTCAGCCCAGGGAATGTGTGAGCTGCCATCAATCTGGGGACTCCTTCTCCAGCTTGGGGAATTTAGGGCTGAGAGAATGGGGCTCTCACTGCACTCTGCAGTGTTTGCTGTCTAAGCATTTTCTGTTGGTTTTTGATTCAATCTAAACACAGCGAAAATAAAATAAAAAACAAAATTACTTTTGCACGTGCAAGTTCATCATGGGATCCCTGCATAAGGAGAAAAGTCAGAGGGCTGAAGTCAAGCTATTGAAGTCAAGTTCAGCAGGAGCTTTGGGCATGTAGGGCTTAAGGCTGGAGCCCCAGTGTCCCTGCAGCTTTCCCAGGATCAAGAAAACCCATCTTAGTCCTGCAGCCACACATCAGTATTGTGGCTGCCCTGCCCTGGGCCATGCCACTGGCATGGCTGAGACATAGGATGGGTGGTGGTTTGGGACTTCTCCAAGCACCTCAGTCAGATTCAAACTGGTTTATTAAGCTGGTTAATTGGCAGTTTGAAAGGGAGGGGGGGAAAGCAAGGTCCCTAGGTCTCCCTGGTCAGTGCCAAGCCGCAGACTGTTAACTACTCCTGCCTTTCAGAAGCAATAACTGCGGGCTTGGGGAACATATGGAACTAACTAGCCGAAAGGCTTTTATGAGCAGCTTTAACAGGGGGCACGGTTTGTGAGCAGAAATTCCAGTGGATGAGTTAATAGTTTCACTTTCCTTAGCTGTCCCTTTATAGGAAAAACAACAACAAAGCTGGGCACGTTCCTCCTGCAGCCCCGGCTGTACAATGTGCCGATGCATCCAGGATTTCATTTGGACACGGGGGGAGTCCTTTAGTAGATCCCTCAGGACTTGTTTTTCCAGAGCTATTTCCTGATGCTGACCTCATTAGGTGAGTTTCACAGCTCACTAATTCCTAGCAACAGCACAAGAGATTCAAAGAAAGGGGAAACCCTTCTTCTGGAAACCAATGGAACTGAACAGATTTGGGCAAGCACTTTTATTGCTTTTCATTAATCTGGAAAATCAGGGACTTGCATTTTTCTTTCTTTTATTTTCTTTTTTTTTTTCCCCAAGTAACTATTTTGACCTGAAACTGTATATTTGATTTTCTGTTTGATTACAGATTAGGATAACTACAAAAGGAGATCTGCATATCTCAATATTTATCTTGCAGTTTGTTTTGAACCAAATAGGAGAGTGGGCATTTCTTTTCTGGAATTGCAATCTGGGCACTGACAGGATATAGTCACTCAAACACTTCCAGTAATGCTTATTTAGTGTTTGCATTGTGGTGGCACGTGTCCAAAAGAGAGAGCAAAGGAAAACAATAAATTGCCTGCTCCAGAGCTGACATCATAGTGTGAAATTTAAGTACTTGTTTTTGTGGTATTGTTATTAATCATGGGTCTGTGCAGGGGTCATCCTGTAATTCCAGCTACTGGTGTCCTGTGAATGCAAAGCTTGGCCTGAGAGTTTTCCTAGGGTTGCCTTCCATCTTCAAGTCTCCTGTATAGCAAACACACCAGAAGAACATACCTCCAATTTGTCTTAAGCGTAACAAAAAATGTGTTTCTTCTGTCGTAATTCCTGGATTTGTTGTCTGT
Source organism: Erpornis zantholeuca (assembly GCA_013400515.1). Classification (NCBI taxonomy): domain Eukaryota; kingdom Metazoa; phylum Chordata; class Aves; order Passeriformes; family Timaliidae; genus Erpornis; species Erpornis zantholeuca. The sequence goes on along the minus strand of VZTN01007936.1, from coordinate 1,251,252 downwards.
TTTATTAGCAATATATTTCATAGGAAGGTTTGGTACCACTCAAGCATTTTATCTGTGAATAAGGTTTCCTTGTCTTACTTTACAGTTGCTTATTAGGTGCTCCCACAATGCCTTTTCATTCCATTATGGCATTGTTTGGGGCCTTATTTAGAAAAATTGAAGAGGTGGACCTGGCAACCTTTCCGCTTGGTTCCACAGGGGGACAGGTTCACCTGTCCACTGCTGACATAACCAGGAATGATGCTGTATTTCATGAGGGTTATCGTGGGTTTTGTGTTCTTCTTACGCTGTTCAGCTAGAGACAAATGCACAGAACACAGATAAGGAGAAATCTCTCTGGCACAAAAGCTGTGATTTCTCCTCCTTACCAATCACATACAGCACTAGCATGGTGCTGACCTTCAGGGGCCTTCAAATGTCCAGTCTGAAGCTGCTGACCTGGCACAATAAAACACTATATGTGAATATTTGTGAGAGTACACATGGAACAAATGGGATTTTCATCTAACTCTAATCCCAAACCCAAGTTCAATGAAGAAAATGAGTTCTGGTGGAAAGGCTGGGGTGTTCGTAAGCCCAGTCCAAGTACACATTTATTCACTTCCCCTCCCTCTTTAAAAAGGTGGCAGTGGTTCTCTGGATCAGTTTCTGTAGATTAGGTTTACTTCCCTAAAAACCAAATCTCATTAAATTGTCACATAAAATCAAACCTCCAACCTCACCGATGTGTTTGCAAAAGAAAGTTCAAACTGTCTCAAGGACAGCTGCTGATACCAACACTTTTGGGCAGTGCCAGCCTTGGGACCTTAGGCCCCACTGCAGTTGTGCCTGCTTGTTTTATATCAGGGGTTTGGAGGTTTTATAATGCTTTATCTTTTTGAAGGTCAAAGTTAAACACCTTTACATTTATAAAAACATTTAAGAGGTTTACTTTTGTAACCCATTCCTTCTGTTCTTGTGTGACTCCTGGCTCTGTAAAATGGAGGCATGGACAGGGGGAATACTGTTTGAGAGTCAAGGTAATCAGTAAAGCTATTAGTGAAGGTCTTCACTGGTCCATCTCCTTTTCTTTGGGATTTCCAAACCCTGTGCAAAATGTCTCTGGACCAGTGGTGCCTGGGACTGTGTAGGACAGGAGGGATCCACTCCCACTGACAGTAAAGCAGAACTGCCCTGAGGGCTGAACTGGTGTCTCCAAACACCCAGATACAATCTCTGTGTTGGGAGAAGGACACCACCCAGATTAAAAGGATGATCAGTCACAAATGCAGAGACAGACATGCAAAAATGTCTTCAAGGCACACCAGAGTGAGGACCATAAATTGTGTGAATAAAAATGTGTTTCCCAAGAGTCAAAGTCATAACTTCCCACTGCTTCCCAGAGCAAATCCTGTCTGCTGTGTTTATTAGGTGGGACTGTGTATAGGCAGTCGCTCTAAGTGTGTTTATTTTGAAGTCATCAGTTGTTCAGTAATCTCAGGCACCTCTGGGAGATTTAACTCAGATAGAGGATTAGGCTGGGGGTCGTGGGGTCACTGATATTAAGATAGAGAGAAGGGAAGGAAACAGCATAGTTTTTGTGGCATTATCTGAACAGTAAGGAAAAATAAATTCAGGTTTCAAGCTGGCTTTAACCTGACTCTGAAGGAAATGGTCTACAAATCCAGCCAGCAAGCAGGCGATGGTGACGAGATCCTGCTTCTCTTTAAACTTGTTTTGAGCCACCCAGCCAAAACCCAGGGTGGAAATGGCTTGATTAAGCAAGACTTCTCTAGAAATCAGTTTTCCTTTAGCATATTCAAGTGTTTGAGCTTCTGATTTCAACTTTCCTCCTAAAATAAAATGCCTTGGGTAGCTTTTGGGAGCTACCAAAAGTAGTCACCCAAAAGCAGTGACAGCCACCTTCTGGATGGGTTCAGCTGGTGGCCAGCATCACCTCTAGGTCCCGAAGCTGCTCTGAGGCAGAGAGCAGGGACATGAATGTCCTGGCACTAATTAAATCGTGGTGGGCCCTCTGCCAAAATCTCCAAAATAACTCATTTTCTCTAATTTGGAATCTTTGGTGTCTATAAGAAGTGAACTTGTATTGTGGACTTCTCTGCAGGCTGATTTTTGAGGAACACATGACAATTTTCTTTAAGATCTCTAACCCCTGCAAATATGAATGAAATAATATAATAGGTTTCAAACTTACTCAGAGGAGAAAAACTCAGATCATTATGCAAGGACTGGTTTCTCCAGAATAACAAAAAAAACCCCAAAGAAAACAAAAACAAAAAAAACCAAAAAAAAAAAAAAAAAAACCAAAACCTAGAAAAGAAAAAAAGAAGAGCTTAAAAAAAGGCATTGGGAGTAAAGTAAGGATTTGTTTATTACCTTCTTAATATTTTATCATAAAACATACGATCTTACCCTCAGGGTTTGTTGGTGGTTTGTATATGTGTGTTTCCCTGTGTGTATACATATTTTTGTATATAAAAATCCAATAACATCCATTGTTTAAAAAATCAAAAATGAGAAGGATTTCGCTAAAAGCATTTTGGGAAAACCTCCGCTCTCGTTTTTCCTGTCAATGTTTTTCTAAGCTTTTATTTTTATTCGTCAAAATGTTTAGAATCCCCAGGAAATCCTGGGATGAACCATTTCCTCTTCAAGCTGTAGCCCTTAGGGGAAGAAGAAAAAGCTCAGATCCTTTCAAACGTTAGAAATTTTTCGAGCTGTGTTTTTTGCATATTTTTTAAATTACAGAAAAACTAAGTTAGGAAGATGCTTAACTTGAGGCTGTGGTCCTGGGAAAGCTTGATCTCTTTGTAGAAAAGCCTGAAGAGAACCTTAGATCTGGGCAAGGAAATCTTTCAGGCTTGGCTCTTAATGGGGAACCGATTGCCGAATTGAAGTATAACAGGTTCAGTTGAAAGACCATCGTTTTTTCTTTTTAAGTAAATTTTAAAATAGCATTTGCTTTTCCTTGACCCAATTTTCATGTAACAGCTTTTTATTGAGGCTGTTAGTGCCCTGAAGATCCTTTATTATTATTATTATTATTATTTTTAAAATTGTCAACATTATTATTAATAATTAAATATCTGATCCTATTTATTATATTCATGAGATTTTGCAACTTCCTTTCCTTCACTTTCAGATTAACTTCAATGGGAATCATAATTTTAAACTAATAAGACCTTCCATCCTGCAAATACATATGTAAATTGCTGATTTTCATCTCCTCTGGGGTTCACTCCTTGAAGTGGTGGGTTCAGTTTCTAAAATTTCAGAAGATAAGAATTCAGGTCCCAGACTGCAGCTCAGCAGGAATTACCTTGCCCAGATTTTGAGATGATTGTTATTCTCTGGGAAGGATGGGGCACTGCTGTTTTTAATGAGAAAAGCTCAAAAAGGGGTGAAATATGAGACTGATGGGTGCAGGGCTCTTTTCATGAAAAATGACACATCAATCTAATTTTTCAGAACTCTGAATTCGCAGTCACCACATACCACTTCATTTTAGGAAAAGTGTGTTTGTTTATTTATATAGTTCATGACAGAAGTCTTCACTGGTGTTCACCAATTCATTCATCTACTTTTTATCAAGTTTCTTCAGAAGGTTCTTGGGAAGATGAACATGTAAAGCCGTGACTTGGTGGTTCAATAAGTGGTATAAATTACTCCTGCAGTCCAAAAAGATTTGTGTGAAATTTAATGGTCTTTTTTTTTGTTAGCGTTATTTTTTTGTTTGTTGGGGGGGGAGCTGGAGTTTTTTTGTGGTGGTGGGCTTTTTGTTTGTTTGTTTGTTTGCAGCTTTTTGGGTTTTATTTGGTATATCAAAGAAAAAAAGTCCAGTATTTAAATACATTTATTTTTTGGTTACCCAACATTACGTAGTAAATAATGCTTCTGCTTTTTTGCGGGTTTTTCGGGTTTGGGGTGGGGATACTGGAGCAGTCTGCTGGGACAGTGTTACAAATCTGTGTCTCTGTTCTCACTTTGCAAATGGGTGGGTGAAGGAGGAAAGGCTTAAGGAGGGAGACCAATAATGAATTTCCTAAAGTTTCTGTTACTACTAGCATGCACAAAGTCCCAATGCAACATCTGTTACTTCAGAAGCTCAGAAGACTTTTATTTTTTTATCAAAAACATTTCAACTGAGTTTGGGCTTTGGATTTAAGCTGGGAGACAGGAAACAGTCAGAGGCAATAGAAGTTTCCTCATTTAGAGGTATTTTCATTCCAGTGTCTGTCATGTAGCAAATTCATCAGCACAGAGAGCCCAAGAGTTCTCAGGCTGTGACCTCTGAGCAATGTGTGTCTGTTGTGGAGTCATACCCTATGGAGAATATAACAGAGTCTTGCATGTGAATACTTTTCCATTTGGGAACGCCTAAGACCATCCCTTGTGGCTGTGAGCCAGAATGGATCAAGGGAGCAGACTTCAGGTGCAGGAAAGTCTTTCAAAGCTTTGTCCTTTAGTCCTTGCTGTCTTGATTCCTACTATCTTTAACTTTTTCTCTCTTTTGCTGTCTGTGTTTCTGCAGGTGCTGTTTGCTCTAAACCAAACTCTGCTCCAGCACGAAAGCCTTCGAGCAGGGAGTTTGCAGGCCCCTTACACCACCGAGGATCTCATCAAGCACTACAACTGTGGAGACCTGAATGCTGTGATATTCAACCATGACACTTCTCAGGTGAGCGGAATTGTTCCCGATGGGCCAGAGAATTGAGGAAAAAACATCTGCTTTGAGCTATATCCCAGTCATCACTTCATATCCTGCCTCCTCTTCCCCCTCTTCCTTTTAATGCCCTGTGTTTTCCTTCCACACGTGCCTCATTTGCCTGGTGAGAGAGTGGAATTTCCCTGGTTTTGCTCAGGCTCTGGTGAATCACAGAAGGGTTTAGGTTGAAAAAGACCTCCAAGATCATTGACTTAACTGCTAACCTAGCACTGCCAAGTCCACAGCTACACCATGTGCCCAAGCACCACCTCCAGACGTGTTTTAAATACCTCTGGGGATGGTGACTCCTACACTTCCCTGAGCAGCCTGTTCCAACATTTGACAGCCCTTTTGATGAATAAATTTTTCCTAATATCCAATCCAAACCTCCCCTAGCGCCACTTGAGGCTGTTACCTCTTGTCCTATTGCTTGTTCCTAGAACAAGGAATGGACTGCCTGGAAAACTTCCCTAGGGATGTTCTTGGAGAACAGTTAATTCTGGATGTTTGGGGCTGTTGAATGCAGACCCTTCATTAAGGGAGGGGGGAGGAAATCTTTGTAATATTTGAGCTTATATATGAAGAGGAAGTGGACTTTATGTAAATACTCTATAAAGTAAATAACCTCTCGAACATGTCATAATTCAATAATTTTGTATGTGTCTCAGGCAGCCCTTCAGTCTCTGTTTATCTTAGTTATCCAAAGCTATTAAAAACTCTCAAGGGAGCAGAAATCTGCTTTCCAGACCAGTTTGATGCTTCACGCCAGACTCTGTTTAGTACCTAGGTTCCTCTTTCTCCTTTCCCATTAGTTCTATGGAAACTTGGTCTTTGTGTGTCATCTCCAACATCTTGGTTTTTTAATAAGTATTCCCAGGTTCCTGTCTCAGGTGCAGTGACTCACCTGGGGCAATCCTGTGTAAATTTGACAGGCACAGTGTTGTATAGGTCTTGCCAGTGAAAAAACTAAATCACAATTGCAGTTTACCATTAGCAAATGCAAATCAAGGAGAACTGTGTGACTTCAAGAGAGAACTGAGATGGTGTAAGCTCAGTCTGTGGATAGGGGCAGAGGTCTCTGGGACATTTTACTATGCCATCACTGTTTTGGGTAGCTCAGGGCTCTGTGGGTCACTTGGTTCTCAGCAGAACTGCTGGGCAAGTGAGTGGGGCCCCAACTTGGGCTAAAAAAACCCTTTGCTGTCCCAATTAACTCAGTCCTAGAAAATGAGGCGTTGTTTTAGCGGGAGTGACGTAAACCCCAGGGTGGTTAATGTGGCAGCACTGAAACACAAGAGTGTGTGGTACCAAAGCTGCCAGAACTGTTCATTCTGGTCAGCCTTGCACTGAAAAGTAAAGGGAGAAAAGGAGAAAGCCACTTAGGTAGGAACACATCTTTAAAGATGGGGAAGGTGAGTCAGAAAAGGTAGAGAGCTCATGACTTCAGACGATCCTGGAGAAACCAATGGTTTTAACTATTCCTGCAGTGTTGAGGCACAGCACACATGATAAGGAATAAACAAGCAAGATCTAGTGGAATAGTTGCCATGGATGCTGTGAAAGGACTCCCAGTAGTCAAACCCATGAAGACAGTCCTGGTATCTGGATGTCCTGTGTCACCTTTTAATCTCCAGTGTTATTTCTCCTAATAAGTAAAGCTTTTGTCCCTAAGATGAGTTGTGTCATTCATAGCAGTGGCATGGACTCACAGACATCTCTGATTTACTCATACATTGTCCTATAACAGACCTGTGGGCTAGACTTGGGAGGAACCATTTGCTGTAAAAACTTCTTTATCCCTGCAAATTATTAGATCAAGTGTGAGTTTCAAAACAGTGTTAAAGACAGAAGTAAGAAGCCAACAACCAGTCAGAGTTCAAGCCCTGGTGTTAGTCATGGTCCCAGGGTGCACACAGTTGATGGAGATTATAACACTTACAGGCCATGGAAAATTAAAATCTCTCTATGTATACTGGTCCCTGCAGAACTCTAAATATTGTGCAGTACTGTTGGGTAAAGAGTTTTTTTGTTTGGTATTGTTTTTATAAACCAGGTTTATACCATTTATTTTAACTGCAAGCAGAACAAAATAGAAAATTAAAACATAAAATAAACTCCCTATTCAAGTCAGGTTTTGCCAGTTGGGGTCATTCCAAAGTTTGTTCTGTGTGGTTTTTTGCAAGGATGAAAGGCTCTGTCTGTCATGGAGAGTTTTTGCCATTTGGTTACCAAATTAGATTAGCCTGGCTCAGCTATTGCACATGAAAGATGCCCTGTGGGATCTTTCTCTGGAGACATTAAATGTAGGCACAGGGATTTATCACGTGCTGAGTCTGTTGCAGTTCAGGGCAGGTACCTGATGCCTTAAATGACTACCTAGAAACAGAGACTAGACAGGAATAAAGGAAAAAAGAAGATATTTATTTGAAAGACCTTCAGATGTACGCTTTGGGCTCCAGAGGGACCTCCCTCAGTGTATCCTAAAATGGGTGACAGGTCACGAGTGCTTCACACTTCTATATCAGCATAAATTCACCAACCAGAACCCAGCCAATGATGGAATTTCCCCAAGCTTGCCCCCTCTCCCCAAGATGATGGATTACAGTTCTTGGTCTGGGTGTCCTTGGAGAGCAAGTTAGAGAGGTTTTGTTATGTCTGTGTGAGCATGAGAGAACAGCACTTAACAAGCTACAGGAAACTTCAGAGTTACACTAGCAGTACAGGATTTGAAAAATATAAAAGTTAAAACTTAAGGCATCATACCCTTGCCAGTCTTGAGAGACAGGAGTGCCACAGTGATTTTAGAAGGTGTGTCCATTCTTCCATGATATCCAGCTGCTGGCCCAACTCTTTAGAAGTTCTGATAAGAGTTGGAGCTGGTACTGTTAACACAACCTTGAAATGCCACATAGGATAGAACAAAAGATCAGGAATGGAGTTGTAAGAATCAACACCTCTGTGAATGGGGGCCAGGAATTCAGTTCCATCCAGTGCAGCTCAGGAGAACTGTAGAAGGATGTGACTCTCACTCTTTGAGGATTGATCTGGGGGCCATTTAAGGTTATTCATGCCTGCTTGTCCCTTGAAGGTTATCAGCAGCTGCAGAATAAAGGTGAAGCTGTCCATCAGCTGGGCCAGTTCAGAGCTGATGGTTGAGGTGGCTGTAGTGGACTGGGAAGGAGGTGACGAAGTCTAAGGTCACTGTGGGGACAGTGGCAGGGAAAGGGAGAGTATTTCTGTGGGTGCAAAAACTTCTTAAATGCCTCCAGTGTGACTCCTGGGAGATGAGGCATCTTCAGTAGCTGTCTGCAAGATGCTGAGGTGCCTTTAGAGCAAAAATCATCCTGGAGCAGGAAGGACCAGAAGAGGAAATACCAGCACTGTTGACCTGACATGTTACAGATTAGTTCCTTGAGCCTCTTTAGCCACCCCAAGTCAGTTTGGGAAGTGTGCAATTTCCTGCACATTCCTGAGTCCTGCAGCATTTGGGAGGAGAGGGCAGAGTCCTTCTGGGACCAAGGCTGTGCCAGGGGTGGGGTGCACAGACAGAATGGTGCTGGGAGGAAAAGTACAGGGAAAGGTACTGCCTAGTCCAAAGCAGGTGTTAGTCTGAGGACAGCTCCTTTGTCACCCTGGGTAGGGACAGGACCACCCCGGGGAGATGCTGCTCACCTTGGGGTTGGGAAGTGCAGCTTAGCCAGGGTGCCCAGAATGAGGGAGTGTGAGCAGGGCCCCACATCCCTGACTCATTCCCAGAGCCATCAGCCCCGATGAGAGTGGAGGAGTAAACAAATCCTTCTGAGTTTCAGTGGGTTTTTTAAATTTCATTTTAATTAAGAACAGTGAAAGAGGAAACACCTCTGCTTTCCTGTGGTTACATTCATCATTCCTCTCCCTCTGTCCATTTTTTTTAAGATATTGTTTGCAAGCATTTTCCAAATGTAAAAATCCTTATTTAAACTTAGTAAAATTTTAAGGGGCTGACTTTACTAAATTAGACTATGACCCAAAAGTGCAGTAGGAAGCATATCTCTTTCTTCTATAGCCTTCCTCAAACACTTGATTCTCTTTTGACTTTTGCAATCAAGAGGCTTATGTTGAGGCTTCTGGGCAGAGAGTCAAAATGATACCAAAGAAAAAGTATTCTAAGATAAAGATAAGATGGGTGTATTTTCTGCTCTTTCTCCAGACTATTTTCCCCCTCCAAGAAGTCAGTTTCTTTCTCCACTTTTGTAAATGTTCCCAAAAAGCAAAAATGTTAGATGGATTAGATCAGTAGTTTTAACTTCTGTATTGTCTGAAGTTCTCACTAGGGAACTGAGGTCAGTGTGTCCAGAAGTATTAAAATGCAAAAAATCTGTTAGTTCAAAATTAGAAAATTATCTGTCTCCAGATGAAACTTTTTTTTTTACCTGAGACAGCTGAGGAATTGCCTAATGGCCCAAAACCTTGGTGAAGAGAAAGTAGGGTGCAGAACAATTTATTGTGTGGGGTTTTTTGTGCAAGTGACTTACTGTGGTCAGTTTTGAGCTTCTCAGTTTTTAAGGACAGTTCTGTAAAGCAAATTCATCTTTGCCAGCATTGAATTAGCTGGTTCTGTTTCCTTGTACTCCGATATACTCCTTATTAAGAGAAAAATTGAAAATCCAAGGTGAGATTTTTGTGCTTCAACCATTCCCAAAGGTCTCCAGCTACTGTCTCTCATCTTCTGTCCCCAGCCATTCTCTTGACCTGAGGATAAGTTCCTGTCCTAGGAGAAGATGGTTTTTCCTCTCTTATTGCTGATCTGGCATGTCAGAGTCCTGCAGCTTTGCTGATAACTTTATAGACAATTTCTACTGGCCCAGCTACCCAGGTTTCATGCTCGTTACTTGCTGGTCCCATTTAGGGTTAACAGCACAGGGCAAGAGTCATACCTGACACTTCCAAAGCATCTTTCATCCAGGGAGCCTTTATGGTTTGTGTGTTAGATTGTATTGAGAGCCCACTGAAGTAATGCAGAATATTTCCATGCCTTCAGCAGGATTTGTATTCATCCCAGCAGGCCCAGCCATCACTGCATATCAAAATGAATAAATCAGGTGAGTGACTAACCCAGGTTACAGGTCTTGTGCTCAGCTCAGCATAATGACCTTCTCCTTGCTGGGAGGTGTAAGGTCCTGACTTCACCCCACATGGTTAAACAAGCTGTGCAGTGAAGCTGTTTGGTGGTCACCACAGCTTGCAGACAGGTCTCAACCCCATTCAGGTTCTGTGCCCTCTCCTCCAAGTTGTGTCCAGGCTTCCTGGATAATTTGCTAGAATGATGCCATCCTTATCTCAAGTTGCCTCTGCAGGTTGAAATGTCATGGGTTAATGTGGATTTAGATAGTGGGTGTTGCCTTCTGAAAAGCATATGATGATCTTGGTAACATGACGTTATAGATTCATACACTGAGCCCATGTCTCAGAATCAACCTCCCTGAACTAAAGAAGAAAATGTTTAGAGCCTCTCTTCACAAGGCACTTGCTGTTTATAAATCACCAGGTTGTGTTATGTACCCCTTTAAAAATGTTATCATCCTTCACTGAAACCTGTCCTTTAAGATTTAAGGGTCCTGATAATTCCAATTACATCATTAACTTGCCCCATTGTCATTCTGGATAAAATACAACTGGGTTTCTGGCTCACTTCTCAAATCAATGAGAGCTATCTGTGGAATGCTCCAGCTTCAGTAACTGCAGGAACACACAGCTGAGACCATTAGGTAGAGTGTTGAATGACAAGCAGACCTAATTTGCCCAAGGAATGGAGTTTTATCTAGGGCAGAGGAAGATAAATCCATGAACTGAAGGCGCAGCTCTCGTAACGCAGCGCTCTGGGAGCATCTTATCGTTGTGAGCCGTAACAGCGTGCAGGCAAACAGGCATGGCCTCCTGTTCTTCCAGGGAAAATGGCTTTGGGCTTTCCAGCTGAGCAACTGCAGGGTTGTCTCAGGCACCAGGGGAGCCATCCCACGAGTTTCCCATGGCGGCTCCAGGTGGAGGGTGGGTCACGCTTCCAGGAGGGATTGTCAGGAGGACATGGATGGCAATGCTGGGTGCTTGGTGACACGAGAGCTCAGTGCTGCCTGTGCCACCACCTGCAGAGCCTGGCCCCAGCCTCCCCCCTCTGGAAATGCTGCTGCAGAGGGGCTGCCTTCCCGTAGCTCACAAGAGCTCCTGCTCTGCTGTGGTGGGATCATGATTTCTTCCCGCTTGCACCTGAGTTACAGCTCCGTGTTTTGGTACACTGTGAGCATTTGGAAGTGAATGAAAAAACAGAAGTGCAGCCAAAATTTTCAGAGTCTAATTTTCATATTATGTCAGAACAGGATTCCAGATTGGAGCAATATTGTATTTTGGCTTATGTGTTTCAGAAAATTGGTTGCAGATCCAGATTGAGAGTGAAGTCTACTTGTTGATGACAGTGCTGGGGAAAACACTGCAGAGATTGTTTTTTTATTAATAATCTGGAACATGCCCAGATAATTTTCATGCTACAGGTTTTGAAAATAGGTTGTTCTCGCTTGAAAATTTTCATTGCATGTTTGCATTTGGAGTTCTTTTAGCTTGGAAATTCTTTTCCTCCTCTTTCAATGAAGAAAACAATGGGAGAGAAGAGAGAGTCAGAGGGAAGTTGGACCAAGACTTTTAAAAGCTATTTTTTTTCTTTCAGACTGCTGCATTATTAGAAAAAGAACATAATCACCTACAGAAAATGGCTGATTTACATTAAAACATTCAGGGATTGTTGACTACCTGTATTTATTAGTAAAGGGATAGACTGTAAATGAGTGTGAAAGAGTGGTTGGTAAAAATATTTGAAAGTGCTGCTTTCTGTGCAGTGCTGTATGTTTGCTGTAAAGCATTTACTTTCCCTTCTTTTTAAAGAGCTGGTTTATGAAGTGTTTCTTGGAAAGACTTGTTAAAGATAAATGAAAAAGGCTTGTTAGTATTTTAAATAGTATCTTGTTGGTTGAATGTACAAAGTGCTTTTTCTTTCTTGTTTTATCTAGAAGATATATTGGCTCCTCATTAAGACAGTAAGGGGGAAAAAAGTGGGACAAGGGGGAGCAGCTTGGTCGGTTTGGCAGGGCTTGGCAGGATTAGTGTCAGACATTATTTAAAAGGTTGTGTTCTTGGGTACTCCTGGACACAACATTTCCTGATCTGACACTTAGTGCACATTTCCAAATGGTGAATGCCATCGCTCAGGTATCTCCAGTGTAAACTGGTTGAGCTCTCTGATGATGACTTCAGGCCTGGATCTTCTGTCCTCCGAGGGAACTGATGCTGAAAAACCCAAGGGCTTATGGAGTTCCACAAGCTTGGATGCAAAGAAATCCATTTCAAGGGTAACTTGATCTGAATTCGTCCTTATTTTTCTCCTCACCTTGTGAATGGTCCTCATTCCATTTCTAAATTCTTTCTTGGAGATGTTCTCCATCTTTTCATCTGGTACCAGACCTCTCCAGTAACCACACCTTAAAGAAGATTAAAATCAGGTCAAAAACCATCATCCAGTTTGTTTCAGATGCCAGCATAACTAGGAAGCTGGTTGGACTGGGAGAAGCCTGGATTTTTTCTAGGACCAGACAGGAAGGCAGAGCCACCTCTGCAGTGCAGTCCCTTGAGTGTCAGCTCTGGAGGTCCTGTGTCCAGCCCAGCTGCTGCTGTGTTATGAAACCAAATTTCTGCTCCTTGCTAAGTTATGTGATATTGTGAAAATCATATATTTCGGATCAGACTCGCCTCGGGTTAAAATAATATTGCAAACTTCACATACACATTCAGGCTTTTCCTAGAATCTCACTAAACAGGGATGGAAAGAAACTCACTGAAGAGCCCTGAACAATGCATATCCAAGACAACTGAACCTGAGTTTGTACCCACTACTAACCAGCTGTTCTCCCACTGTGTAACAGGAGACAAAATGAAAAATACCTTTGGAAAAAGAATTGCATTTCTTTAATAAACCAACCCCAAACCCAAACCTTCTGGCCCCAGTTTTTCCAGTTTATTGCCCTGCTTTGCCCTTTGATCAGTATCTTTACTTGGGTGTCATGGCAATATAATAGGTGATGGTTTTAGTGTCAGAACAGAAGAAAAATATTCTTTGTCAAAGAAAAGAAAGCATTTGGAAGGGAAATAGAAAAACTTGAACTTTTCCATATGTTTGCAAGCTCGTGAAAGCTGGCCTCAAGAAAATCCCAATGTTAAAAGGGTTTTAAGTGTGGCAAGAGTATCATTAGGTTGTTAAGATTTACCCTCCCCTCCGAAACCCAAACCTTTATTTGCATACACTGCAGGCTTGTCATCCTTAGTCACTTAATGAGCAGGTCCCTGTAATCTGGTCCTAAATATACCTCACATAGTTGGGTGAAGCTTGCAGAAAGGAGGCTGGGATCATTGTTCTGACTGTGTTTCGTTAAGACTTCTTTAATCAAAACATTCATTCAGATAGAGAGGCCGGCTGCATATTTTGGCATCGCGACCAAGGGGAGCAGGGACGGGGTTGGGGTGGGGAGGGGGAGGGAGGCCTTAGAGGAGGGGTTGGTGTTGCTTGCTTTTTTTTTTTTTTTTTTTTTTTTTTTTTTCCCAAGTGCTTGGAAAGCAGCTATTTAACTGGTGTGGAAAAACAAATAGAAAACATACATGGAGGTCGTGACTTCTCGGGGATTTGTTGAAAGTCTTTTTTAACAGGGATAGAAGTATCACCCCCCAAGCTGTGTGTGAGTGTGTGAGATGCACAGCCCATCACTGTGGCCTTTCTGCTTTTTTAAAAAAAAAAAAAAAGTTTTCTTTCAGCCCAAATGGACAGAGAAGGCAGAACTAGGCAGGACACGCAGCTGTTGTTTGGCCAGGTGCCACCTGGAAGAACAGCCCTGGCAGGATGGGTTTGGTGCTCCCAGGGAGGGTCTCCACACAGGTGCAGCAGGGATTGAAACTGCAGATACAGGAGTGTCCAAGGGCTGCAGCCCACCCTGCCTGCAGGCAGCTTCACACTCAGGCCAGCAATGACTCCTATGGCTTTTGTGTCATCTGCAGAGCTGGTTTTTAAAAGTATCGTTCACTGTCCTTAGAGACTGCACTGACATTCAGCCTGCTTTTCCCCTCCACATCTTCTCCTATTTGTAATTTTCCTGCATTTACAAGTTTAGATGCTCCAGTAGCTCCTAGACCCAAGGTAGCCAGTTTGAAGCTCAAAGACCTCTGTTTGCACACTCCAGTTGCCATGGCATGCTGAGGGGTTTCCCACTAGCTTTAAATCAGAGAGGCCAATTACAGAAATCCCACTGACATGAACTGTGATGTAACTGCAACATCTATGGACCATGATCAGTGATGGGGGTGGGCAGGGATTAGCTCATGGCCTGAAGTGGCTCCCCAAGAAACATTCTTGTCTGTGTTCTTCACTTCCCTTCAAGCAAAAAGTATTTTTGCCTTTTGTTCCTCCTCCAGCTCTGGAAAAGGGAAAGAAGTGATGGAACTGAACTTCACTCTGAAGATGAAAAACTCCTTTTACAGTCCACTCAGACATTTAATATATTACTTTTAATTTTGGTGCTTGAAAGAAAGCCATAATGGGTTAATCACGTGCTCAAACTAGAGACTGCTCCTTCCTGGTTTCCCTTTTCCATAACAAGCTGGAAGTTTATCTTCTTGGCAACTTTGGGTTAAATCAGTTTAACCTGACACTCCTTCCTTGGCCACTGATGGTCTCCCTCATGATAGAAACTTGGGAGTGCTGGAGGAAAACCAGTTGAATTGGCAGCATCTTTAGCTTTTGTGACAGCCACGTCCTCCTCGTGGAGATACTTGTTCTCACAGCCCATTCACTTTGCACTATTCCAGTCCTTCCTATCAGAGGCTGCAGTAAGAGGATATTGCTCTCCCAGATGCCAGAAGGGTCCATAAATCAGAGCAAAACAGGTGTCTTCCAAGTTCAGAGCTGTATATTTTGCAGTCCTGCAGTAAAAGCCACAATGCCTTGTCAAGGCTGGTTAACAGGAGGGTATCCTCCCTTCATAAAGGAATGATAACTCAAGCTCAGATGTCAGCCTCTGACCCAAGAAGGGCTGGTGTGAATTTAGGGCCCTTCGGTTTGCTAGAGGAGCCAGCAGGTTTTGGGATGCAGTTCTGGCTCCCTGGCAGCCCCCATAAGCTGCCTGTCAGCTCTTGAGATCCTTATCTTGCACAGTGCTGTCAACTGTATAAAGGTTCCTGACCTGCATGGTGCAGGGAAAATCCTTCAAAGCAGGATTCCTTACTTGTCTTCTGGCCTCTGCCCACGTAAAGCTCATAAACCGGAAGACTAATACAGAGAACCCAATCTTTATAATGTTTTACAAAAATTAATGCAGTTGTTGTGATCTGGGAACTGCTCCCTGCTCACAACTGGAGATAAGGATTACGAGTATGGAGGCGGAGCCCTCCTGTCAGGGAAGGATGGATGGGGTTTGTATTGAGGTGCTGGATGGGAGCTCTGGAAGCTGATGGCCAGCTCTCTGCTTTGCCATAGTTGTCCCTTTTGACCCTGGGTGTGCCACCTGCTGTTTTCTCTATTTAGCCTGTGAACGCTCTGGGGAGAGAAGGAGAAATAAGGAAATAAGGCATTTTCATTATTAAGAGATTCCCCTGCAGCTGTCGGTGATGATGCTGTACTTGCAGCAGTCTAGAGTTTGGATGTCTCACAGAAGATGAGGCTGGAATCCTTGAGTCATCTGCTGATTAGGACACTGGGAGAGAGGAGTCTCAAAAGCCAAGATGATTGACCAAGGTATAGGAAGATAAGAGCAGGAGAGGTTTTAGGATAACTTTCTATTTCATGGCAGGGGTTGGCTTCCCATTTCCCTATCTCAGCTTCCTTTTCTCCATCTGCAAGTGGAATTATGGATGAAGATCACCTCTGCCCACAAGCAGGTGAGGAAAGGCGCACAGCTCTTCATTCCAATGCTGGTACTGTTGGGTTTTGGTTGACATAATATCACAATTCAAATGCACATTCCAGAAATACACTCTCATCACTGGAACAGAACGAGGCTAAACAAGGTTATCAGAGGATTGGGAAATGAGCATAGGGGTAAGAACGATAACAGTGTTACTGCACATATGATAGTGATTTCATACTGGACTGAGTCTAGGGCAGTTCCACTGTATCCAATAAATCCAAAGTAGGGGAAAAAAAGGTAATCAAAGTTGATGGTGCTTATGTGTGTCCAAAAAAATTATTTGCAGATAGATATTCACAATTCTGGCATTGTGCCTCTGCCCAGAATATTTGTCCAAATATTAAAAAATAGTAAATAAAAGAATGTACTTGCATGTAGTCCCGTGTCCATGAATTTTCAGCTGAACTTTGGCAGTAAGCCCTAAATGTGATAAAAGACTGCACCAATATATTTTGCTTTTCTCTTCTCTCTTTTTTTTTTTTTGGCTTTTCTTTCTGTCTCTACAGACAAAGCTGACAGCATAGCATAGATCTTGAGTTATAGCTGATGCATTTTTCTAAGTTAAAGTATCTTGTTAGCTCTTATGCTAATGACTGCAGCAGAATCCAAGCCTCTGTGGAAATTTATGTGAAGAGAGGTTACTGCTGAGCATCGTCTTGGACTTTGGATCTTCCTTTGGGTCCCTCCAGAGCTAGACTGAGCCAGTGCCTTGTATGTAACATCAAGGTAGAAAGTTTTGCTGTCCCCATATTACAGATGGACTTTTGAGAGACAGGAGGAATAAAGCCAAATGCTTCAAAGACACTTAGTGGAGGTTAAGTGCTGAGTTTCCTTTGAAGGTTTAAACCCAAATGACATGCTTGTGATCATGTAAGAGATTTGTATCACCCACGGGAGCAGAACCATTTTTTCAGGGTAGTGTCATAACCATTCCACAATCCTTCCTCTTTCTTCTCCCTAAAGCTCCCACTGACTTCAAAGGTGAAGAATTATGGCCCGCATCCCACAGCACTGTGAGCTCAGACGTGTGTACAGAGCTTTATCCACACATATATTCCATCAGGGATACTGACTCAAGTAAAACTACACAGACAGTGGGGAGGGGAAGAAATTTTTGCAAGGCTGGGATTTCTATTTTATTCTCATAGTCTCTTTCTTTAACCTCAAAAGTTTAACTGAGAGATGCAGGGTGTGTCTAATGACCGAGTTTGGGGTCCATCTGTGCTGTCCATAGGAGGGCTGTAACCCAAAGAAAACAGGAATAGAAAAAAGGAGGAGCGCTGAATTATTAAGTAAAACAAAGTATTCTCTATTTTGAACACCTCTCTGAGACACATTAATAAGTTTCCACTAGAATTATATATTTATAAGAGTTGGTTGGGGTCTCAGAAAACTGCACAGTTTGCAAAGACTGGACATAAAGAATCTGTTTATCTCTTGTCATGGCTATCCAGTACAAATGAGCACACCCCAGGTGATGTGTTTTTCTGCTGTTCCAGCTGTTACTCTCCTAGGTGAACAGCAAAATTGAAAGTTTGGATTTTTCAACCATCACATCATCCACTCCACTGTACATTTAAATACTGGTACCAATATTCAGCTATTATTAGGAGATCAGTCCCTCACCCAGTGGCACAGCAAATGTCTCATCCATTCACTCTCAGCTCAAAAACAACAGATACATATTATTGAAATGTTAAAATTAATTTTTTCACAGAATGGAAACAAAATAAAAGTAGAAGAGGGAAAGTCCATCCTTTTGGTGCCTATTTAGCCCATCCTTTTCAAAAAAGACCCCAAAATTAAATTCTGGCTCCAGTTAAGTTTCCTAATTGCCTGTGACTGTTTCTTGACTTCCTGATCCCTGTCTGGTTTAAGGGTTTCTTAAATCAACAGCAGCAGCTGTCTCCCTGAAGCCGGGCATGGTGTGTGTCTCTGACTGGGGAAAGGACCTGGATACAGGGAGGAGCAGAGGTGATTAATGGGGCAAGTGTCACAGCTCAGAGTGTGGTTGCACTACTGTGTAAGGGCATACTTACTGCAGTCATTTATCTTCTGTCCTCTGCCACACACACACAGAAACACACATGCAGGTTTGGGTTTTGCCAGGCATTACAAATGCAGGAATGCACATGGTGCAGCAGGACCTGTAGCTGATGCTGTGACTCTCTAGGTGATGCCTTCCTTTGTCTTGGTCCTTGGGCAAGCAAAAGGAACACTAACAAAACTCAGTCCTTGGTTTTACATTTGTCTCTCTGCCACTGGCAAACTTTTTCCCACAGAAGAGAAGGAAAGAGAGAGAGGGGGAAGAAAAGGCAAGTAAATGGCTCTGTTTTGTGTACTGTATTTTAGGTTAGATAAAGAGAAGGAACAAAGTGTAGGTTGACTGATGGATTGCAAGTGATGGAGTTGCACAAGGAGATTGAAAGGTGCTTCCACTCTTGGTGAAGACCTTGTTGCTCAAGATCTAAATACAATATCTGGTTTTGGGCTATCTAGACTTCCATCACCATGAAGCTGCTTGGTCCCCCAGCACTGCTGCTCCTGCTTTGTGTAGGAGCAGGTTGTGCTCACAGACAAGGCTGTGCTTTGCTTTCCCCAAACCATCTCAAGTGAAGGTCCCAGCCTTCACTTCCCTTCAGCCAAAAGCAGGGAAGAAGAGACTTCTCTTAGGGGGGTGTGTTGAACCTTCAGATGCTTCCAGAAAATGTCACCTTCTAGTTCAGTGCCTAAGGCTTCCCTGACTCCTGCCTGAGAGCCCCAGTATAGAGGAGATGCAAAGGCTCGTGATATCTCCATGCACCAATTGATTTGCAGCTTTGCTTTAGAGGTTACTGCAAGTGTAAAATGGCTACTCATTCCTCAGACTTTATTCCTACAATGTAAATCTCTCCCACCTGGTTTTTCACCAGGAATGGAAGCCACTACACCCTTTGCTGCTGTAGCCAACAGTGTTTTATCTCTTTGACATCATCAGTCTGCTCCTGCATCCCTTTGAGACAAACACGTATTCTTGCCAGACATGGAGGCAGCTTCCTTGGGTTTTCACAGGAAACTGGTGTCTCCAAGAGGTCTGACTTAACAGGACTTATTACTTGTTGAGTGCTGGCTCAGGGCTAAACCGAGAACAAGGTGCAAAGTACTTGCATGCTCTGAGGAGTTCACAAGGTACACTGGTGATGCCAAGCCATGCTGGAAAGCCTGGAGGAAGGAGTGACTCAGGGTAATGCGACTGAACTCTTAAAGAAAGATGTGCTGTGAGGAGCACGGTGATTTGGCAAAGCAGGTTGAGAAGAAGTCAAGGAAAAGAAAGGTCCAGCTGGTCTCTGAGACCCAACAGGCTGGGGCAGGGTCCCTGAGATGGAATGTTAGCTCCATCCCCTTGGGATCCCCTGGTCCAGGAGCTGTGGTCTGTTTTTCTGCCTCAGTAAGCTGGTACAGCCTTTGGTGTGAATCCAGAGTGAGGTGTAGACTCATCCTGCATAACGCATGGTGAGAAATCTCTTCTGCTTGGTCCCTCACATACATTAAGAATGATGCAGATGGGGCTGCAATGAAAAAGCTTTAAGGAGAGTCACTGGAAAAATGTAAATAAGTTTTTCTCCCTAGAACTTGCTGAAAACTTTTGGAGAGGCATTATTAGTGAAGAGGGTGGGAAAAGACAAAAATTGTTGTGATAAAACCATGTGGCCAAGTGGAACGGGAAGAGGTGGGCTGAAAAACAAAAACTAAAGGCAAGTTTTAGAAAATGAGTACAGGAATTTGGTATAGTAGAAAAGCAGAGAAAGAATTAACCCAAGTAACAGAGTCACTGCACCAAGTATTTCAGCACAGCGAGTGAGGGATGGTCCCCTCATGGGCTGTGCATGCAATGTCATTACCACCGACTCAGATTAACACTGGAAATCCTGGCACCTTTACATGTACCTGGGGACTCAGAAATCTGAATCTGGGGTTTGCAGCTTAAGCTGCTTTCCAGTGGTGAGGCACAGAAAATCACCAGAATGTGCCTGGGTCCTGTTAGCAGTCATCAAACACTGCCCACTTGCAGCCCTTCCCTCGTGGTAGACCTGGGACCTTCACTGTGTCAAAGCAAGATGTCCTAATAATCAGAGATTTTTGGCTTATCTGTCCATTGCAGCCTGGATCTTGGCCCATTCCTGGGTCTGCTGCCCTGAGCAATGATCATTGAGGTTTCAGTCTTTCTGCTGTGCCTGTGAACATCTCACAAAAGCAGGGACTGAAGGAGCAGTTCTTCCTCAGATATATTAAGAATGTTCCAGGGATTTACCTGTTGCAATGCATGGTCTTCTCTGGTGAGACCTAATAGCATGCAAGGATGAGGGGGTTTACCCTGTGTGTGTTTTCCTGTGTCTGCATTTGCTATCCTTTTCTCCTTTTAAACTGTGAGGTTCATATACAAGCCAAATCTTACAGTCCTTACTCAGTTCGTGGTGACCTCAGCTGAGAACAGATCGCAGGAATTTGGTATTAAACAGCCAGTGATTTTTTTTTGAACAAGCAGAGAATAAAGGTCCAAGTAACTCACCCAAATATAACGCCTGAAGCTACATTTTGATGAAGGGACAGAGAAATATTGAAATTAACTAAAGTTTCCTTTAGTAAAATGCTAGTTTCACATTTTTTTAAAAAAATTATAATCATTGGGAATCTTTTCTTTTCTTTTTTTTTTTTTTTTTTAAGAGTTGCCAAGAAACTCCCATGTTCTGATCCTCTAGTGGCTTTTTGTGTGACAGTGATGCTCAGGTGGCTTAAGTAAGGCTGGATTAAAACATGCAGTGTTTTGGGGGTTCCTTAACCAATGCCACCTGAGCTATGCCCTCTCTCTCTGTTTCAGGTCCCAAACTTCATCAACACAACACTCCCACCCCACGAGCAGGTGACAGCTCAGGAAATAGACAGCTACTTCAGACAGGAGCTCATCTACAAGAGGAATGAGAGGATGGGGAGAAGAGTGATGTCACTTTTAAGGGAGAACAGAGACAAGAGCTTCTTCTTTGCCTTTGGAGCAGGTATGGCATGATTTTTTCTGTTTTACTTAGTTACCCCGATTGGAAGTAGAGTGTTTGGAGTGCTTCAGGTCTCTGGGCCTGTGGGATGATTTCTCAGGAGGCTTCCCTTTGAAGCAAAAAGACTTCTGTTTGTCCAGACCCACTTTTAAAATGTAGTGAGTTGTTGCAGGAGGTGGGTCTAGGTCCAGCCAGGCTGCACACAGGCTGCACTCACTGTGTTTTCCGCCTGACTGTAAGCACTTTTCACACTGTTTTGTTTGTTCCCTTCCCAAATCTGTGGGCTGCCTGGCCACAGGTGTAAGAGATGGTTTGAGTGCCTTCGAATTTGCAAGCCCAGGTGCTGATGGCAGTAAGTGGCAGAACACAAACCCTTCAGTGGCACCAGCACGTGTGTGTGGCTCCAGGTGCTGGCCCAGGGTTTCAAACCTTCTGGGGTTGCTGCAGTTAGACCTTCACAAGGGGAGATTGAGCTGCTTTGGTGGTGTGTCTGTACAGACTGGCTGGTTTGGGGCTTTTTCACAAGTGCAGGAGTTGTGTGTGTAGCTAAATACCAGCATTTTAAACCATTAAGTAAAAATCCAGTGTGTCCCTGTGCCTGTTTAAGTGCTCTCCCTGATGTCTGCAGTATTTCTGTGAGCCTGTGACAGTACATGCTACTGTCCTTTCTCTCCCCTTTTTTATTTCTTTCCCCTTTTCCAATGGAATTCACATTTCTATGTGATAAGAGTATAAATAATAACCGTTCAGGCCCCAGCTCAGCAGAATCCTGAGCACCAGCTTAAGAGTGAGTCTCTCTGAGCTCCCTCCACTTCAAGGCAGCCTGAGGTTGCTGTGTCGAGAACTGATCTGCTCCTCCTGCTCCCTCTCCTTGGCAATTCCTCATTTTTGACAGAACTTTGCTTCTCATCCCATGGCTCTCGCTATGAACTTTGGCAACAACTCACCTTTCGCTACTCACTTCAGTGGGAATTTTGATTAAAGACTGTGGGTTTTAGCAGAGACACGTGCATTTTGATGTATTTATTTTTTTGAGTGTATCCGGACTGAATTTTCCCAAGCTTATTTAATCTCAGGCTTGGCTGATATTTCTGGCCAAGGAGTTTTGCTTAACTGTTTTTACAGTAGGAAAATATATCATGATGGCTCATAATTGGACAGGCATTCATAAAAACCAGCTTGTCTAACCCAAGGAGCAAGGTTTATCGGAGATTATTGAACATGATGGCTTAGATGTAGTTTCCAGTTTTGGAAATCCCTTAACCAGTACATAAGTGGGGCTGAGAGGATAAACTGGGCATCACTGCCCACTTCTCCTGCTCTCCACGTTTTTCCAGGGCAACAGCTACAGACCATGGCTTGAGACAGGATCTTGAACTAGGTGGGTCATGGATCCAACCCACTGCAGCTATTTGTTTGTGCTAATAGCAGAAGGGAAATTAAACCAATGGATATTAATTAGAGACTAAATTCTTTAGAAAGGCACTTTTAACTTCTGGGAGGCTTGAGCTTCCCTTCCCTGTCCCCATCAGAGAGTGCCTACCTGAAACTCCCAGGGAGCATCCCTTGGGAAAGCTGGCTCATAAAGAGCAAGTCTCATTTTGTCTTTTAGGCCTGTTTCTGGTGATGTTGAAAACTGCCTTTGTTGCTGGATTGTTTTGTTTCCCCAGCCCTGACCATGACAGGACAGAGCAGACACACGCAGCCAGATTTATTGAAAGCTGGGATGCAGGAGATGCCGAGGAAAGCTTTTTGTTTTGGGTTCTTTGTTCCAGCATCCCTTTGGCCTTTCTCACCAAATTGGGCCATCCCTGCAGGCTATCCCTACTTTAAGTACAATTAATTCCTCCTTTCTTCCTTGGGATGCTTTTTTCTACATGCAACAAACACTGAGAAAATAACTAATTTTTTCAATGCCAAAAATTTTATGTGACCAAAGTGCAGGCAAGTTAATTTCCTCTTCTGATTCAAATGCTGATTTTTTTCCTGGAGTTTTTTTTTGTTTCCTTTTTCCCTCATTCACTGAATTAGAAGAGTGGCTTTTATTGATACATCTTTTATTTTGCATCTGTGTATCTAGTTCTTGAATTTTAAGGGATTTCTTTGGTATGTGCTTGGGTTTTGAATTCAAGTTGTTTTATAAAACTGTGAGGGTTTGGTTTTGCCTTTTATAAAAGTGAAGGATGTTTTTGATGAAAGTTGAGGCTTTTACATATTCCCATGAATTCTGAAGTGCAAAATTTTAGGAATGCACTTTAAGTTAGGATAGGCATGAAGAGAGTCTGCAGGAGTTTATTTGCTCCCAAAACAGTACAATTTAAGATTCTGTATCTCTAAGACTAACATGATGAAAGAGAAATAAATTGAACAAATAAATATTCTGGGCACTGTACTTCAGAAGATATTGCCCTTTATGCCAAGCATGATCTCTGCATTAATCCCTTAATGTTGAGGATATTGGAACCAATGAATGAATAGTAATTAAATTATATATGTGTATTATGAATTGTTTTCCAAATTTCATAATCTCCATCATAGCTTGTGGGAAAGGGAGAACTGGATAAAACTGTGCTGCCAAATAAAATTAGGAAAATAAGTATTTTCCTAAGTAAGGCAATAAGTTATGAGAAAAGCCCCTTGGAAACACTTCAACAAAAGCAGTTTTACAGATCAGGGCAGCTCTAGGAGGGACCCCCAAGGATGATTCACATGGACTCAGAGGTACACTAACTCCCAGGTCTAACTGGAGCCGAGGGGCTGGGAAATAGGATCTTAACCCAAAAACAGCCCCCCTGGGGCAGAGCCCTGCCTGTTCCTCTGGTGGCCTCCTTGCAGGGAGCTGTACCTCATGGATGCTGCTGTAGGAAGTTTTACCTGGCTTTTGCACAGCTGCATGCAGCCACTGAGGCTCTGTTGCTCTCTTGGGGCATCATCCTCAGCTTATTTTAAGATCCCAGTGCCATGGATGGGTGGTTCTGTAGCATCTAATAATTAATTAGTGTAATGAGCTTGGCTAAGGCAGAAGGCACCACGCAGGTGTCTTTGCAAATTACAGTCAGGTTTGGCTCAGTGTCTCCTGCTCCATGACTGTAGATCCAAAAAAACCACACAAAAACCCACAGACAAATCCAGTGGGTGCCTTCAAATGAAAAACAAGATGATGCCACCCTGGCAGCCTGGTGGTGCAGGAGCCTGATGCAACAGAGCTGGAGGATGCAGATATCTGTCAGCAGAAAGTGTGGGGTCAGAAATCCCTCCTGGGCTGAAACATGGCAGAGTGTAAAGCCATAACAAAAAATGCACTTTACCATCAGATTAAAACATAGCTCACCCAGGTGGAGGGAAATGTAGCAACCCCTCTGACCAGATTTAAATAATCTTCATGTAGGGACAGATTCCACAGCCTGGTCCCAGCAGATCTGGGGGTCAGGTCACCACTGGAAACACTTGCTCAGCTCTCAGATGGAAGATGTGGCCACTTCCAACTGAACTGGTTGGAATAGAGCAGGAAAATGAATTTTGTTGAGCAGCTCTGCACGTTTATGGGTTGGTTATTACCTATTTTATACATAGGTTTTCTCACTTCTTCATCCTACCTTCCTGTTAAAAAGAAGGCTGATCAAAATCTTTCAGCTGATAGTTTTTCGGTAAAAAATCAGGCATTTGTGGAAAACAGAATTTTTCTGGTTCTTTCTGGAAAACCAATTCCACTTTTTGCAGATGTCAATCAAAATCCCTGGTGCTTGGGTGTCACTGTCCTCCTGTAAACTGGGATTCCCACTAAAAGTTTCACTGTGTGCCATTTAGAGCTCTGCTGAAAGACCTTGTGCTGTGTCATAGGAGAGCTGGTTCAGGGTCTGGCCTGAAGCACGAGGCTGTGAAACATCCTATGGACAAATCCTGGGGACAAAGGAGTGGGCAGGGGATAGGCATTTGAATATCCAAGCAAGCTGAGATAAAATAGTTTTTCATAAAGTGAAGCAAAGTTTTTTTATGCTGTTGAAAGATAGGGGAGTTTTGTTCCAGTTAAAAGTATTAAAACAAACAAAAAAAAAAATTACACAATTCTTAAAGGAGTTTTTCAGTTTTCTGTCATTCTTAAAAATAAAAAATAGACTTTTCAATAGATTTTCCCCTTTTCTGCCTCCCATGACTTTACTCACTATTTAAATATGTTGGAGTAATTTGAACTTTATAAAACACATAGAAGTGAAAATAGACATTTATTCTTTCTACTTTCGTTTATTTCTCTCCTCCAAGAAAAATACAGGCTCTGAGTAAAAGGGACTCATCTCTGGACCCACTTCTGTAGACTTTGTTCTTCTCCTGTCAGAGTTTACCATGTTCAGACTTAATGTGAAAATCTCACCATACCTGTACTCACAGTAACTGTACCCTAGGAATGGAACAGCAGTTATTGTTTGTGCAGTTAAATGATATTTTTCATTTAATGGGCAGGGTAACATTTCCCTTTGAATGAATAAAGGTGGCTAAATAGAGTACTTCCAAGTAAAATTTGGGCATTTGCTTGGGTTTTGTGTTTTGAAAATCATGATGGTTTGCTTGAAATTATTGATCTGTAGTAACAGTGAAGTGCCTTAGACCTCATTTATACAGACAATTTATAAAGGTCCTTTTACAGCCAAGAAGGAGACACACAGCCAAGAGCGCACGGGCTGTTAAAAAGAGTTAATATTTTGGCAACTAAGACCATATACATGAAGTCAATGTTTAAGAAAAAAACCACTCTGGTTTATTTCATTTTTATGGGCAAATAATTTTCAAGTAACACTTATGATAACAGATGGATAAATTTATGTCTGCAGTTAATTTGAACGATAATTTCCTTAGGATGTTTTACTTGTGTTTTTTTTTCTTTCTTTCTTTTATGAGAGCTGTCAGTTTCGTAGCTGAGAGCTGAATTTACTGCTTCAGAAATTCAGATGCTGCTCCAGTTCACAATGTTTATTAGCAGCCAAATCAGTAGGCTTTAAGGCAGAGGGTTTTGTTTCTTAAAATAATAAATATATCATGGAGAATATTCTTTTCTTGAGACAGAGTTGAAATGCAAGTGCTGTAGCATCTCCCACAGCAAGA
Source organism: Erpornis zantholeuca (assembly GCA_013400515.1). Lineage (NCBI taxonomy): Eukaryota > Metazoa > Chordata > Aves > Passeriformes > Timaliidae > Erpornis > Erpornis zantholeuca. Next base: position 1,225,447 of record VZTN01007936.1, on the reverse strand, counting down.
GGGGAGGCAGATTGTCTCTGGACCACAGTTCTGGGGTGGAGGACAGCACATGTTTAACCACCCCAGCAGCCCCATAGCATCTGAAGGTCAGAGAGGACCCAACTGTTGTGTGTGGTGTGGAGGAAGCCAGGTTTGCCCACAGCTTCTGATGCAGCTGGTGATAACAGGGATCTGTTTGTGTCAAACACAGTTTCAGTACATCTTTTTTGATGGATTAGGTTTAAATTTTTGAGATCTTCTCTAAGAATATAAATACAGTCTCCATTTTAGATGTCTGTGTGCTGTCATAAAGCACAGGAATTCATCCCAGAGTGGGAACAGTAGAAGTAGAATTCGATCATTTCCCTGCTCAGAACGGCATGAAATCCCTGCCCATCCTGCAGAGTTCTCTCAGTCATCACTGGATGGGCAGTGTCATCAGGAATGATTCTGATCATCATAAATTAGACTGTTAGTAGGAATCATAGAATAGTTTGGGTTGAAAGAAACCTTTAAAGGTCATCTGATCCAAGCTCTCAAACGGCAATGTTACTTGCTTCTAAAGTAAATATTCTCAGGTGGTTCTTCATAATGGGATTCAAAAGTGGGTTGCAGTCCATTTTCAGTAGGAAAAGAGACAATTGTGCAACTTTTCTGTAGGATGGGGCTGGTGTGAAAGCACAGTGAGAATATAAAATCTCCTCCTTGTAGTCCTCAGCCCTAGGTCTTTCCCTTTTGTTTTCTCTGCAGAGGATTCGCAAGGGAATTTCAGCACACGTAATTTTAGCTATTTGATATGCCAAAGACAGAAGCAGGCTCACCCTTCACCTTCTGCAATGAGCAGGAGTTACAGACATCTGCAAGGTGACTAAGGTCTTGCATGGTCTTCATCACTACTGAGATGTTCTTATTTTTCTCTGGAAAATAAGATATCTGGGGAGATACCCAGATGATGCAGCTTGAACATGCTTCATCAATGTGTAATGAGCTGACCACAATTGAGCTGGGACATTAGGGATGTTGAATTTGGGGGGCAAGGGGGCAGAGGAGAGGAGGCAGTGGTATTTTGGTGGAAAACCGTATTTCTACTCAGTAGTTTGGAAAAGGAAAGGAACTGATGGATACTCCGAACAACTTAAACTCAACTAATTAAAATCCTGAGAGCCTTTGTGAAAGCCATTAGCACCTGCCACGGGATCTGGCACTGGGGTTCACATGTGTTACTTGGAAGTGTTTTTTCAGGAGGGAAGTGCCTTGAGGCCACCGTCCAGCTGCACACTGAGGGACGGGGATTTACAGATGTTGAATATGCCAATAGCTGCTTTGCACTCCCAACTGAGGCAGCGTGCAGTGCAAATCAGGCACCAAAGTCGCACCACTGTTCTGCCACTGGGAACCAACTCATCAGAAGTCTGGTCCTTTCTCCACCAGGATTGTGGAGCTCTTTACCATTTCACTCGTCCTGTGTAGAACACAAAAGGAAAAAAAAAAAAAAAAGGAGGGGGAAAAAAAGAAAAAAGAAAGCACTTGCAGGCTGGAATATAAAGAGACTTTATCCCCCGGGTCAGGCGTCCTGATCCAATGCTGATTAGTGGTGCTACTGACATCACCAGCACAGTTCATCAACGGCTTCTCTCAGTGGAGCAAGAAGTTGGCGACCAGGAGATTGAACTTGGCCAGCCTACAAAAGAGAAGAAAAGGGTGAATTAACAGTTTGCAGATGCTAGAATTCCCTCTGCTCGTGTTTATTTGGGCATCCAGATGCTTGTAGTGAGGTCAGCCTGTTTTTGTGTATAGACTTCTTTTACTATTAGTTTTTAAGGCAAAGTATCACTTTGCTCTTAGAAATAGACTCGCATGCTAATTTTGACCAAAACCATGCAACTGATTCATTTAAAAGTCTTCATTAAACCGGCAGTGCCTGATTCTCTTTTCAGACACTCTGCTGTAAATCAGGAGATACTCCACTGGGGAAAACCTTGTTCCAAGTGCAAATCCAGCCTGCAGCCTTTTAAAATAAAAATAAAAAAATTCGAGGGAATATTTTATGTACATTGATCTTGTATAATACGGGGGTTTGGAAGTCCCTGAATATTTGCTTTTCACCTGAAGCTTAAATCGGCAAAGAGCGCCTCAGTTGGGGAGGCCAAAATAAACCTGCCTGCACCACCCTTTTGTGAAAAGGGAACTTCTGTTCTGAAGGCTGATTCCTGTAATTCTGATTTGAGAAAATCTTGTTGTGTAACAAGATATTAATTGTAGAAACACAGTGTAGCCTATGCAATGGTGAGAGCTGTCTTGAGGCCTCAGTCACCTCTACCAGCCAAGGAAGGCAAGACACATAGCAGGCAAAAGAACAGATTCCAGTGTTTGAGGTTGCAATTTGTTTTTTCTCCTGGTATGTCATCTCCCAAACTGTTGAGGGAAGCTGGACAAGCCCTGGACTGTGTTGGGTGGTCTCGTGGAGAATTCATTGTGCTCAACGGGGAGCTCAGCCTGGCCGCTGCTCACCTTTGCTTTCATTGTTGCTCCACTGAGGGTAGGTGCAACCCCAAATCCAGGTCTTTGTTTGCCAGTTGCAGGTATTCAAGTAAATGCTAAACTAAAGTGGGCCTTGCAAACTGCAGTGTGTACATTCACCATCTCTGGTGTAATTCTTCCCGTGATGAATGGGGGAAGTTGCCTGTATGCTGTAGGATTTGGGTTTAAAGAAGCACATGCATTAATGTCAGCTCCTCTGGGTCCCTGACATTTTCATATCATATTTATTATTATGCCTGTGCCAAGTTCTACTGTGTAAGTCTAATTCTGCCTGCCTGTTCTCAAAGAAAACTCTATTGGCCCCTCCTGTCCTATAATACAGGGATTTTGGCTATGCCCTTACTGTATTTCTCTTCAACATTTGAGATGTAAAAAATGTAGATATAATTTGGGAAATTTTCTCTTTGGAACTGAAGAACCACGAGAGGCTTAAGCACTCTGCTGAACAGGAATGGGCTTAAGCATGGGATGAAATCCTTTTTCACCCACACACACACACTCAAGAGCTTGCTGTGGATCTACAGGCCACCCTGTAAGCTCTCAGGAGACCAGGCAGGGCTCCCATATAACTCCAGATTTCATAATGGGAGTGTTGCAAACAATATATGGATGCCAGACAACTCATCACTTCCCATCCCAAAACTCAGCTGAAAATTCCCATCCAGCTCTAACAGTGCTGTTGGGAAGATTTTAAAAGAGCAGTGTGGCGAACCCCAGGACTGGCAACCTTCCTCTAACACTGAGGTTTCTGTGGGATGCTCCTGTGAAAGGCAAACAGATTGCAAAGGATCCAAGGACCTTGTCTCAGCTGGGATACCTTTGTGGGCTAGCTGCAGTGATTAAAATGTCTCTGCACCCTGTACTTTTAGTCCCCCTGCTGCCTGGTGCTGTCCCAGAGCAGAAGGCAATCCGGTGCTGTGTTTCCTTCAATTCAGAGCCTGGAGTGCAAGGAAAGATCCTTCAGTGGTGTTTCAAATTAATGCAAGTTGATGGGGTTGACCTGAGTTCATGCTCCTTTCTTCTGCTCCTCCTGCCTGGGTGCATGCTCCGGAGGAGGAGCAGGAATGTCCCAAGGCATCCTGGACCACCATAGCTGAATCCCCTGCAGCTCCGCTCTTGGAGCCTCCAGCTGTTGGAGCAGAAGCCGGAAAGGGAATTTAGTAAAGCCAGGAATTTAGGAACCAGTTTGTACTGTTTGTGGTGTTGGTCTCTTAGAGGTTCGAGCCGTTTCTGACCAGTTTTAGAGCCAAGCTGTGGGAGGACTGCATATGGAGAAGAACCAGTGGTAGTCTTGGTGCCCTGGAAAGGCAGGGCACAACTGCTGGCTGGAGTTAGTTGTTTTGCAAAAGTGGATTTGAAACTGTAAGCTTTAGAAAGCCTGGCTGTAATTTATGTGGATTTCTTGAGGATTTTTACTGGTATGGAAACTGGGACTGGAAATCTCATTAAACTGGGCGTTCTTTTGAGAGTTTCAGGTTTTCTCAGTCATGGTTGTGCCAGGAATATCATCAGAGAAAACTTGCTGAGAAAGGATTTATGGATTTGGGATCAGATCCTATTCTCACTGAATTAATGGTGATTCTGCAACTGACATCAAGGTGACTGGCATGTGCACCTGGATGAGACATTATTTATTTGTCATTCCAGGTCTTTAATCTAGGCTGCTACTTTCACATCAATACCTTCTTTATAAGCCTATTAAATCCCAGCTCCATTGTTATTTTCTCTGGTAGATCAGAAGAGATGTGTCAAGGAAAAGAAAATGTATGCGCAGTATACCTCTGCCCAAAAACAATATTTAAACATCAGAAATGTAAAGTGAAGGTAGAATTACTTAGAGGGGCAGAAGGGAAATAATTAAAGCTCCAGCCGGCAAGACGAGATGTTGTAAACTTCAGTTATTCACCTCTCTTAGACATTCAGAACACAAACTCTGCCACCGTTCAGGCATTTTATAGAGGCCTGCAGAAAGCAACAGAGGTCTCTTGGACAAAATTGCTCTGGTGGCAACTGAAACTGGGCTCAAGCCCAAGTCCAATAGCTGAGCTGCCATCTGAAACTGGAAAACGTTCGGGTTTGTGCCTGAATCTCAGCTCGCTCTCTGCAGTAGAAACCCTGAATCTGGACTGGACTGATGGGGAGTGAGAAGAAACTTCAGTCTGTGGAAAAGTGTTGCTGTTTCAAATTGGTTTTTGAAAAGATTACCCACAAAACTGGAAAATATGGTAATTCTTGGCAAAAATGGACTGACTTGGAGGTCGGCAAGCCCTTCTTCATAGAAAAGTTGGCTAAAGAGTTGTGAACTGAAATATGGCAAAATATGATTTCAGAACTACCAGGCTTTGCTCCCAGCCAAGCTCCAGGCAGGCAAAGGGCAGGTGAATAAACAAAAAGCCAGATGAATCCACCTTGGAACTTCTAGTTTGCAAGAGATGATCAGTGAGACCTACCAAATGCTTAGGTTTCAATAACCTGTTGCTCATCACCTGAAAATTATTCTGCCAGAGAACTTCCAAACACCTTTTTAATCTAAACAAAATATTTTGGTGGAGTTCAGCTTTGGAACTCTCTCTCAGTAAGTTAAGTCCCCCATCATTTTCCTGGAATAATGTTGCAGAACTTAAACCTGTGTGACTTGTATTTACATTAATAACTTAAGTCTTTTTTAGTATTTTTCTGTACTTTATTATGGGAAATACCTTAAATACTGAGGTTTGCAAACTTTTTAAAATAGTATTTATACACTGAAGGTAAATGGAGAGAAAAATCAAATGCCACCACTGGGTTAAGTCCGTATGAAATTCAGCACCAGTTTTCAGTATTTATACAGAATTCACATTCACTTTGTGTTTTTTCTTGAGGTGTTTGAGGTACAGTGAAACTGCTGTGAGGTTCTTATCACTTAGCGATCTGGTCTGGTTCCCATTGAAAATTCTGCAGTACCTCTCGCTGGGAGGATTGGTTTAAAAGGAACAGAGATCTGCCAAAGAAATAAAGACTTCATTATTGACATCAATGCTATTTTTAATCTGGTTTCCTAAGGAAATGAGGCTTAGGCAATGGCAGTGTTTGTGAGTATGTGTGTGTGTATATGTAGGTGTGTGTGACTGTGTCCTTCGCCCTCGTAAATTTTTCATCTGTTGGCTGACTATAACCAAACCTGACAGATGGCTGAGTCTCCAAGATAATAAGTTCTTGCAAGCTTCATGAAAATAAGTGATTGGATAGAAGAAAAAGACATTCATAGTGTGCATCCACTGAAAGGGCACAGCATGAGCTCAGCTTTTATTAGAGCTCAGAAAATCCCAATGAGAGAGGGAGGTGAGACACATCCCCATAAGACAACAGCATTTTTCTGGTTCCTCTGCACGTGGGAGGGTTTGGTGTGTAGCAAATAGATGAGACATGGCGTGGTTTAAATGTAATGATGACGTTTACAGCAAATAGTTATTATTTAGAGTATCTGAGGAGCCACGGTACCTCTGGGCTGCCCTCTAATGAGGTGCTCATTCTCAAGGCCAGAGCAATAGCAGGGAGCAGGTTAATAAATGTGACTGAGGCATGGCTCCAGGACTCTATAAACCTAATGAGTCGTGGGCACTCAAACTGTGCAGCCTCGCTGCTGCTAATTGGCCAAGTGTGCCATCAACCATGCCCAAAAATGTTCTTAAGTGGCCAAGGGGTGAAAAGAGCACCAGAAACTCCTGTGAGTCCAGGAGGCAGCCTGGGGCAGCATTCCTGTGTGCAGAGTTCAGGAACACTTTCCCGAGAACCAAGGTCATTCCCTTGAGAGCTGAAGCAGCTCACGGGAACTGGGGAACAAGACAAAGAAACAAAGGAAAGAATAAAGCATGACCTGGAGGAAAGGGGTTTGCAACTTTAGCTTGTCAGATGAGGGAATTGTTGTCACATAGCTGTTGGAGAAGATGCTCAAAAAACAATGTGAAGAGGAGAGTACTTGAAACCTTTCCAAAGAAGAATACAGATGGGGATCAGAAAAGCCAAGCCAGGGTTAGCTCTTAATTTTACTCTTTTTTGCTTGAGATTGAAAATTACGTATCTAGTGTCTTGGTAACAGTGATAACTGTTGGGGTGGGACTCTCCCTCTTGAACTCCAGGTGTCTGAAAGTTCAGTGTGTGTTCTGTATAAAACCATCAGTTCCTTTGAAACTCTCAAAGGACAAATCCTCCCACTTATCTCAGATGCATATTTTAAGATGGAAGCAATTGCCCTCTGGAGATACCTTTCCACTGACCACACAGGAAATGTAGAAAGCTGGCCTCCAACCTGACTTTCAGATGAGTGGGATTTATTGAACCCTGAGAGCAGGAGTCAAGAATTCAGGGTGTTCTGTCCTTACCTCTTCCTAACCTTGAGCAAGCTGCTCAGAGGACTGAGACCTCCCTGAGCAACTTTCTGCGTTTCTGCCCATGGCAGAACGTTGTTAGTCCTGAGCAAATTTGCAAGCAGAAGACTGACACAGGATTGCTTTCCATCATGCCTTGGAGAGCATCTTGGTGTGGTCTCAAGGGGTGAAGAAAGCCCTCTGCCACCAGCTCTGGAAAACTCATCCAGGGCTAGTGGGATGGGAGAAGGAGCTGTAACGCCTGACCATGTGCAACTTTCACATCCTGTCGTGCAATACAGCTGCAGCCCAAGGTTGGGCAAACATTTTGTCCACTGTGCAGATGCCCCTGTGGGCCCCAATGCTCAGACCAAACTCTCCATCTCTGCAATTGCATGGAAGAGGTGGGTTTGGACATGCTGAAGTGTAAAGTGTTTCCATCTTTCCTCTCCTCTTGGCTGGAGGAACAAAAGCCACTTTGGTGCCAGTTATTCACAGATCTGTCTGGAGACCGAACTGCAGACAGGAGAGCAGGCTCGCATTTCTGTTCATTAGGTTATCCCTTTTTCAAAGGAAGAAGCAAGAAGTGAAAACCAAGAAAAAAAAATTTTTTTGACATCCCATGTGTTTGACTTTTCACTGTTCTCTTACAGCCAGGCCAAATCCATGTAAGCGCTGTCAGTGAGGAGTGATTCGGACCTGGAGACCCTTTGAAAAACCCTTCTGATATATCTTGGTTTTTTGCATGCAAGACTTAGAGACAAATAGGAGGGCGTGTGGGTGGGTTTTCTGTTTTGTTTTTTTAGCATTATGGAGAGGCTCACCAGATAGTCTCCCCTGTGGGGGGGTCACTCACCGAGCGTGTAGTATTTACTCAGCATTTCTCTGAAACACCATCATCTTAGAAGTTGCCTTCCTGAATTTACATTCCCCGCTCAGTCGTCTCCCACGCCATGAAAGGCCCAGTGTTGGCTTCCCTTTAGGCCCTGCGCTGCACAGCGCTCCCGTCAAAAGGGAGCCCTTGGGCCTGGCGCTTTTGTTTTCCTTCAGACCTGCCAATCACCCCGCTTGCCTTTGCCCAAAGTTTGTTGTCTTTGCAGTTGGTCCCAGCGTGAGCTACCAAAAGCCTGGCTGGGCCTGACGGGGGATTCTGTCAGCCTCACCCCAGCACACGATCCTCCACCTCCCTGCCTCACAAAGGGCCTTTTCACCGGCCCGCCGCAGCCCCGAGATTTCATTTCATGTGTTACAATTAATCTGTATTTATTGCCACTTATCTTAAATGGCTAACAATATCAAGAGTTTAGAAAGTGCTTTTAATGTCAAACTGGGTCAATTAAAACTCTACTTAAAATATTTGCAAAACTCCTTGCCTGAAAGTTGCCCCCCTCAGTCTGCTGTTAACCAAAATGGTTTAAATAAATACACGCGGCTTGAGGAGACTGACACTTGGTAAAATTCCTCTTGATATTTTAGTAGAATCCAGGATTAATTTCCTTACTCCTACATTCACTTGCTTTTTTATTTAATAAAAGGAGAAAAATGAATAATACTTTAGATGGTTCTAAGTATTTGAAAAATTGAAACAATCAATTAAAAACCCTCAAGAGATAGGCTCATAACTTTTAATGCCAGAAGAGACTGTTAGATTAATTGGTTTGGTCTCCTGGAATTTCATCCTGTTTTTTGTGGACCCTAACACCATGTGTTTAACTCTGAACTTCATGCCATGGGCCACAAGTACTAGTTTTTAACTCCTTCAGTATTGAGTGTGCACATGAGAACTAGAACCTAAAATAGTAAAAAGTTAAATAATAAAATAGTAGCTTTTATGTGTATAAGTTGGGTTTTACTGAAGGCTGAAGATGGCTGGAGGAATCCATTTTTTTCCCCTTGCAGGAAAGCCCCCAGTTTTGCCCTGAACATTAATTTTAAAGCTCAGTTTGCAGGACAGCCCTAATAAATTGCATTAAATAAGTGCTGCTGTACTGCACCTGGGGACTCAGGGCTCTCATGCAACTCACCCAAGGCTGCACTTTGTTAGGGTGATGGCACACATCAGGTGGAGAAGCCCCAAGAGGGACCCCCAGGTAGGACTTAGCTGGGTTAAGCTAAGTTAGCACAGATTAAGTAAGATCTCAGGCTGAGGGAATCAACTACTTAAACTTTGGTTCACATGGACTTAAACCTCTGATCCTCAAACACTTACTGTGAGGAGCAACATTAATGAAGCCTGGTTTCCTATGGATTTAGGCCATTTGCTTGGATTCCCAGCAGTCTAATAAGGTTTGAACTGTAGCTGAGTCATTTCTATTAATTAGGGCATTTGTATTATCTTTATGGCTCTCTGGTGTCCCTAAAAAGTCTCACTCTGCAACTTTTCTTTCCATGGGAGAGATCGGCGAGTCCCTGCGCAGCCATCTGTATTCATAAAATGTGTAAGAAAGGACTCTCCTGGAGGCAGCTGGTCTTCTGTCTAATAGATTTGAAATTTGCCCGTGGGTTCAGAATATTTCAAGGGAGATCATAAAAACAAAAACATAGACACAGAGAGACAGAGTGATCCTGTAAGCATCATGTTTTTTGGAAGCAAGGTTAAAATGGAATTGCCATATTTATGCACTGTAAATATTGCACAACTTGAGGACACCAAATGGTTTCAATCATTTCTTTAGTAATTTATTCCTGTAGAATATTTAATTAAACAAATCTGACTTTCTCAATTTTTTAAAAAATTTTTATAGATTAGACAGGGAAACACATCCTGAAGAATTTCTTTTGTGTATGAAATAACATTAAAAAAACCTATTTTTTCTTTTTTTGGTCCTTGCCATCCATAAGGGTAGTGTGATTATGTCAGTTTGGTGGAAAACAATTATTCTTCAATATCAGTGTTCTGAAGAACACAAAGATACTGGCTTGTGGATGTGTTTTTATTAGTTGCTGTCCTATTTGTTATTCTTTTTGATTTTGTTCTTAATCTTAGTCACTGTATGAACAGGCCAAGGGATATTGATGTCTAATTGCATCCCAAGAATGGCAAACAGGACAAAGCTAGCAGCTTGCAAACAATCTCCTTCCAAACAATCAAGTCAGACTGAAATATGTTTGCAGAAACTTTTTTTTCTCTTTTTTTTGGTAATGCTTGCAAGCAGGAGCGCTGTGAGTTTCCCATTACTGTTTTCCATCCCCAGGTTATCGTGTCCTGTCAGCCTGGTTTCAGACCTGTGTGGCAGAGCCTTGTGTGGCCCTGAATCATTTTTTTCGCCTCTTTGGATCTGACAAAAACGTCTCACTTGAAAAGGTCAGGTTTGAGATCTGTTTGAAGACCATTGCCTGTGGCAGTGTTGGCTGAGGTCTCTTATCCTGGACAAGGCTGCTGCCTTAGAGTGACTTTTTGTTAGAATCTGTGATTTCCTCAAAAAGCCATTAAGGGCTGTGTGTTAATATTGGGAGCTTTCTTGGACAGATCTGGACCCCAGAGTGCCCTGGGCAGCTTCAGGGGAGGTCAGTGATGACAGGCTGGAAGTGCAACAGCAGGGAGGCGAGAGCTCTCAGACTTGGTGTAGTCAGGGAGGATGCTGATCCCAGTTTCCATCAGAGCCACTAGCCTAGCTCCACACATCTCTGCTAGGAACACTGCAACCCATAGGCTGGTTTCCCTGGAATTTTGATGGAAGGTGGAAGTTCCTGTGGTTATGTTCCTACTTGGCTTTGGCAAGAGGAGGAAACTTCTGGTAATGTTGCCATTCAGGAAAATACTGTGATATAAACTCAAATTCACTCTTTCCTAGGTATTGGAAAAGGAGCTCGTTCTCCAAGCATGTATCTGTAGGAAAATACACTTTGCTGGTTCCACAGGTTAAGAAAAAAAGACTTGGATTTTAATGCTATTTTCTGCTAAAATTAAGTGTTTAGGATTCCCCAGCTAGGCAGGCTCTCAGCTCATCTGCTTCCATTGGATATGGAGGACGAAACAAGGAGGCTTTGCCAAAATTCGGTTGAAATTAAGGAGACTCCTGATTGAGTCTCACCAGGGGGCCAGCAGGGAGGAGGCTGGGTACCAGCCCAGTATGGCACAGGTCTTGTATTAACAAAATACAAACACAGTTGTGTTCAAAATCACTTCCTGCTGGGCAAGAAAGGGAAATGAACACAGGAAAATAAAATCTGAGTCTTAAAAGGGAAGGAGCTGTGCTAAGTGCAGTCTGGTTACAGCCTTGGATCACTGTAACTGTGGGAAAATGTGATGAGACAGTTTACCCAAGCACATTTGCTTTTTTCCTTCTTTGTTTTGGGTGGGTTCATTCTATGCTGTTGTGTATAAGCAGGCAGTGATGGATTGTCCCACAGTTCTGTGCACAGTATCGAAGAGTGCTGGATTTAATTGTCCTGCATTTATTGTACAAAAGAAATGAGTTATGAGCCACTTTACAGCATCTCCAGTGAAAGTGATTATCAGCACTGCTCCTTGCCAGAGATATAACTCTGTCAAGCAGACTCCCTCCTCTCTTGGGTTCCTTGGAAAAAGCTCGTGAATTTACTGTCTCTTGCCAGTGAAAGCTCGGGGTAAAACACAAAACCAAAAGCTGCCAACAGCTATATATTCAGTTCAGATGTTGTAGGAATTTCTTACTCCATTTTTTTCCTTCCTTTTCCCCTGGGTGGAAGATCAGTCAGGACTTTTAAAGCATGCAGCAGAAAGTGTTCTCAGTCGATTGCTCTTTTGATAACGTAGGTGATCTCTGTGTCTGGGGAGACTTGGCTGTTGGCTTCAGCGAGCTCTGTCCAGGGCTTGTGTGCATGTACAGCACAACTGGTTGTGATGCCAGCGAGGGAAACCCTCCATCCCTCTGCACCCAACCATACCCCACAGCTCTTCTCACACTGCTCCTCCCTGCATTGCAGATAACCCCAGGAGCAGGTTTAAGCTGAGGCGGATGTATAAAAGGAATGTTATGAGCTCTGCCTCCCAGACATTGCACAATAACTCATGTGCAGAGGAGTGGGGAGATTTGCTCTTTACCTCTTCTGTTGGATACTGCATAATAAAGGACAGCAGGATGAATTTCAGGGACCGTAACATTGCCTGTCAGAAAGATATTTGGGGGTGATGCTTCCCAGTGTTGCAGAACAGCTGCAGTGGAGATTTTGTGTTGGGGTTTGTTTAGATCTGCAGAATTACTTTCAGTACCTTCAGGAGAGCTGGTACACGCCATGTGCTTTGGGGACCTGTGGGTCCTGTCCCCTCTCCAGTGGGTTTTTTGTGCTTCCATTCAAACAAACACAAGATTCCTGTGTGTTCGCAGATATTTTTATGACTGGGGTAACCCAGATAAACAAGTGAATCAGCACATGGATAGAGATAACAGTGTGTACTCAAGCTCTTACAAAAGGTGCCTTTCTACACTCCTCCACATGAACAGATTTCACATGGTTTTATCAACAGGTCTACAACTGCCAGAAAGTCTGTTCTTGAGAAGAGGAAAGAAAAGAGGAAAAAAAGCTGTAAAAAACCCTGGACTCTAATGGCACTACCAGGTAGCATGTGCAATTCATTTAACTATGAGTCTCCAAATGTGTTAGCTCATAGCTGTGGTAACACTCATGGCAGCAGTCCCCGGGCTGAAAACTGTCCTGCTAATTAATAACAGCAAGGAACAGAGGTTGTGTGGAGTGTCACAGCAACAGGTCATGAATTAGGAGAGGAGCGCTTGTGGTCACGTGCTCTGTAAACACAGAACCATACTTGAAATGATTCCCTGTGTAAGTATGATCGTGCATTTTGGATAATCAGGGCTCAGACTAGTGATGATTCCACGATTTCTTCCACTCTTGTCATTCAAGTGACTTGCAGTCCTTTTTAAGTCAGATGGATACCAGCTGCAACAGAGAAAATTCAGCAAAGAGGGCTTGGAAGGTTACTTTATGTTTTGTGCACTGAAAAGATTGTCCAAACTTCTAAAAAGTTGCTGGGAAAAGTTGTGGGGTTAAATGGCAGGATGGTATTTCCTTGGTTTGGAAAGTCCCAAGTGGCCACTTGTCCATGAAAGGACCAGAGACTCCTGGGAAGAGCTGAAAGACAACCTTGTAACAAGATGGTCCTTCATTCCAGAATGCCAATCCATGGTGTCTTTCTGTAGGAATATAAGGGACAGGTTCCTGAGGGGAAAAAAGAAACTCAAAATCACAGAGTTAACTAGGTTGGAAAAGACCTTTGAGATCATCAAGTCTGAGCTATGACCTAACAGCACCTTGTCTACCAGCCCATGGCACTGAGTGCCACATCCAATCTTCCCTTAAAGTCACCTTCCAGAGATAGTGACTCCACCACCTCCCTGGGCAGCCCATCCCAGTGCCCAGCACAACACAGGAGTGTCAGTGTTTTATGCCATGAGACTTTATACTTTTTCCTTTGCAAATAGCTGTTTGCCTGGTGGTGGCTAGATTCATTTGGGATGTGGGAAACAGAAGTTCATGCCCACTTCTGATTCCTGGGTTAAGACATGGAATTGTTTTTGACTTGCTTTTGGGGTGGTTTCTGCAGGAGGACAGTGATAAGAGTTATTCCAGAAGAATTCTCCAATAGCAGGTTACCGTGCATTATCTATTGCAGCAAATTTAATTGGAAGACTTTGCTGTTAGGATACAGTACATGCAGATCCAAGGGCCAGATCTCCATGTACCCAAAATCTTGAGACAGTTTGGCTCTTTGGTCTATTAGATCTTAAGTGCTCCATAACCAGAGCTTGTGCCGAGGGCTGGATTTTCAAGAGGTCTGAGCCCTTAGACAGCAGTTTTGAAAACCTGGCTGAATTTCAGTGCAAGCCTGGCTTTGGAGACCTTTTATATGTTCGTTGAGCACAAAGGGACAGTCTGTCTTGTAAGTTCATGCCTTCATTAGGAGGAACTGAATTCTATTGATTTCCATGTGCATTTTGGCGGGATCAGACCTCTCCAGCGTGTGACCTGTCAGCACTACACTTAAAAGCTCTGCCATGGCAACCAGGGCAGCAGCCCTACAGCAGGGGAATGGGAAATGGCATGAGGTGGAGAAGGGACATCCTCTTCCTATTGATGGGAGACTTCCCCATAATAGAGAAGGGGGTGGGGGGGGAAGCTTGATAAGTCAAGTGGCTTGATTGGTAAGCAAGCTTACTCTAAAGTAAACACAATGCTATATGTGTCCCTTTTGCCAGTGAGATCATCTGTTTCTTTGTCAGGGAAGAAAATGTGTTTCCCTTCCAAGTCCGGGGCTAATCAGGCAATTTACATGAACAAATAAAGATGAGGTTTAGCAGCACTACATAAATAAAATACAACTCTAAGTGGCCACCAAAGAACTGAGCTGCTCGAATGGAAGAGCACTGGGACGTGAGCCAGGTGGCTGCTGTTTGCCATGGCTGCTTACAGTTCCCCATCCAAGCATTGCTCAGATGCTCCTTGCTGCGGTGAGGTTTATGGGTGTAGCAAAACATGCTCTGGGAGATAAACAAGCTATGCTGCAGAGGAACAGAATGTAACATCAATCTGTGCCTTAGCCATGGGCTGTACAGAAAGTAGTTGGGCTCTTGCTAGAGCAAGAGAGTGTGTAAGGGTGTGCAAGGGGGTGTAAAAGTGTGTAAGGGTATGCAGGGGTGTGTGTGAGTGTGCAAGAGAATTTAAGCAAAACAGACACTTAGACTGTATGCATAGGATTTGGCTGTATGCATAAGCTGGAATGAACCTAAACTGCACCAAACTGCTTATTTATAAGTATTACTAAACCAACAAAAACCTTTCAGAAGTTGAGTTACTGTAATATAAATATAACTGATGTGGAAGCTGCAGGTTATAACCTCCATGCAGGGCAAAAGTTTGATGGGACTTTCAATGGGAAAGTCACTGTGATGCTGGAAAGGCCAGTGCTTTGCATCTGGATTCATTTGGCCTATGGGTTTCACATCTGCTGTCCTCACGCATTGCCATAAATGCACATCCAGGTGATAGTTACCACAGGCTATGGCTCAGCAGGTGGGATGCAGTTGTTCTGTGCTGTTATTGGAAATATTCTTTATATCAGCTCATTGTTTTAAATGCTAAGACCTGGAAATTCATGGTAGCCGACTCCAGGTACTTGAGCAAAGTAATTATATTAGTTTATATTAGTTATTCAGACATTATAGTATTTCTCCTGAATATGTGAGATAGGAAGTAAACCTCTCCAGAGGAAACTACAGCTCTCTTAGGAGATTGGCCTCACTCTCACGGCATCTGTCTCTCTGCATTGACTTTAATGGAGCCTTAGGTAAAATGCTGTGGTTAAATACCTAAAGGTAGGCAAAATCTGGGCTGGGAATTGGTACACCCCACAGACCTTACAAGGGGAACAAACCAGCGTAATTTTTCCTAGTTGACAGATAAGAGACTCAACTAATATGCCCAAAGCTAACCAGAAAGTCTGTGGCAGATTCAGGAACTGATCGTGGGTGTTCTGAAGTCCAGTTATGGCCTTAACTGTTTCCATGCCATTGCTGCTGCTCACAGCTGAGGCTTTGCACCCCATCCAAACAAAACACATATTTCTAACATATTGTTATTTCTCTCTGTGTGTATATATCTACATAAAAACTAAGATCCACCTGCATTTCCTAATGCTACAGTTACCAGGTGTTTTTGAAGCGTACAGTCTCTCACAAAAAAAAAAAAGGCTGTTAGGGCCAACCCAGCTTTGGCTGGTGTTGGCTTGGAAATAAATCCACTGAGAATTACCATATCCAAATGTTTCACCTGGCACAGGAAGCCCCTGAGCCGCAAAAGGCTGGAGGCTGGGAGGGTATCAGGGGAAAGGATTCCTACCGAGCTGCCCTGGTGTTTGTCTGGTGGGCTCAGCCTGTTCCTGGTGGACCCTTCCCATGTACCCAACATCAGCTAAAAGCTGATGACAGAACTTAGCCCAGAAAGAGAGAGAAGAGCTTGGGTGGGCTCTTGCAGTTTATCAAGGAACATGAACCCAAACTTCCATTCAGCTTCCCAGTAACTGCAGTGCCATGAATGCTCAAGAATCCAACACTGACGATCTCATGGGATACTGTGATGCTGCTAAATTTAAAAGAATAAGACTATTTTTAGAATGAACAGTTAACAGAGTTCCCACAAATCATGTTGAGAGGCATGGTTGTGATTATAGATCTGTAACATGTTTTCTGTGATAAAAAACAGACCTGAGTCAGGTGATCTTGTTAGCACAATGTTTGTACACTTGGGTAATAGATGCAGCTGTGGCAAAAAAAAAAAACAGATTTAAAAAAAAAAATCAGCAGTTCTATTTTAGTAGTAATTACTCATTTATAAACTGTAGCAGAGGAGTAGCTAAAATCAGAGGCGAGACCTGCAATGCTGGGTTTTGGGAGGGACTATAAAATGAGAAACATCCCACTCCCAGGACAGATGTCCTTTCCCCTTTGCTGACTCTCCCCAACACCTGCTACACTTCAGACACATGCTTACCTTCAACTTGGCTTCATTTTGACATAAACATCGCTTAAAGTTTAACATGTGCTTGTGGGCTCTGCTGGATAAGACAGATCATAGAGTCACAGGGTGGTTTAGGTTGAAAGGGACCTTGAACATCATCTTGTCCCAAGCTCCCCTGCCATGGGACACCTCTCAATAGACCAGGTTGCTCAGAGCCCCACCCAACCTGGCCTTGACAGCTTCCAGGGAAGGACATAGATATGTGCCTAAAACTTCCTTAAATTGCAATTTTAAATGTTTTTTTTTTTCTTTTTTTAAGACTGGTGAGAGAGCTGCTGCTATCAGACTTGCTGATCTTGATTTTCTGAGGGGCTGAGTGTGCTGGAAGCTTAGCCCCTTCTCAGCGTGGTCACCCTAGTAAATATTTCACATGTATGATGTGTGTTATTGCCAGGGACCAGGTTCTGAGCCAGTGCCTGTGCTGTTGGCTCTACAGGGCAGCTTGGTGGGAGCCAGTATTGGCCCAGGGGATGCTCACAGGGTTGCCCACAGCCATGGATCATGGCACTCCTCATGGCATCGGTTTCCAGCTCAATTTGTTCTGGTTCCATTTCTCTCCAGTCAGCTGTTTCTGCACCTTTGCGTGTGCCTGAGCTAACTAAGGAGATTGGGAGCCCTGAGGTAGTTTGAGTTTGGGAAACATGGAGAAAAATTACATGAAAAAACCCCATTCTCATTACTTACCTCACCTGTCCAGTCCCCAGTAGGTTTAAGGATTTACAAGGAGCTCTCCTAGGAACAGACATCCTGATTTTTATGGAGCTGAGTTCAGCAGTTTGTGAGATCAGACTGGGAGCACTAAGTCCTGAATTTGTTTCAGATACTAAATTTAAAGTCTAATGGGGAACTTGGGAGTTTTTGGTTATTTTATTCTTTTTCTTCTGAAACAAAATTTTTTTGCAAACTGAAAACAAGACCTGATGCATAAAATTTCAGGTAATAATTTTCTCTAGGAAAATTTAATTTCTGTAAAATTAAAATTATTTATAGGTAAAAAATGTATTTTGTGAAGGAAGTTCAGTTAAAAGCTTTACATTCCTTTACTGGAATAGCAACATGAGCAGGTCTAGTTTATAATAACATAATGATGATTTTTATCCTAAACTTCAATTTTACAGCATCACATATAAAAATTAGTTCATGAATCCACATGAAAAGCTATTTTTCATCCTTTTGAGTTTGTGAGATGCTTGGCATCCAAACATCAGTCTGGTTTCTTGGCTCTTCATTATCAGCCACATGGTAGGGTTTAGTCAGCTCTTCCCTTCTGTGATACATCCAAGGCTTGTGCCTTGGAGAAGTGAAATTGCATGAATTCCCACCATCTTTGAAATGTAGCTTGTTCTTTTAGTCTGAACTTGCCTTGGGTTTACTGGGCAGTGTCCTCAAAGTCTGTGTAAGGAGTTTTTCCATAAACGTAGCCTCTGCACATTTATCCAGATCACACTGAGAGCTTTCTGGCTCTTTTTTTCTCTTTAAAAGACTCATCTGCATCCCACTTGTATCGGGTGATCTGTGCCTTACTTTGGCTTTCGTTAGCCCAGAGAGTTCCTAGCTTGGAGCTGCAAACCTGAGCACCCTCAAGCTGAGAGAAGCATGAAGCTGAGCTCTAGAGTCAGCTCCTATTTTCATGGGAGGTCCTTGAGGGATGCAATGAGTACTCCAGGTCGTGCCTTCACTGTACAGTGGCTCCTTGTCCTGGGAGAAGTGTCTGAAACTGAGGCCCTGGTGTGATTTTGGGGCTCTTTGTGGGTGCTCGTTCAGGTGCAGGCTATGTGGCTGGAGGAGTTGCTGACACCCTCACAGTGCTGTGACTTCCAGTTCAGTAAGTGCTTCATCCTCCAATTTCAGGGCTTCCTTTCATCTGCTCCCCTTGTCAATGGCCTGGAGAGGTGCACTGGAAGCATCTAAAAGCCCTCTGGGATGAAGCCTGGCAGCTTTGCATCCCACTCTGCAAACAGAGGCTGCAAGCCAAGCTCTGCCTGAGCGGAAGGAGGTGCTGGTCCTCCAGCAGCAGCCTGCCCAGCCGTGGAGAGGCAGTGGTGGGACTTGGAGTGAAAGGAGATGGGTGGAACTGAGTGGACCAACAGCAAAGTGGCCTGGGAAGAGGCAGGGCTCCATGGGGCTGTGATGTTTCATTCATGATGCTCTGGCCCCTCGCCATCAGGCAGTGGTGTGGTGACAAGGGGATACAGCACGGGGCCAAGCAGCTTCCATCTGCTGAGACAGAACATGAGAATGCACAGTGGAGCCAGCCTCTCCCCCTTCCCATTTCTTCTTCCAGAAAATGGCTAATGTAAATAAATTGTCTGTTCACGTGTGTTTTGGCATCTGAATGGGAACACTTGTCTGTGTGCCCCCACCAGCCCCTCTCCCTCCCTCCCTTGGCGCTTTTTCTAAATGAGCTTTTCTTGCTCAGCTCAAGCCGGAGTTATTCCATTGGCATTTCCCTCCTGGACTGATAACGAGCCGAAGGAGCAAGCTGTAAAGCTGGTGACATAGACCAGCCCCAGTGGTGTCCAGGAGCTAAAAGGTCCCCAAGCCCTGTCTTGTGCAGCAGATAAACACTGGGCAGGGACCCAGGGGCCGCCCCAAACCTGCATATTGGGCTTTGCATATACCACACCACTCACCCTGGTCTCTGTAGGAGCTCAGACTTGTTAAAAGCTACTCCCTGGGTGCCAGCAAAATTGTGCCAGTATCCACGATGTTCCCTGGAGCACCAGACTTGCAGGAAAACCCTTCAATGTGGCTGTGCTTTAACATTACTGATAGTAAGTTACTGAAGGGGAAAATAACATACATTTAATAAAGGATTTCATTAATGATAATGCAAACAGGTGACTGCAGGAGAAAATACTCATAGAAATTCATTTTGACCGGGTCACTCCAACTTCAGGTTGTTTTGCACAGACAAGGAGAAGAGAGGTGGTAGGTCACATGTTGCAAAATGTTTCAGATGCTTCCAGTTGGAAAAATAAATATTCAAGCAATTACAATGCCCCTTGCTAAAGGAGGAGATGGAAACATATTGTCATCCTCCTCACGATGTGCATTTCCTGTGCTGCAGGGTAATGAGCCACCCAGACATCCTTAATCCTGCTGGATTATTTGTGGCTGCACCTGCCTGAACTTCTTCTCTCCTGATTAACATTTGATTAAATCCACTTTTAAAATGCCAGCGGGCCTGCAGCACTGGGGGGGCGCTTGCAGAGAGTGTTTTGCTCTCCATCCTGATTGCATCTGAATTAATTATGCTAAGTGCAGTGACAGGAACAATATTGATGTAACAGAAGTTTATTAGGTTGATGTGGTCATTCAGACAAGAGCTGTAAGCGGCTTCACGTGCATAGGCTTGGCCTCCCATGAGGAGAAAATGTCATCTCATTATTATTCAGATTGACCTGATTTGGGTAATTTCTTTCTGGGAGTGAGGTCGTTTTGGAATCTCATTAGTTTACCGACATTTGCATGTGTTAATAGAGTTCTTGCTTGTTTTTAATCCTCCCTTCCTCCCTTACCATTGCAAAAGAGCATTTGGTGAAAATCAGGGATTTGGGCTGTGAGGCTGAAAACTTTCAAGGCTTCATTTTGGACCTGCTGTGCTCTCTTCTCTTTGTGGACCCTGACCCCAGGTGTGGTGGTTCAGGAAGGCATTTCCTCTCCCCAGGGAGCAGGCCCCACTCTATGAGGGGAAGATGTCCCACTGTCGTTGTAAGGACAGGTGGCTTTCATCACTTCTGGGTTTTTTACCTTCATTGTGTACATCACCAGTGCCTCAAGCCCCTCCGAGCTGGTCTGTCCTGCTGTGTGAAAATCAAGGAGCAAATCCTGCCAGGAAGAAATGTCTTAACCACACTTGAACGTGGATTATGTTCTTATCTCTGGCAGCAGTTGAGGGCTCCCTTTTCAGCAGGCTGTGGTGTGATGGGGGAGTAACCACAGCTCTGCTGGGCACAGGCATCCCAGGGCCACGGGGGCTTCTTGGGGCATGTTTGGAACCTCCTCCTAGAGGGAATGGGAAGCCCTGCAGCTGCATGCTCTGGGCTTGGCAGGGTTTCCCAAAGCCTCTGAGCTCCTGTCACCTCACTGACTGCTGGATCAGGCACAGGATCTCATCCTGAGCAGTGATTATATTTCACATTTTATGACTTAGACACAAAATTCCAGCCCTGTGTTACTGCCCTTGCACTGGCAGCCTCTGGCCCAAAGCAGTTAGCCTGCCTTGCTGGCCTTAAGGGAGCGTGCCATGAGTGACTCCAGCCTCTCACAGTCTAATCTACAATAGATAAGTGCTTGGAAATCTTAAAAAAAGAAGAGCTTTAAAGCAACTTTTTTGGGCCTTGTAAACATCTTTTTGCTGTGGTTGCTTTTTATTTCCTTGCTAACAGGTGTTTGTGCACGATTTGCTTGAAGAAGCCACTTACCTGCCAGGCAGCCCATCATGGGAATGTGAGACACTGAGCAGACACCTTGTATTGCTCTGGGATTCCCATTTCTGCTCTTCCAGATCCTGTGGCCCCATTAGTATAAAACCAAAGCTTTCTCTGGAAATCATACAGCAGCTTCTCTCTCCTGTGTGTTGATGTCTTGAACCTATAATGTCAGGAAAGGAGAAGAGAAAGATGCTTTTCTAAATGAGTAACAAAAGCCTCTTTTTACAAATAATTTAGATTTTCCCCCACCCCCCTTTCTGAAAGTGGAAAGTCCAATAACTCATTAAACAGAAACGTGGGGGGAGATTCTTGGGAAAGCTTTCATGGGGGGACAGGGATAAACTTTAAAATCTTCTCCTAAAAAATGGCATACTCTGTAACACCTGTGGCTGGAACTAGAAACTATTATTTGTTTGTTTAAAGAATGCTTGGAAAAATCATTTTCTGGCCAGCTACAGATTAAAGGTTGGGATTTGGGGTTTAGTTGTTTGTGGTTTTTTTTCCTCATAGGCTTGTTGTTTCTTTGCTGTAGACTTATTTTCCTTTTTGCAGCTTCTCCCTCGGTGCTGCACCACACCACTTGGGTTCCTCCCAACATCTGCTCCACACTCTGACAAAAGGGCCTGCAGTGGGAGCTGCCTGGATCTAATTTTGAAGGGTGATGGCCAGTTTACTCCTGCAGGTCTCCACGGTGTCTCTAAATGTGTTTCACCTTTTTCCCACGAACCCAGTGAACTCCCTGGACTTTTTTTTTTTTTTTTTTTTTTACTATTTTAGATGAGATTGTGAGTACTTTTTTTTGAAGTGTTTTCTTGCCTGGTTGCTGGAGGCTGAGTGGGTGAACAAAAACACCTGGGCCAAAAAAAAAAAAAATAAGAAAAGAAGTTAACAATAAACCAGATAGGGTTGTTTATTGAGCTGTGAGTCTCTCACAAATAGCTGACTGTAGCTGTATTAAATTACCTTCTACAAGTATCTAGTCTTCATTTGTAACCCAGCCTCATAATTTGCTCAGTACTGATTCTGCACCAGCTCCCCTTCCACAGTTCCCATTTTGAAACACAGGCATTATACTGAGCTTTTTCCTGTGGTGCTGTGGCTGATGATAAATGTTATCACCCTTTTACCTCTTAAAGAGGCCATTTGTAAATGGGTCCTTACTTTGCTGTATTCACCACAGGTATTTTCCTCCCGCATGCTCAAGCAGTGTGATTTTTGCAGTGGGTAGGTTGTTCAGGGGTATTTCTTTCCAACCAATGATACAAATTACTGAAGAGAGAAGCAATATGAAAAAGGAAGCACTATAAAGAGAACAAAGCAGGTGACATATCAAAGCATAATTACTATGATTAATGCATTTGCAATATGAAGGTAGCATTACAGTAAGTTTTCTTGGAGCTCCTCTGGAATTTACTCATCTTCTGACACACAGGGTAGCAGCTTTCAGATTCACTCAGACCCTTTCTTTGCATTTATGAAACAGCTCTACCACATGAAATGGTAGAGAATGTCAGGGCAAAGAAGTTGGAGAGCTCTCTCTTGGTTGGATAGTTGTGAAGTTTCCTCACTCTGAATTAAGAGTTAGTTGATTAACATTCATTTATCCTGTATTGTCCCAGCTTTGAGGTGGCCACTGTGCTTTTCTCCTCCTTGAAGGTGAAAAGACTTCACGACCTGGTGACTCTCAGTAGGGCATGAAGGGAAACTGCTTCATTGGGAGGCAAAGCCTCATTCTTCCACGTGCTTGTTCTTTACTGCCTGTAGTTAGACTTATCTGCCAGGGCTGCCCATGGCTGAACTCTCCTTCAGTGGCTGCAAAGCCCGAGGGATCTCACTTTGAAATACCTAAGATGGGATGCAGAAGTTCAATGTGAAGAAGCAGCCATAATTCCCACATGCCTGGTGCTGGCATCCCTATACCCAGCCCCAGAAGCATGACCAGAAGGGGATGCTCCTCCATGGAGACATGGTTTAGTCAGCAGGAGATGTGGGAAAGGTTCCTGTGTTTTGGGCAAACCCCCAGGCTGTGCCTGTTAAAGGAGGTAATACTGCAGGTGTCCATTACTGTGCTGTGTGTTCTGCAGGAATCTCAATGGCTGTGGCACCAGAGAACTCTCCTCGTGGTTTGTTTTTTTTTCAACTCCTTCCAACACAGTGGTTGAAAATCAGTGGAAATGAATGCTGTTATCATCACCACACACACAGGATGTTGAAAAGCAGGATTTCTCTTCCAGGGAAAGAAATGTGTTTGTACTCTAAGATTAATCAAAAAAGTAATGCTTAAAAGTTTTGGAACAGAAATTCCAGCCTGCTCCAAAATGAACCTCAGTGGAAACCTGACTTTGTTTCCCTGTTGAGGATGACCAAATACTGCCAAGCCCTGAAGATAGCAGATTGGCCATCATGAAACAGTATGATCTGTGGAATCATTTTAACATTGATAATAATATTTTAAAATAACATGTCAGTCAAAAGTGAGTGTTATTCATAATGTAAATGAATGCTGTTAGAACTTAGGAAAATTCTAACAGTGACATTAGAGTGTCCAACTGATGGAAATCTAATTTTCCCTTTCAATAGTTTTGTCAAAACCAACATCATGTGCAAAATGTTTTGGAGCTGTGACAGCATTTCCCAGATGAAAAATATCACTTTAAAAAGTATTTAATTAGGCAGATTCAATGTGCATTATGAAAATTAATAGCTGTTTAGGTTTGGAAGAGAAAAGCAATGTGGAATTTAATAGCAAGACGTTCTAATGAAGTGCAACTTCTAATCAATAAATCGCTGTTATTCTGGTTCACCATCTTTCTGCACGTCCTCCAGCAGCTGAGTACCAGCTGGGCTGGAAATGCTCTCATTGATATAACTGGATGCAGACAGCTAATTTGGGAGTGTTTTAACCTACTTTGTACTTGTCTTTATCTTTACTCTCCTTTTCATGTGGCCTCCTGCTACAAACCATCCCTTGGAAGATAGGACAGAGGGATCTGACGAACACACTTTCTTTGGTGGGTTTATGAGGCTGAGCAGTGGAAGGATTGTTTTCATTACTAACATCCTGGTGTAGTAAAATACCAAATTTAATACATATGACAATTGTTATATTACTTAATCCACCATTTGCCTTCTAATTTAGTTTGAGTTTGCCTTGTTATTTGGTATGTTAGAGGAAGGCTACAGTTGAGCTATTTGGCACACCCTTCTGTATCATCAGATGTGCTTTAGCATCACGTGCTGATGGAGCCTCCAGTAAGACCTGGTGGGATAGAGATCCCATCAGCCTGTCCTGGCTGACCTGGGTGGAGGAGGAGACATCTGGTGTCAATTTTGTGAGATCTCTCCATCAGTTTGGCAGCTTTTTGTTTCGGGGAAGGCAGGTTCACAAGATGACACCAGGGAGGCAGAGAGTGGAGCTCTTCTGTGGCTTTTGTGCAGCTGATGTGGCTCAGAGCTAAGGGAAAGCCACCAGACTGCGTGGTAAAGACCAGAAGTGTGAGCAGCGTGTGTGGGGAAGTCAGTTCATGGATCTTCTGTGATTCTTGGGAGGCTGCTTTCCATTAAAATGGTTTTTATTATGTTACATTGCCAAACCTGAGAGCAATAGAGATATTTTTCCTTTCACGCTGCAGAGGGTGTGAGAAAGCAGAGCCAGGCATTGCACTGCTCATCCCAGAAGGGCAAGTCACTCTCCAGCAGCAGGATATCTAAGTGAGCTTTGCTCTGCATCATCTGCAGCAAAGTGTGTGGAAGCCTTCCACATCCAAACAAGCTCCACAGAATGTTAATTTATTTGTAGGGTCCCTCTCAGGACACTGAGCATCCTCCAGCCCACGCTGAGACAAACCTGGCTACTCCTGGTAGGAGAAGCTACCATGGAATAACTTATGGTGTTGTAGGACTTGGTGAGGTTGGTGGGGCTTGTAGCTTGGTATTGTGAGTTGCAAGAAAGGTTTTGAATGGTGCTGATCCTCTGGTTCTCATCATTTTGGAGTCAACTAAGGCGGTTGTCTAATTGTAGACAGGCAAATTTTGGTTTCATTGAAGGATTGAGCTCTGGGGTGCTGTCCTGGCTACAAACCAATGGGCAGTAGAGCACTGCTCCAACTCAAATCACATCCAAATCTCTTACATGTGTGTGTTCGGGAGGGAGTGGTTTGTGGGGTTTTTTGTTTGGTTAGATAAAGGAATGTTTAGTAAATAGCTGCTGGGATCCAGGGTAATGTTATGGTGTTATCCTTGTTTTTTTTCTGTGGGATTTTTTTTTGTGGTAGACAAAATTATTCCAGTGGCATTCTAGTAAGAAATTCACATTGCAGAAGGGAGGATAGGATGACTAGACTCCCTTTTATTTTAAGGATAAACAGGATTCAGCCCATCAGAGATGAGATGTTTGCATGTGGCCATTCAGTTTGTGTGCCACACATGCGATCAATTTAACCAGGGGTGGATTTAGGCAGGGTGGAGAAACCGATGTTTCTTGTGACATGTGGAATGTTAAGCCACAAAAATGCAACCACAAAATCAGCAGATTAGAATTCCCATTTGTAAGGAATAAATAATCATTATGGTGAGATAGTCAATGAGGGATTAACACGGCTGCTTCCAATTCTGTTGTTCTGTTGTTTGATCTGCTATGACATTTTTTCCATGCATGTATCTCCCTCTTTCTTTTTTTTCTTCCTTTTTTTTTTCTTTCCTTTATTTTTTTTTCTTTTTCCTGGTTGGTATTGTAGTTGTCACAGTGATTTATGGGAATGAATGCAATTTTGGGAGGTTTGTCTGTGTACATGCCTCCTGTTTTTCTCCTTGCTCGTAATTATGTTGTGCACCTGTTGTTCCCCATCAGGGCCCACGTGCTGGGGGAGCCAATGCTCACGTTGCAGTTGGTTTACTCAGTTTTACAACATTTGTTAGTCGCATCTGATAGATCTGTTCTGGCTCTGTGCCGAGGAGCTGCCTGGCAGCATAAATCATCCTTGCACTGAAGAGAAGAGCACGGTATCTATTTCAGGTTCCCACCCACCAGAGCCCCATAAATCTACGCAAATGTTTCAAGAAACAGGTTTGATTGTTTAGAATGAGCTAACGCTGCAAAGACCTTCTTAGTCCTGAGCTGAGTCTGGGACTCTGGCTCCCCAGGCTTATAGGGTTAACTCAGATTTATAGGAAATGTCTACATCGCTCTTAAAAAGCAAGCTGAGAGCAGTGGAGAGCGTGTTGGCTTCTCAGCCTCCCTGAGGTCTGTCGTGGTGCTGAGTACCTGATGTCCTGTTAACTGCCCTGTTAACCTGCCTGGCATGTGCAGGCGTGTCTGCAGCCTCCGAGAGGAAGCCTCTGAACACGGGTGTTGAAAGCATTCCCTGCCTTTTCTCAAACTCAATATGTGCATATCCTTAGTTTTCCTTTTAGTCCAAAGGCTTTCAGAAATCTTCCAGTCATCCCTCAGTCAAAGATTTGCTTGATGGCAGTGTGTCCCCACTTCAGCATTTAACAGATGGGCATTTTTTTTTCTCTTCTGATGTGGTCGATGCAACTGAGGGTGATGATGCCAAACCAAGGGGACTTGGTTGGATCTATGGCATTTTTAAAGGAAATTATTTTCAGGAAGGTGTGAACCTTTAAGTAGGTCAGCACCAGAAGTGATACAATTAAGGTATTTATATTTGATAAACAGTGTTTCTAGTACATTCATTAGGGTTGGGGAAGGGGTCATGGGTGGTGAAGCATCCTTGGACTTTGCTCTAGTTGTGGGACTGTGTTGTGAGGAACCAGGTGACCACCATCCCCCTAAATGTAGGTGACAGAGGAAGCTATTGCTATATCTGGTATCATGAAACATCTTTAGTCTTAAACAGAAAGGAATAATCTTGTAGGGGAATTTGAAGAAGTTTTACCTCTTACACTGTTTATGCAAACCTCAGCAAAAGAGGAGAGCATGTGGTCACAGACCATTGCTGCTTTGGGACAGTTGTGTCAAGAAAGGGGGGAGGTGGTGAGCCCTCCTCTTTTAATTGTTCTTTCTAGTGGTTGCACAGAAAGTTCTGACACGTGCATAGAAGATAAGTTCACCAGTGGCTTGTTAAAGTAATGATTGAGGTGCAACCCCTGGTTCAGCAATTCCCTAAGGCGGGGACAGTAGAAGGAAATGCTGAGAAATGCTCCTCTGGGACATAGGTCTTTTTTCTATTATTTCTCTAAGTGCAGAGATACTGAGCCAATCCTGAGCCAGAGTTACTACTGGGGAAAATGCCTTGCTTGGTGATTTTAAAATATAAAATCCTTTGGGTGTCATTTATATCCCTGAATGTAGTAAAATAAATACTGTCTACCTCTGTATACAGCCTCTCCTGTTTACAAACAGATGTGGTACTGCCTGAAGTCAGAATTTGATATAAAATGATCAAAAAAGGTCAAAATTAGGCTTGTAAAATTCTCATAACAATTGCATGACAGAAAACTGGCCGAGTACCTCAGCAATGCTCCCCAGCCTGTGATTTCAGAGGTGATTAAATGAAAATGCAGCCTGGCTTGTTTAAGAGGGCTCTTTCCTCTGCTTGCAGTTGTTGCTATGTGAGAGACGCTGTGGCTCTGCCTCCAAGGCCATGAGGCCAATTTTTAGGCTCTCTAGTAAAATACTTCATTACTTAAATATGTATTGTCTTTGGGGAGCACGTCTCTCCTCTCCCCTCCCTAATATACTTCATCATAAACCACTGTAAAAATGTATAAATAAATAAAATAATCCAGGTTCCTTTTTCTTAAACAAGAATTTAATTAAATGGAAGTTAGATCCCTTTGGAATACAGAAAAGCAACTTTAAAGACACTCTAGACATGGGCTTTAAGGATTTCCTTTCCTCTTCTTGCTTAATAGACTCCAATCCTAGGATTGTATTTCTCTGCTTCAATGCTAAAAGACTCCTTAAAAAGAAGCAATATTCAAAGGCCTAACCCAGACATTTTATGGGATGTCATACATTTTCAGCTGTTCATAACATAAAAAATAAAATAAAATACTGCAGGTTACTTTATCAAAGAGAAAGTTGATTTGTAATTCCCAGGGTAGAATTATGAAAATACCTTGAGAGCATTACAGGAACAGACATTTATGAGAAGTAATAAAATTAGCTGACCGCAGTACAAATTTGCTGAATGCTTTTGGAGGAGAAAATATGTTCCTTCCCCCAATGCCCAGAGAAAATCAGACAAAAACTGTCAGTTTGTGAGGCCTTTTCTGCGACAAATCAAAGCCATCCTTTAGCAGAGTGGTGTTCCTGCGATGTTAGTCTGGGAAAATGATGTAGATTCGATCTTCCTCCCACTGAAACATCAGAAAAAGGGGTAAAGCTATTGACAGGAGCAGCACTGAGTATTAGCAGGGCTTTGTGTAGGGGAGTGGGGATGTTTCCCAGCTGCCTTCCATCCCCAGGCTGATGCTTTGCTGGTCAGGTTGTCTTGAGGATGAAGGGGGAAGGATAGAGAGATTTAGGAAGGAGTCAATGACCAATGTTGGAGGGTGCTGGCTGCCTTCAGGTACACAGAGGATCCAGCTCACCTGTGAACGACCTTGAACTGCTGTGTTCAGAGAGGCACTGTAAAGGTTGTCCCACTTCCTTCACCCCCGTCCCAGTCCTCAACAAGGAGACCTGGAAGCGTCAATGGGAGTTCCCTGTGGAGTTGCATCCTCTGTGAGTCAGTGTGGCCCTAAGGAGAACAGATATCAAAAAATACAGGAGCCAGGTGGGGCAGTGCCACCTGCTCCCACCCTGCAGATAACCAGTAATGTGGAGTCCATTAAAATCTATCTCCATGGCATCTGGAGTCATCTTAAGGACAAGGATCTCTCTCCACTTCCCCTCCGATAAGCTCTTCCAGTAGCTTTTACTTGCAACTGTCTACATAAATAGATGAAGTGCCTTCTTTTTCTTTGTCATGTGTCTCATGTCACTTCTGACTGGGTTCTGCCCTTCTCTGTTCAACTTAGGAATTTGTTCACTTCCACAAGTTTTCCTAACAAAGATGTGTGTAACTGCAGTCAGTCCATCTCCAACTCATGCTACATTGACCAAGCTACTTAAATCTCCTACTGCAAGGCTTGTTTCCTAGTCCTTAAATTATCCTGTTGATCTTATTTCTATTTGTGGTTTCTTAAGAAAACAAAGTTTATGCAGGTCTACTGAAAGTGGATTTGTGCATCTGCCTGGTCCCCCCCCCTCCCTCCCCATTAACTCTTGACTAATATCATTAAGCCAGGAAGAGTCTTAAAAATCTTTAAGCTGCACTTTACCTGAAGACACACAGCCAGGGAGAGGAGGGAAATCCTGGTAGTGCCCTAATGAGTAAAGGGGGAGCATGTGTGGTCAGTTGCTATTAGGCATCAAAAAATCCACACTGGAGCAACCTGCCACAAAAAGTTCTCTTGAGTCAGCTGCTCCTGAAGATATGTCTTTTGAAGGCACGTCCCTGGAGCTGAGCATGATGGTCACAGTTCAGTCTCACCATGCTCAGATACTGAGCTGGGTATCTTGTACATCCAGCCTGGGAGAGCAGCACAGCGACACTGGGGTCAGTGGTCAGCAGTGAGCATCCAAGTTCATCTTCCAAGAGCTCTGCCTAGTATCCCCTATCTGCAAAAGTCTCTGGGTGTTGGTCTGTTCCTGCCTCCTTCATTTCAAGAGGCAAATCTGCTCAGCTGGCTCCATGTCTTCAGAATTTGTCATGCTGACAGTCTGTCTCGTGCACGTGGATTTTATTGGCAGCGTTTCGAGAACTTCCAAATCATGGATGAAAATGTTGACTAGTGTTGGGCTCGTTACCAATCCCTATAATTTTTTATTTGCTTGAAGAAGCTCCCATCACAGATGGTTCTCCATTTTTACAGCTACTTTTTGACATCTTTCAGTATAGGCAGTTTTCAAACTGTTTGAGGTGTTTGCTATTAATATTATATATTTCTATTCAATAAGCAGAAATTGAACCTCCCTTGGCTTACTACTGTAAATAGGCCTTTTACCAACTAATGCTGAATAATGTCAAAAAGAAAACTATTTTTTTCACGATTATTTGCTCTAAAGTCATATTGACCACCACAGATGATCTTACTCCTTTCCTAAGGATCTTCTCTACTCTGTGAGTATTCTATAGCATATCCTGTTCTTCTTCAAGGATCTATTCCAAACTAGCTCTTTCAACCAAATTTACCTAAACTGATAAAAAAAACTGACTAAACTTTTTTTAATGAATTTTTACTATGTTCCCCCGTATCCTGAGCACTCTGTAATGCTGTAGGTGGCACTGGAAAAGAAGGAAATAAAAAGAGTGTTTGCGATGCCAAGTACTTTAGCAGCAGAAGGAAGCTGAAACTTAAATGCATTTCCTTTTCTCAGATCCGGATTTAATCTTCATTTCTGATTACATGCCTAATTTATTGCAGAATCTCTCACTTATTCAATTAAATTTTTGAAGTGTTTAGCAAAATTACTTAAGTGAGTGAACATATGCCTCCAGGATATGTACGTGTTTCCTGGGCTGAATGTGATTTCCTTTTCGTCTCCCATTGATTAATCATTTTGGTTCTCCCTCTACCCAAATCAAGTTAATGAACCAGCTTTCTTTAATCTCATGTGCAATTTACTGTATGTCCCATCAATAGCATTATTCATAAATCTTACGTTCCTCTTTAGCTAATAGGAAACAACATTTCCATGATGGGCTGGAGCAAATTTCTGTCTTCATCTGTCTTTGCCCTTCCTCAGAATAATCTTTGCAGCTTGGTGGAGAGCTTGCACTTCATCTCTGCAGCCCTGTGGTGTAGCCTGTGCTGCATGTCCAGTGTTTGTGAAGGGTTCAAACACTCAATCCAGAGCATGTTCTGATGGATAGCACTCTGAAGACCTAAAAGAACATCTAAAGCTATTCTTTGGTGGGAAAAAAACAGATTTGCTAATCTGAAAGGCTTCTTCCACTTGAAGCCTATTTTTTAAATGTTTCCCTGCTCAGATAGAAGAATCATATAGTATTCTCTAATCTTCATCTGAAGCTTTTCCACCTCTTCACTCTCCTCCCCTGCCTTTGATGCCTGTGTGTCTTAGAAATAACAGAAAAGAGGAGTTGGTTTTCTCTTTCCATTAGTGAAATTTTAGCAAAGGAAAATATCTGAAAAAGTAGCTGTTAAAATTCAGACACAGTTCTCACCTTGCTTGATCCTTTCTATAAACTGTGGGTTTGCACATACATGTATTTAAACTATATATGTATCTATACCCCTGTATAAATGGCTTGTGTAAAATATGTGTTGTAGAATAATCCTCCCACAAAATTCATATATTTTGACCTTGTCAGTTATCTCACCCCCCCCCAAGAAAGTTCTACAAGAACAAGTTTTTATTTCCTGTTTTTACTACTCCTTTGCTATTTTGCTTTTTTTAAAAAGCATCTGAAGAGCTTTGCTGCCTTTCAAACAGAAAGCGATAGCAAAACATTTCTGGAGAACAGCAGAACATAATCCTAAAATTTTCAGGGAACCCTATTGAAGTTCCTAATGTAATAGTGTGCTTGTTCAATTTCTAATATGTTGGGGCTTTTGTTCCAGAGTGTCTTTGAATTATTCCCATCAGTTACAGATTTAAGGTGCTCATTATGTTTTATTCTTGATACACAACATCAGTATTTTAGGTGACTCATATTTTCCCCTTTGTTCCAGAGAGAATTCCTAAAAGTAACCAGATTCAATTCCAGTGCTACTCAGTCAACATAATTATGCTAAAAGTAGAACTAGTTCTCTTCCCTAAAAATACTGTTTTGCAATGCCATAGTAATTTGGATCGAGTTTGGAAAAAAAATCATGGAAATATCTTCCTTCTCCAGTGTTTTCTGTAACTCAGAAAATTCAAATATACCTTATGATGTATTAAAAGTGAGGGACTTTGATTTTTATTATTTTACAAAACAAAATTTCCACGTATATTATGAAAGAGTATAGAAAATGAAGAACAAAACATTTTATCTGTGATTTGGCTGATGAAAAATAATTTTGCAAATGCATTACAAAACATTTGTCCTGGACAAACAAAACCAGTTTCTGGTTTACTTCCTTTTTTAATTGTTATTTTTAAATTTTTTTTTAATTGATTTACCGAAATAGTTTGTGAACTGGAAAAAGAAGAATCAATATCTGTGCACATCTGTCAGGGTACTCAATGCACAGTATATTTTCTTGTAAAAGAAGAAATTGGGATATGACAAATGCTTTTTCTTTTTGGCATTCCTCTTTATTATTCTTATTGATTGACATGAAGGCCAGACTAGTTCCTGGCTCCATTGAACTTGGTATCACACTATGTTGAATAAGATGTGGCTCCTGTGTTAATATGGTTTTGAAAGACTGAAAGCAGAGTGTGTCAGATTTTGCAATTCATTTCAGTGAAATAATTGCTGCTCATTCTGTGGTCACAAGGAAAAGCGTTTAAGATACACATATAATCATACATAGTTCTTGATCTAGAGGCTGCAGAAATGAGGCCTTAATGCTGTTTATCATCTTGGGGGACATTAAAGTGATGGGAGTGGAAGGGCTGTTTAGGTTACAGCAATCTAATTATACCCAGAGGAGAGAGTACCACAGCATTCAAAACCAGCTGGTAGGGGAAATCTCCTGCAGATCCAAATTGCATCTTTTTCAGTTAAAGAATTGGCATCTTTCATTAGCTGAGCAACCAAACTGCGTTTTAAATACATTTCACACCCCTAGAAAGTAGGGGGCTTTGTATTGGGTGAGTGTGTTCAGATGCTTTAGTATCTCAAGAAGGAAACTCCTTAAGTTTATTTATTTTTTCTGCTTTTCTGTAACTGCCAGCAGCACCACAGGTACTGAATTACTCCATCTCAACAGGAGCAGAAGGGTTTTGTGTTGGATCTGCTCAGTGGTGGAAATTTTAAATTGTAGATCACGTTACATGGTGCATCTTAAAATACCCATTCTCTATTCTCTCCACAAGCACTTCTTGTTTGTTTCTTCTCAAATTCAACTGTGGTGATGGGGTGGGAAGTCTGAATGAAAGGTGGGAGTTTGCCATAAGTAATTGGTGTTAGATCAGAGAGGAGACACCTAAAACACTGGATATTGTGTTCTAATGAAAATAATAAAGTATTCTAGATTTCTGGGGATAACTAAAATAAAGGAGAAATAATGATTTATTACCTCTAACATGTTTAAAATATTTCTGATTTGCTTCTAAAACTTACAAGACTTCATTTGTAAGTCTAAGTAGCCAAGCTTAGATTTAGCTTTGTTTTCAAATACTTGCCAGGCTTTCCTTGGGACAACCACTGCATTTTATTGTGTGTGTTTGTACATGTGCACAGATATAGATACAGATTAAATGTCACCAGTACCTAGTTCCCCAGGTCATGGCCTGCTTAACAAAATGACTGTTCAATCTGGGAGTGCTTTCTTTAGGATAGAGTTTCTGCCTGTTTTCAAGGTAAGACAGAACAGTCAAATATTTATGAATGTTACAACATTCCAGATTTCCTTTCCAAGGCTACTTGAGGCCACTTGAAGAAGTAAATCTGTCGTGGTGATGGAGACAAGCTTCATTTGCACACTTCCTTTCATCTCTCTCCAAACAAACGGTTCATTCACACTTCCTAGGTCAGTGGTAGCAGCCAGGCTTGGTTTCTCCATGGAAGGAGCAGGACTGGTCGTGGTCATTTGCACAATGCTGGTCTATTACTGAGGAAAGGATTTGCACAATCCAGGCCCACGTTATCTTTGCTCCTATTTTCATGCATTTGATATGCTCAAGGGGACTGGTAATCGCTGAGACTCTGTGTATACCTGGGATTCGTGCAGGCTGGGGAGCTGCCTTTCTTCTACAACTGTTGTGCAGATGTTTCTCCATCACAGATTGTTCAGGGACTTTTCCCTAAGGCAGTCACAGCTAGAGCAATGGCTGATGAATTCTGGTTCCTCTGTATAAGGCCAGATTTGGAGCTGGGACTTTGAGCTGCAGGACGAGCTTTATAGTATTTCTCCAGTCCTCCACCTCTATGCCTTTTGTGCTTATATTGGTGCTTTCTCTAGTCCTTAAAGAATCATGGAGTCGTTTAGGTTTGAAAAGACTGTTGAGATCAACCAGTACAGGTGTTAATCCAGCACTGCCAAGTCCACCACTAAACCATGTCCCCAAGTGCCACATCTACACGTCTTTTAAATACCTTCAGGATGGTGATGGAGTCCCCATGCCCTGGGCAGCCTGGGCTTGACAACGCTTTTGGTGAAGAAATCTTTTCCAATATCCAATCTAAACCTCCCCTGGCACAATTTCTTCTTGTTCTATACCTCGTTACTTGGGAGAAGAGCTCGATCCCCACCTGGCTTCAACCTTCTTCCAGGGAGCTGTAGAGATTGATAAAGTCATTTTAACACATGTGTGTGTCAGTGTGGTGTAGCAGGTCACTGACCATACCCCTTAAGGGAGCTTTATTCTACTCCCTCTCCTCTGAGACTTCCAGCTCAGGGGTCTGGGTACCTACAGAACAATTGGTCTTGCTATTAAAGACTGAGGCAATGAAGGCATTAAATACCTCAGCTTTTTCCTTAGTCACTAGATTGCCCCTCACATCCAGTAAAGGCTGGAGATTCTCCTTAGCCCTCCTGTTGCTGCTAATGTATTCATAGAAAGGTTGTTTTAATTGTCTTTTATTGCAGTAGCCAGATTAATTTCTAGTTAGGCTTTGGCCCTTCTAATTTTCTCTCTGCATAACCTCACAGTATTCTTGTAGTACTCCTGAGTTGCCTGTCCCTTCTTCCAAAGGTCATAAACTTTTATTTTTTTCCTGAATTCCAGCCAAAGCTCTCTGTTCAGCCAGGCCAGTCTTCTTCCCTGCCAGCTCGTTCTTTGATGGGGAAGATGGAGTGACAACTCCATGTATTCCAGGCATTTTTCTCTTGACCTCCCACAGTGGCTGTCAGGGTCACTTTGACTTTGCTGCAGATGGGGCTCTGTGCCTAGAAATCTCTTCCTAGCCCTAAAAGTTAAGTCCCACAGCTGCGCTAAGGAAACTTGGCTGGATGGTGGGAAACTCGTGTCAGGGCTGCATGGAAACCTTTCTCCCAGCTGCAGAGAGGCAGCAGGCTGGTCTGTACCTCACATTTCAGGCACAGAGTCCCATCCCTGCTCCTCTTGCTACCCAGGAGGAGTTGCTGCCTGGCAAGACCAGCCTGACACTGCTGTCCTCCGGACTGGGGGATGCAAGGACCCTCGTGCTGACCTAAAACAGTTGCCTCTGGTCTTGACCAATTGCATTTTGGGTTTTTATGTTCTGGTCAGTCATTTTTTCCTGTTTCTGACTAATTCTGTCCAGCCATCCACCCCTGGAGAGTGTGGAGACCTAAGCAGAGGCAGATATGGGCTGGATCTGCTAAATCAGAGTCAGTGGCAGAATTTCTGTGGGTTTGGGGTCGTGTCTTAATCCTTCCTGATAAGTAGCTGACTGTGTCCCACGCAGCTGTGCTTAGTGGTTCCTTGTTAGCTTTTCTCAGCAAGGGCTGCTCCCTCCTTGGGGATGGCAGGAGGCAGCTTGGACAATCTCCAATGCTCATCTGGAAGGCACCTGATGCACCAGGCTGGGTAGCCAGAGCAGGTTCACAGACTGCTGGAAAGTTATGATGTGATTTGGGAGCAACCCTTGCTTTCCGGTGAAATAGTGGGTGGAAAGAGGTTGCGGTTGAAAGCCATAAGGAAAAGTTCCTGTGCATGTCAGTCGTGTGAGCTCCACATCCAGCACACTCCTCGGGGAGAAGGTGGCTGGCTGTGTGTCCCATCAGCCGTAATGAGAAGTGAGGAGATAAATGGTGGAGGCAGGAATCGTGCAGCCCTGGCCTGCCCTCAGTGGGATCACGTCAGTGAAAGCAGTTGAGTCACCTCTCCCTGGAGGTGTCTGATGGATGTTACAGGCAGGGCTTGGCACTGAGGAGCGAGCTGGGCCTCGCTGCCCAGGCTGCATCCCCAGCTGAGGCACCAAGTAATGTCTTAGCCAAATGTTCGCTTGAGCACACCGTGGCTGCTTAGCTTCTCCTGTGTGAAAGAACTTCCTTCCCTTTGGGGTATTCCCTTGACTTTCAAAAAGTCAAGCAAATATTTAAGAGTGGATTAGAGTCTAGCTCAACATATCCATCATTCACCATCAATTACCCAGGTCATTAGTATGATTACGCTCAGCTTGGGACTCCTCTGTGTCTGAATGTACCAAGAGCTAGGAGGAACTAAAGGTGGAAATTTATAGCAAGAACCTTTCCCTCCCCCACCTTATTTAATGGCACACAGGCTTTGACCTGAAGTGTAATTTTCTGCAACATTTAAGTCAGATAAAGTGTCTTTAGCAGCCAAAGGAAAGCTCAAAGGTAACATTATCTAACTAGCAAACAGATGGAGGATTTAACATTCTTGGTAGCTGAAATTTTGGACTCTGGCCAAACCATGCTAATGGATTTTTTAGCAGTCGTTCTTTTCCTATGAAAGTGCTGGACACGGTTAAAAAAAAAAATCTGAGGGAAATATCTAACAGTACAGGCAAAAACAAGGAAAGATTCCTGCTTGATCACAAGCAGTATGGGGGGAAAATAAAAGCTTTTGTATCATAAACTAGACCATGACTTGCAGGATTCAGTTAAAGAAATAAGGATCAATCACCTCAGAAGCTGCAAATCTTTGCCTTGATGGAGAAGACAAGCCTGTTGAGTAGTTGAAGGGATTGTCGTTCAGCATTAACTTCGCCTTGCTATGAAAACTGAAGAGAAAGAAGATGTCCTTTGAAGAGCTCTTGTTCCGACTGAGTTGCAGGAAACAAAGCAAAGTCTCAACTCCCTGATGCACAGACACATCCAGCTCCTTGTACGCTTGTGGCAAGCCCTGGTGTTGTGTTACTCCCCTGGTGCTTTGCTGTGTGCCAGAGGGCTTTCCAAATTACCACAGCCATAAGCTTTCTTGCTCCATCACATATTCTCTCTGGGTTATAAACATGACAGATTGGGCCTTGAAAAAGCTATGTAATGGAGACCACAGGGCTCAGGGGGCAAGAACGTGTTTTCCAGGAATTATTGGTGAAAATTCTGTGGTGTGCAGAAGGCAACTGAGAAGGCAGGGGGCCCTGGAAAACCCTGATGATTTTTGGATCCACCAATCCTATAATTTATTGTCAGTGGATCTTCAAAACCCTTTGAACTTGGTGAATTTTTCACAAAATGTCCGTATTTCCTGATCATAGCTTTCATCTCAACACCTGTTGGATTAAGTTTGGCTGATATGCTCAATAAAAATGTCAGGAAAATATCAGGGAAGCATCATGGGGCTGAACCAATTAATAGTCAATAGGAATGAGAAATACTAATTGAGAGGATAGGATTAAACTGCCGGGCAAGTCTGCAGAGATCTGGAACCACTCATTTCACAAAGAAAAGAGGCTGATGTTAGAAGGTTTGGAGTCATTTGCTTTGAGTAGCCTCGCTCTTTTCCAAGGCAAGGTTTGGGAGCAAATGGATGACATTAACACTCTATACTGATTACAAAACACTGAATAAATCATACAGATGCCTAATTCCACCAGATCTCATTACCACTGGATTGAACTTTTCACTAACTTGCCTGTCTCGAGTGATCTGAGTCAGCACATCAGCTCTGAGCATCCCAGGATTTGAGAATGCTGGAAACAGCTCTGGTTCCAAACACTGGCACTGGAGAGCATTCTTACAAGTCATTTTCCAGCAGGCAGACCCTAGAATATTACAAAGAGAGAGTTGGAGGCCAGCAGAAACTCCAGCTGAGAGCTCAGAGCTGGTCCAGTGCCAGAGCATCCATCTTTCAAAAGTTTAATGAGATGAGTTTCCATCAGGCGTTTTCACAGCCGGGCCACCAGCAGTGGCCTTGGACGTGGTGTCTCGCTCCCCATGGTGTCTGGACAGCAGGAGCTGTGGTTCAGACCTCTGTGAGAAAGCTGGATGGTGAAAATTTGTGAGAGCTAATTAAACAAGACAAGATTTTTGCCTGGCAGGGATTCGTGCCAGATATACTACATCCCAGGAAACTGTTTCAGGCTTTGCCATAAAGTACTTGTGGAGAGAGAGCAGGACATCCTGCCAGACTTCACTTCAAATACAGTACTGCAGCTTTTCCTTTTCTTTTTTGGAATTGGTATGGTCATAAATTATCTGCTTAGCTCAAGGTTAAACACAGGACAGCGAGAGCTGTGAAGTCTCAGAGATGAAAGGCCTCAGCATAAGCAGGGAAATGGTCATACATAATGTTATCAGGCCATGCTTCATCTGAGCATGCAGAGCATCCTCTGAGAGCTCAGGACATCAGTCTTGGGAGAGCTGTATTCCTGCTTCTGGTCTGCTACTGGCCACCTGTTGGTTCTGGGCCAAGTTTTTAGCTTCTTTATGCTTTGGGTAAATGAGGATAGTTCATTTCCCTCCTCTGCTGTAAAAAAACCCATGAACGGCACAGTAATGTTTGGAGACTGCGTTAAGGAGGCTATCAGGGAAATACCTAGTGCTGCTGTCCTGCCATGGAGACCTCCCAACCAACCTCCTTGATCTGGAGGTTGCAAGGTTTTGGGCAGTGACTGGCAGGTGAAAGGCAGGGTCGTTTCTTCAGATGCAGCCTGGCCCTGGCATGTCAACCAAAGAAGAGTTTGCAGTAGCATCATCAGCCAAGCCCAAGTGAAAGAACAAGCCATCAGCAGGAGCTGGTCTCTGCCCTGACACCCCAGCACACCTCTGGTGTTGGAGGAAAAACAACTCCCTGATGGCTTTAAGTTGAAAACAGTAGTGGGATGGAAGGTGTAAGTGATGTTCCCTCAGAGCTCCTGGGGTACAGACTAGGCTTCTTCCAAACCCAGCCTCTGGGCTGGCGCCTGCAGTTTGGAAGTTGGAAGTGAGAGTGTTTGCAATTTAGGTCTATTTTCAATACCTCGACAGATCTGGGACTTAGGGAGGATTTGCCAAAATGATTCCTTGGCTCCAAGCTGAGCAAAGATGTAGCTGATACTGAGGATTGTTTCCATTGTCGTAGGCAATAATTGAGCTTTCCAGGGAAATGACATTAATGCTAGTACAGACTCTTAGTGTTAGATACTACTTAAAGACTGGGGCAATTAGGGATATACTGCAGTTGTATTTGTATCATCTGGATATTGTTTCTATGCAGAACTGTATCACATTCCTCACCTACATTCAGCATTTGGAGATTGCTGTAGATCCTGTCTTTCTCTGTTAGAGAGTCAAGTTACCTTAATTACTATATTTTTAACTTCACTTGTTTCTGTCTCACATATAATACAATTTAATTAAAGTCAGAGCTAGGAAGAGACTTCCAGAGAAAGAAACTTGAATACTTTTAAGTACTTGAATGCTTCTGGACTCGATTTCAGAGGGAGCAGTGAGCAGGTGTCAGGAAAAGAGAGATGAGTTCTGAGAATGAAAAAATAAAGAGCATTGGTCTGGAAGAGTAGTAGCCTACAGATGTGTTTGCTGATTCATTGGAAATTAAAAAGAGATAGAACAGTTTGGGGAAAAAGTTCTGCAACACCAGGTCTGCCCCTATGTACAAACACTTAAGATATTGTTCCCCAATTCAGGAAGGAGAGGATTTTGGTGTTGTATGCCAGTCCAGTCTCATCCCACACGGAATTCAGTCCTTGTGGGTAGACATCAGTCATAAACAAATTGGAAAACTTAGACACTTTTCTTGGAAGGAAGCATAGGGGTTTTTGTGTTGTGTGGGTTTTTCTTTCAGTGCACCGCTGATTTCAAAGCTGTGTGGTTTGGGCAATAGCCCAGAATTCTTGGTTTTCTCTTCTCCTTGTTCATCTTATAAAGCATAAATACCATATTTCCTCTAGAGGAAAATATATACGTGCTTGTTGTATCTGTGTGTATAGTACATCTGCATTTGTGTGGATGTGGAACTATTAGTGTTGCTAGTTTTCAGGACCCAGGTGTAAAGCAAAGCAGTGTCACGGGAAAGGAGCTCAGCAATGGAAAGGAAACCAATCCTTGTTGTGGCAGTCCCATCCTTGCTCTCACTTCTGCCACACTAGTGCCATAGACTGGCAAATCTCTTTAATGCTGCACGTTAACTGCTCTCAGTTGGCACAAGCAACAGATGGAAGGAAGCCATGGCAGGGAAAACCAAGTGCTGGTGGAGCTCTTGGCAGCTCAGGAGTCATTCTTTACCGTGTACATCTGCACTGGCTGTCCCCCCGTGCGCTGTCAGGGGACGGCGAGGTCCCTCCTCTCTTCGGTGGTGACTCACATGCCTGGGCAGGGGTTGCTGTGACTAATGCTCCAGTAGCACGCTTAGCAGAGAGACTCTCTGCTCTGATCTCCTGGCCAAATTCTTTCCTGGAAAATTGGATGCGATGCATTTCCATGGCGATTCCAGATGCACAGAGTATTCCTTGCTGTTCACTGTCACAGACTGTAAGCTAGTCAGCATTAAGGTGAGCTTTATTTTCTGTGATCAGCTAAGGGATTCCATTAATGTGTCAACTATGGTAATAATGTTCAGAGACAAGAACAAAAAGGAAGCTTGATTTCCTGCTGCACAGCAGTACTGTGCTCAGGATCTTCTGGTAAAGAGAGTGTGCTGTATTTATTAGTTACTGAAAGATTCTATCACTCCTATCTGCAAAAGAAGCATTCTGCAGGCTGCATATTGAAGTTCTCCAAAATGAGTGGAAAAAAATGTGGGTTCTGATCTTTCCCACAAGCACAGTATTTAGAGAAAAGCTCTATTTTCAAAAAAGGACCAATAACCGCACAACGCATTGACTTTCAGCTGAAAACTGAGCTGAAAAAGACTATCTTTCCTTCTTTGACTGTGTTGTGTGCTCAGAGAGGGCTGGAGTTGGGCTTTGTCCAAATGGCAGTCAAGTGATCAGAAAGTGGGCTCGGTGAGTGATGGGCAGAGGGTGCCCGAGCAGGGTGTAACGTAACGCACAAGTGCAATGCAAACACTCTCACCGAGCCCTTGCGCTCGAGGCAGACTTCAGATAACGTGCTGACAGCATCAGTCAAAGGAAAATAAAATTGCTGAGGGGCTGTGAAAGGCGCTCTCTGTTTCAATAGAACGGTGTATATAACCTCTGCTTTCTGCGAGCAGGCGCGGTGACACGTGAGGGAAGGGATGCATGATAACACCGACAGAAAATCCCAGCAGCTCTGGTCGCAGCAGTAATGATACTGAAAAACAGTAGCTTAATACGGCTCATTGCTCTAGGGCTTTTGCTTAAAAGGTTTTACTTCAAATCCTACTCTTTCTCACGAGCAAGTTGTGTTGTCTGTTGGTTCAGGCGAGGCTGTGTGCAGCAGAAGTTCTGGTTCAGCTATTGAGTTGTGGGAACCTAGGCCACTTACCAAACATAAGTGTGTTGTAGGTTGCCTGAAGATCTGGAGAAACGATTACTTGTCGGTTCCAAAGTAACTGTGTTACTGACCAGGAATGGGGTTTTCTTGAATAGGAATGCTCCATGTTTCTGTTACTTTGGTACAGCACCAAGGGGATATAGTAAAACTGTGGCTTTGAGAAACAACCCCAGTGTAAGTAATTATTTTATTTTCATTTTTTAAATTGTGCAGCTGCGCATTAAACAGACTTCTTTGAGGAACTCTGCTTATTTCAATGGGACAGCTTTCTAATTAGCTCACACTTGTTAAGTAAGGGTCACGGCTTTGGACCTGATTTCTGTCCTTAAGCTGCTCTGAGATCTTTGGGGGCTGCACATGAAATAACAGTGCTATGTACAATTTACAGGGTGTTGTCACTTAAAAGCTTCTCTGCATTTCATGTATCCAGCACCGTTCAGGCCAGCTGGCAGTCGGCTCAAGATAACGATGCCATGATAGGGAAGATAGTCAGAAGTTGCCAAAACTATTAGACAGCACATCTGCTTGCTGTATGCCAGGATCTGCGCTGAGCTGCCAGCACCAGTCTCTTGGGTAAAGAGATGGAAACACCTTCCAGAGTAAGCCATGCGTGTTACAGCTCTTCGGAGACACGAACAATTGCTTCAGGTGGCATTGGGGTGCTTCCACTGTGCTTCATCTTGTTCAGGTTAGTATCACTAGTAACAGCAGAAATATGTGCTAGATGCACCAAAAAGGATCAAGACTGTGGCAAACCCAAAATGTAGATTTATTCTTAAGGGCATTTCCTTCAAGACGTTTCAATATTTTGATGTCTTCTGCTTGGCTGTTGGCACTGAGAGCAGAGCAAGTGTAAGGTGCTGAATGAGAGCTGGTTTTCATAGAGAAAAATAGCTGTTTTCTGCTTTTATGTTGATAATACAAGTTCCCAGCACTGGGAACTTGTTTGAGTAATATTGCTGGCAGAGTGAGAGACACGGAGAGACAAGAGGGATCATGTTTCATGGGCCATAAACTGGGGCACACTAAAATAATCCTCTCAGATATGGTCAACTGAATATGAATCCGTGTAATCTTGAACACACTCTATGTGAACTCAGAATTAATCATCAGAAAAAATGAACCCATGAACACAGAGCTAGATGTCAGAAGGAATATTTTGTTCTCATGGTGAAATACTCAAGACCAACTCATGGCATTGTCCTACAAAGAGCGTCATAAAATCTAACCCAAAAGATGTCATTATGAATTACTTGCTGGGAGCCTGACTGTCCCTTGCTCAGTATATTAAGATGCCATGTGGCATTTATTTTCCAAACAGATTAGGAAGTGCAAAGTCCGTCATTAAAAAAAGCTCAGCTGGAAACCAGTGATGTTTTTTTTTTCCCCCTATAGAAGCCTTATGCCTTCTAAGACTGATATTTAGTAATCCTTTGAATTCATACTTCAAACAACTTGAAAGGTGAGCTTTGGTTCTAATACTGACAAGTCTGTGAGTCTGATGTCTCCAAGTCTGGAAAAAAGAGGTGTCTGCTGCTCTGGTGGAGCTTCTTAACCTGAACGTGGAGTCAGTGATGAGCATTGTGGTGATGGTGGGAAAGACAGAGGTTGCAGTATCCTGGAGTTCATTCCAAAGTTCAGTCATCACCAAATTTATCAATATACAGGCACATAATGGGACAAATATGTCCTTCTGGGAGGAAAACGGATTATGCGTCTTTTAAGGATGGAGCAGCAGGGGCACAAACCAGTTACTTTGCAAGGAATCCAAGTGTTTCTTGGGAGAAGGAGTCCCAGTATCTCACCCACAAAGAAAATATTATCAAATAGAATTTTGATTTCTATTGTTTTATCCCCCCCAAAATATGAGGAACTGTGGAATATTATTGTAGGATTCCCTAACCCTTGGTTCATTGTGATTTCGAATGTCTGGGAACACTGTACAGGTCTTTTATCATCTTCTGTATGATAATGGGTTGGTGATGTACAGACTTATCACCCTC
Organism: Erpornis zantholeuca; assembly: GCA_013400515.1. NCBI lineage: Eukaryota > Metazoa > Chordata > Aves > Passeriformes > Timaliidae > Erpornis > Erpornis zantholeuca. The sequence goes on along the minus strand of VZTN01007936.1, from coordinate 1,182,196 downwards.
TTTCTGCAGCCCCATGATGTACCTCGAAAAGGAATGAGAGACAGAGGGGAGAATGAGACTTCTTAATGTGCCTTGGGAATTCATGACAGATCTCGAATCTTTCAAGGAGTGTTTTTCTTGTTTCACTCCATTGGGAATTGGCTCTGACATAGTCAAAAACATTTTCAGAACAAGTCCCTTTCATTTTCTTGGCCTCTCTATTGCTCTTGTCACTGACCCAAAGCCTTTTGATTTTTTTTTTTCTTTTGACGTTCTTGAGCTAATTGGCCTCAGTGAAAAGTGGTTTGTTTCCTGCAGAAACTTGGCTGTGACAAAAAGTGTGGAGGTTGGGGGAAATCTGGGATAGGCCAGTGCCAAAGGGCTTATATAATAGCCCAGAATAGTGAGACAAAATATAGTGTGAGAGCTTCATAGGTGGAGTTCAGTTGAATAAAAAGTTCTGCAAGGTTTGGACAAAAATATGCCTGTAGGGCAAGCCATGAATTTCTTATTTCAGTCAGGATTATCTCAGTTTCATCCAGTGAAAGGAGCAGATAATTATTTAACTAGATAATTATGGGCTGGATTCCTTCAAGAAGGCCCATTCTCTTGGTGTTTTTGCTTATTAACATGGGCCTCTCTTTAGGCAAGAGGATCTTGTCTGCTGTTCACATTCTGTTTGCCTGTAATTGTGTCCACTCAGTACTCTGGAGCTCTGGTGTCTTCAAAACAGCTGGAAATTAGGACCCCAGATGGCACAGGAGATGCCTTCTAGGCATTTTTCATTGATTTAGATGAGCTTCTGATTAGGTTGCACGCAAGGAGAAACTTTTAAGCATTGTAAATGAAAGTAAAGAGCTGGACTGGACAGGTTTGCAGCCCCAGAAGCAAATCGAGTGCCTTGAGGTGAAGACAGAACGGAGCAGTTTCCTCATGTACTTTACTGTAGCATAAATCTCTGATCAGCTCCCTTGGATTCAGTGGGAGTCTCATTACTGACTTTAAGGGAAGAAGATGGGGCTCTACAAAGAGGTATTTTGGCTCTGAACCTCTTGTCCTCTTGGGTATGACTTCAACGTCGAGGGAAGGTCCCACCACCATGGTCAGGCTTTAAGGTACTGCACACAGATCTCTAGAAAAAGAGAGATGCCAAGGATCAGGAATTCATCCCCATTAACAAGACCTGGACTCAGTCTAGAGCAGGGGAAATGATTTATGTCTTGTTTTGTCGGCTGAACCAGATGATTGAAAGAAAAGTTATATTGGGTCAATGCCGAACAAAAACGTTTTCATTTTCTCACCAAAACAAAAGCCTGGAAGAGAATTCAGGCTCTGCAAAGTGTTTAATTTAATGTCCATGTTTGTGTTCTTTTTGAAATTAAATGTACGCATATTCTGTTTCAGTAAATCATTACTGCATGCTTTGAAATAAAACTGATTTTAAAAAATGTTTTGTTTTGGAAACAGCAAAGGACAGTATTCCAGTATACTCTTAAATTCCTCATCACTATTCCTCAGTTAACGTAATTTAGGAACTATTTTGGCTATCACAAAAATTATTTCTTTGGCAGATAAATTACAGAGTCTAAACTATCTCCCCACCCCGTGTGCATCTAGATACCACCTCCATCATGAACTCATCCTCATATCCATTGATTTATCTGTGGAGCTGGTACTTAATGCACAGACTCAGCTTGAGGGCATAGCCAACAGAGATAAGGGAAGGAGAAGATGGGAATGTTCAGTTTGTCCTTAAGGAAGTTTTCCTTTTCCAAAAATAAAGTCTTAGTTGGGGAGGGATTATTTTTCTTATATATATATTTTTTTTTTTT